>CM068346.1:20308705-20376205 GCA_034769755.1 Odontamblyopus lacepedii | reverse complement strand
TTTCCATTTTACCTAGTTCCCAGTCATTAATTTTGCGAGCACAAACATATTGATTCTTTTGCATAATAATGTACATCCCATCATCCCGCCATAGTGAAGAGATAGTCAGCTCTATTCACTTAACCTGTCACTGTTTATATTGTTATGCTTGATTGGTGCATTGTGCATTCTTGGGCTTGTTCAATGAGATAATGAGGCTGTGTGGGGAAAATCCAAGACTGGTTTGTCACTTGAGCCTAAATGTGAATCTGTCTTGAATACACAAAGCACATTTTAGAGCGATGGCCCATAATCCGCACCGCTGGTATTGTTGAAGCAGTGTAATCCCACGCAACAACACGGCCAAAGTCAAGTAAAGGGGATACTCATTGGCCTTGGGAGACTTCCATTAGGATCGGGCCCTGAGTGCGTGTGAAGCCCTCCAACAGCAGAGCAGGAATTAGACGCTAAGCCAAAAAGACCTTGAATCAGAGGCAGCGATAGAGGAGCAGTGTGTGTGAAAGTAAATCCGTCATCAATGCATGTGTCTCTGGGGGTCTCGCCATTCCTCATGAATTCGGTTGAAGTGGTTGTTTGAAAATTTCACAGTGAAATGTTTTGTTAAAAGAAAAGGCTTGCCTGAATTGGCGGCCAATCAACTCATGTTTAAAACAGGTCAAGGCACAAGGGAATGCTGGGAAATCAATCCCCATGAAGCAGAGATCTATTCACTCAGTTTTTAATTACGACATCGGCTTTTAAATAGTGTGGAACATGTCGAGGGCCCAGCGCGCTTTGGAATAATCAAAGCAACTAGTGTTTGTCCAAATGTTTATTGACATCAGGTAAATAAACAGGCCAAGTGTCATTGTAACAGCTAGGCAAAAGCACTTCAGCCAGGCAGCAATGGAGAGCAAAACAAATAGCGCTACTCTCTGCTATTTCACTTTATTAAAATGAGAAAATCTGATTAATTACACAATTTTGTTACTAAGTGATAAGTAAAAAAGCCATCTAACAAACATACAAAATAATTACAGTGCCATAATATACAAAGTCCATTTAAATATTCAGCTCTGATGAGACAAACAACTATTAGCCCAGCTCTTTTTTCCCACTAAGTTTTATTTTCATTTATATTTATGTATAATAATAGCATATACATGTTTTATGATCTCATATTTTGAACAGAAAAGAGCTATTCGAGCATGTGCTATTTACTACATCTGCTTATGGCTGGAGGGAAAGCTTGGCACCTAAACCTCCTCCTCTTGAGTTGAATCCATTTTGGGATTGCCACAATGAATCAGTTGCCCCCATTTCACCAAATAATCTCCAGGTCCTCTATGACTGTATAGTCTGGCTTTAGGTTTACTGTCTGTGCAGCATTTATCTTAGCATCACCTGCCTGACTTCCGATGTTGAAATCAGCTCAATCTGGACACTCTTGACCACATCTCCAAAACCTGTAGCATGTGAAGTCCCTCTGATGCGCTCTTTCCTAAACTATATTCTTATCAAAGAGACCCTCATAGCTTTTCAAATGTCTCATACATATATTGCTGGTCAGACAGTTTTGTACATAGATCTTTTTATTCAAATGTGTTGCTAAAAATCCTTCTATATTAAAATGATTTTACCCCTTAAATTCACCATGTTCTCTTTATCCCTGGCCAGTTAACTCAAAACTATAAACTCTTGTTAGTGTGCAAAACAAACCAAAGCTCACATCATTTCATAACGCGTCTTTCTCCAAGCCCAATCTGACCTTTTTGATGTAGAATGCTTCAAGGGAACTGACGACAGAGTTTTTATTTTTTTATCAGAACAGTTGAATTCCCTGTGTATTGGTCCAAATTACAGGCCGCCATGTTATTTCCATCTCTGTAAATAAGCAGCCTAAAGCAGAGTCGCCTGTCCCAGTGGCCCTGGTTGTCATGGAAGCTAACAACTCTCATTATGAACAAAGGCAAAAAATGACAGGATCCTCAGCAACAAACAGAGCCCACGGCACATTGGATCAATTCAGGTCAAAACACTGTGAGCAATGGTCTGATAAATGAATGAATGTGAGGAGTGAATAAATGAACAGTTGATGATGAGGTCTTCACTAAATTACTACCAATAACACCATTAAAAGCAAAAGGAAAAATTTATAATAATATTGTCAGATGTTTCGTAAATATTAAAAGGCACATTCTGTAACTTTTCTGGTGGAGGGTCCATCAAATGCTTTTCTTCATGGAGCTGTTATTGCGTTGTCTGGAATGGTTCACAGTAGGGGTGGCACGGTATATGTATTCGTATTGAACCGTCGCGGTACGGGGGTCACGGTTCGGTGCGCGCATTTTGACGGAGAATATACGGTACAAAATTTTAATATTGAACTGACCACAGGACTTTCCTTTTGCGACGGTTTCCTAAACCATTGCCATGTGCAAGCCCTGATTGGTCCATGAACATGTATACATGTCTGGATTGGTCTCGCTAGCAAACTCCGCCTTCAAATACAAAACTGCTGTTTAGTGCTGCCGCGATTATTCGACGTTGTCGACGTAATCGAATATGAAAATGAGTCGACTACAATTTTTTTGGTCGAATATTCGCCTTTATTTATTTTTGGTCTCAAACGGCTCGTCCAGAGACCTTTCGCTTGCCTGAGATCAGGTATTTCCCCTCCACACCACTAGTAGTACTACACTCGAGGCGGACACCGGTGCTGCTGACAGCGGCTACATCCGGGGTTGACGCCGAGGTGGCTAACCTAGGCTTCACCAAAGGCTAACAGCAGTGGTATATAATGGCACCGCAAAAGAAAACAAACTTGAGGAAGTATTTGCCGTGCGCACGCTGCTGGCTGGTCTCTCTCTTTCTCTCTTCCCCCTTCCCCCGATTTGAGCATTTGAGAAAATGCCAGCGGCCGGAGTCGGACCAAGACCTAAAGCCTCGAAACTCTGGGAATACTTTCGGACAGTTGGTGATAGAGTGGTTTGTACACTCTGCAAGACTTCTTTGGCTTTTCACGGGAGCACGACCACGATGCATGAGGTATTGAGAATACCGTTGCAATATGCTGCTCGTGCATACATAAATTGTGTGTGCATATCGTTGTTCAACATTGTCGAATGAGCACACACAACAGACATAACAGCAATAACCTTTGCAACTCGCACACACAAGGTAACCTCCCGGGAAAATCTAACACACCCACTTGTGTGTGTTAGAACCGCTTGTTGTTTTTTTTTAATTAGTCGTTTAGATTAGTCGACTAATCGAAAAATTAGTCGAGAGATTAATCGTTAGAAAATTAGTCGTTAGTGGCAGCACTACTGCTGTTGTTGAAAGTTGCTGCTCTTAGGTCGTTGCGAGAGGGGTGAAAGATGATGGCGAGTAATTCAAGCCCGGAGTTAGAAGACCCACCACCATCATTTAAGTCGGTGGTGTGGGCAGGGCTCTACAGTGCGCCCATTTCACTCGCATTTGCGAGTAAATATTTTGGCGTGCGAACGAGAAAAACAAAACAGGGGCACCTGTGCGAGTGCTTCTGCTGCCACAATAAGGAGAGCTGCGCACAGACGTAACGTGACAAGTTAAACGTTCTAAATGTATCAAACATTAGGGGCGCACTCACACTAGGACTTCAGAATCGTGCCCAAGCCTGGATCGTCCCTAAAGCGCGGCACGCTTTCCCAGCGCGAGCGCAACCGAACACCTCCGACCGCGCACGACCCCAGCATACGAGCTCCGCGTGTGCGGCGATATCACTCATAGAACAATCTCCGCTTCAAAACACACCCATGCCCACCTTAAACGAGGCGCGCCGCAGCAGGACCCACACCTGTCCCACTCACAGACACCCCCGTGCCGCTGGACTTCCTCCTCCGCTAAAGCGAGAGCTTTGTCTTGGTTTTGTCTCGGACTCGAGCGCATTTGGACTCAGTCTCGTCACGTACTCAAGGTCTGAATACTGAGTGCGGTCATATTTCATTACTGCTGCTGCTTTTGGCCATAAACTTGTGCCGGTGTGTGGGACCTGTGCGCTGGAGCGACGCGGACACTCCGTGCGGCACCGCCAGTGCGCGGCTCGTCCACCACTGCGCGCACCCAGAAGGTACCTAAAAGGCACCTAAAAAGACCATGTGTTAAAACTTCACTGATGTACCCAGCTCAGTAACCAATCAATATACTCAATGTGGTGCTTGCGTGTTCACTTGTTTTACATGTTTTATTTTTATTTGTTTTACTACAAGTTGCAGTCATCTCAGCTGGAGATTTAGGCAATAAAAAGCTGCCTTTGAGGACAGCCTTTCTGGTTATGTTTTTTTTCCTGCACTGTACCGAAAATGTACCGAACCGTGGGGTCTGTACCGAGGTACGTACCGTACCGTGAATTTTGTGTACCGTGCCACCCCTAGTTCACAGTACTGTATTAACATTTCTTTCTTCATAGTGACCAAACCAGGCCAAGTTACATGTCAGATCTATGGAGAGGCGACCCTGCTCAGTCAGAATGCCTGTTTTTCTAGGCATTTCTGAGCAGTAAAATCACATGTAATTGAATACATGTAAAGTAGAGCTGTTTAATGCCTTACTGTGAAACATTCCAAGCAGAGCAATGACATATCCATAGAAACAAACAGGTGATGGACGCCCAACCGAAAAGTTACATAGTGCACCTTTAAGGATACAGTTACATGTGGCCTAAAAATGTGGCAACAACATAGACTACACAAACCTGTAAAATTATACGTGTATCATAGATGAAGGAAATAAAATCGGAGAATGAAGTAAATACAAAGCAATGTGCATATATTAGTAGTGGTGAAAACAGGAGATAATCGGCAGAAAATAAGTGATTAAAGACTCAAACATGCACGACTCGCTTCAAATACAAAAAACATTTAGTCTTTAGTTTGATATATGGAGAAATAATAAGACATGCTTGTAGTGTATGCCTTCATCGTTGCCTACACAACTAGATAATCTGGGGGAAAAAACATGTTTCTACATTTTTTTCAATACCATATTGTTTCAGAGCATCAATGGATAAGGTTTTATTGAATATGCCACAAAGGCAGCGGAGCCAGCCCGCTTCATATCCTGCAACCGATCCATATCATGTGTTTTTAAATTCAGCAAGTCTCAGATAGACAAGGACAACCTGTTTATTTTGTGAAATATCTGGCAATACAAAGATAAACTTAAGTCCTAAGAATGTTCTGTTCATTCTACATAAGGCACTGCTATATTTGCTTAAAGATCATTGACTTTATTTGCTTGATATGGTTGTATGAATTTGCGCTTTAAGACCGAAAAGCAAAGTTGGCCTTAAACCACTCATGACATATGCATTTGAGGTCATTTCACTGTGGGCTGAATGTGTTTGGTTGTTGTTTTGGATTCTCAGGTCATAAAACATTTACAGTAGAAAGAAAATCTACTCATGGGACGTTCATATGTTTACAAATCTGCACAGAATACACGGCAGTAATGATGTTCTTTTATGTCATATGTGTCATATGTGTTAAGATATAAAAAGGTATTGCAGATTGCTATGCCAAGCAAGATAATAAAGATAATTTAATCAAGACAGCACGAACAATAGATGCATATTATTTTAATGCATTATCAATGGTTAGATAAAATGAGGTAGCTCCACACTATGTTTGCTACATCTTGAAATAACTAGTGTTGATTAGTTTTGACATTAGTAGTGGTAGAGCTGACTAAATTGGTTCCCGGTTGATACTGTTTTGACTGAAATGTTCCACAGTTTAGCATTAAGCCAAGTATATCTTGAATTTATTGAATTACAGGGGTTTGTATTTCTTAAAATACCTTGAATAACATGCACTCTGATTGTGAGCGGCATTGCCTCTCCACACATCTGACCTATAACTGGTGACATCTCCTCCTTGTCTCAATGGTGATAGACAAGTTTAATGCCATAGTGTGAAACATTCAAGGAACAAGAAAACAAGAACATCTGCACTGAGACAGCAGGGAGCGGACCCTCCATCAGAAAAGTTTCATAGTTACATTTATATTCATATATTTAAGATATGCTTAGTATGTTCGTGTACCTGTCTTGCCCGTGTTCTTCATGGTAGTCTGGTTGGAGGACTCCCTGTTGAAGTTGTCCAGCACTAGTTCTTGGTATTCCTCTGAGCTCAGTGCCTGCTCATCTGTGATGTCCACCGGGGACTGGTTCTTTGCAGCACATTCAGGGTATAAGGCTGGCCAGCCCCGAGGTCCATGGCTCCCTGCACAGACACAAAAGTACAAAACAACTTAGAATATGCATAAGGTAAGGTAGTAAAATAATCATAATTGCATTTATGTATAGAATATATATTTATATTTTGTATGGTCCATTACAGCAACGGTCTCAAAACTGTTGGAAAATCAAACTATGAAACAGTTATCACTCAATAAATAAGGACAAAAAAGTGAATAAATAATAACTGATGAAAGAGATGGAAGCCTCCAGGAGAATCACAGTGAAGGAGAGGTCTATGTGCTCTTTGTGAGAAGGGAGGGATAACACCTAACCAACGCCATTGTGCAGCCCAAACGAAACACTGAGCTATGTAAGACTCATTTTAACATTTTAACACAGTGAACACAGCCTTAAGCAGCTGGATAGACTGCCTGCCAACAGACAATGAATGCTGCTTGCCAACTTTGGAGAATTCACACTTACTATTGTAATTTGGACAGGTCATTACTAAATATTAATGTGCAATGTGTCTCTTTTAAATAAATACTAAGAAAATAAATCTCTAGTGGGACTTCAGGCCAGAGTTTTAAGCATTTGAAAAATCAACAGGCATATTTGGCTGGAGCTGGACAGCCAGAGGTCCTCAGTCTGTGTGACCCTCTACAGCGCCACAGCAGTTGAGGAAACATGTCAACACAATGAGAACCCATCAAGAGGCAGTAGGCAATTTCATCACCAACTGAACGTGTTTGAAAATAACAGTGGTAAAATGTGACACTTGATTACACATCTGCTATATTAAAAGGTACGCTAGTCCAATTATTTTAGGTCAAAGTGGCAATCTCATCCACAATCACATCAAAACAGCAAGACTTTTTAGTTTTATTGAAAAGATAAAACATCTACTTTTCAACTAGAAATGCCAGTACATAATTAACCGATGAAGTTTTTCATTCACCATAAGTTCTTCAAATTTCTGTCTGTATGACAAAGAGGGCTTTTGTCCCAGTATACTTACTTTCATTTAATTTAATTTCACTGTGTTAATTATCTATATTCAACTAAACAGCTAAATACAACTATCCCGGGTTTGTTTTATTTAGTTTTGTCTAGTTCCTTTAAATATACTGTATTTGTTAATTTATTTCAATTACATTACACATTCACTATATCTACCTGCAGCTCCACATGGTCCAGACAAAGGAGGGGTGTGCCCCATATGGGCCATTTTTAAAGCCTTTGGAGGAGGTCGTGGGCTGGACTGTGTGGAGGGGAGAACTCGTTTCATTGTTTTCTGTATTTGGTTTTATACTTTATTTTCAGCCCACTGTTTAGTTGCTTTCAAACATTTTCTTTAATGTAAAGGGGACTTGGGGCCAATAAAATCCTAGCTTGAGAATGAAAGATACCTGTCAAAGAACTGGTACTTTCCTGGGAGAGGTACTTCCAGCTGGGTATAAAAGCAAGTGGATGTTGTGAATTGGGGGAGAGATTTTTATACAGATGGTTGAAGTTGTTGTGTTGGTTTAATTTAAATTGCTTATTTTCTGTTTATTTGTTTGAAGAGAAGTCTGTTTTAAATAAATTCTGTTTGGTCAAAGTCACCGTTTTTGTTTGTCTGCCTCCTACTCTGACCACATCAGGCCAGCATCCCGCCAGTTTGGTATTACAGTAAATGATCAGTATATAATGTACGTAATGCAATTTGTGTGGGTGTCAGTGGCCTATAAATTTAAAAGGTGGAGGGTCTGCTACCTGCTTCTCTCCATAAAGATGTTATTGCCTGGAATGTTCCATGGTATGACATTACACAGATCCAGCTAGCATTTATTCACTACCAGTGTGTCTATTGCTCAAAAGTACAATAATTCCTTTTGTGAATAGGGGTGACTCTCCACAGATCTAATTTGTAATGTAGTATACTGCTGTAACCTGCCTTGTGATAGGTTTAATCTATACTGTGGAACGTTCTAGACAAAGCAAGAAGGTAAAAGGCAGTCCACCAAAAAAGTTACGCAATGCACCTTTAAATTATATGTACAATGTGCATAAACTTGGCATAAAAATGTAATTTCCTGTTTTCCTGTCCCACTAAATAGCACTTAAATGGACATTTATAAATTAGATGTTTTTCAGGTGAATTGACGCAGGTGACGCAAATGCAATAATATATAATAGCCCAAAACATGCTACATAGGTCCCAGGTCGTCGCTGTAAATGAGAAGCCACTCAGAATCGAATTACCTGGTAAAATATCGAATAAAATAAATAAAAATGTTTACCTAAAAAAAAGAGGACAAAATGCACCCATTTCCTAAAAGAGTGTTTCAGTGGAAAATGGTCCACATTAAGTATTCATGTTTGGCTGGATGCTGCTACTTCCTGTTGGCTCCCATGTACTGTCTGCTCTTTTAATCCCTTCTCCCCCACAGTGACTCACAACACAAAAGAATAATCCACAAACAACAGGGGTCCTCTTCATCTGTGTACTGCTACAATGGCCTGACACAACAACAAAAGAGCTCAGATCAGGGCTACAAGAAGGCAATGCTGTACTTTTCTGGGTTAGGATAATAACAATACCAATAGAAATATGAGGCAACTTTGCTTGTCCATCCCATAAAAGAGGCATGAAGCTAAAAAGTGAGGTTGAAGAGCAGCTCAGGGGTTTGATATGGATAAGTACCTTGCATCCAAAGACCGTGAACTCCTGAGAGGGACTGAGTAAGTAATTTGTTTTGAAAGACCTTCTGTGATGGTACAAGAAAAGTTTATGGGAAAGAATTGAATAAAAACATGCTGAGAAACATTTTATTTTAATGCGCAAGTCTGTATCTATTTAGGAGATATTATATCAGAAAACTAATCACTATGCCTCAACTTGTCCTTGAAGCTTTACAACTGCCATCTCTGTGGTTAAACCATGGCAAACATTTTGTAAAAGCATTTAAATCTTTGCATTTGTTAAGCAGAAAACACTTCAGCCTTGTTAAGTATTAATTAACGTGATTGACAGAGATTTATATAAATTATATCCTGAATTAAGATGTGTTGTTTGTTAATTTGCACAATCCTATTGTAAAAATAATTAAATAATCATGACCATTTGTTTTGGCACTTATACATAATGTAACGACACATTGGCAATATAGGCTACTGTACAATTTGATGAAATAAGCATTCGGCTCCAGTGGCCCTCTGCTTTATCAGAGTGATAAATACACGGCTGGTTCAGGAAAAAGTGCACTGAAAGCTCTAGAACTGCTGGGATCACTTGTTTGTGAACTTTTATTGAGATCAATTGTTTTCCGAAGGCTGCTTCAACTTGCTGCGCTAGTCTGACTCCTCAAAATAGAGCTGCATCTAGGACATTATCCACAGTGCTATTTTCATGGCGTTAGACCAAATTACACCATATTGTGTGGGTCACTAAAATAAACTGGGATTGGGTGATATAGACTAAAATGAATATCTCAATATTTTTTGTAATATTCTGATAACAATATTCAGACTGTTGTCAATCTGGCAGTAACATACATTTAAATGAATAGTTGAGGTTTGAATATCAAGCAAATGTGAAATCACTGTTAAACTACCACACCGTTTTCCCATTTCCATTTTTTAATCAGTTCTTTTTGCAGCATTTTAAAAATAAATGTTAGACTTGATATTAAAATTTTGCAGATCTTGTAAACAAATGAAGCCAAGAAAACTAGCATAACACAGGCAGAACATGCAAGATCCACATTAACAGACAGGACCTCGTCTCTGAATCAAACCCAGAACCATCTTGCTGTGAGGAGACTCTAACCCACAGTGTCATCGTGTCACATAAAAGGAAAGAAAAAAGAACTTACAAGCTACATACTAGAATAATGAACACAAAAACAGTCCAAACAATCCCTGCCGCGTTAAAAAATGTATGAATTTAACCAGCCTTGAGACTCGCGTCATACAAAACCAAGTCTTAAATTGAAAAATAAAAATGCTGAAACCAATCCCATAAATGCAAAATTGTAAACATGCCCATTCTGGTGTGACGGACTGGAAAACTTTAAGTCTATGCAACTCCAAGAAAATGCCTAATAGCAGTGTGTCCTACTTAGTTCCACAAATAAGTGAGAAGATTTCCACTGTGGCAGCTTTACACTTGAAGCCATCCATGTTTTTGAGCACTGTCGTTTTGTGTTGTATCATTATGGAGACGCAGGCTACACTTATTTCCTGCGGACGAATCCTTGAACTCGTATGCAAACCTTGAGGCAGATTTGTGAGTATCTGCAACAACAAGCAATATGCCTTGTGCACAGATGTAAGCATTCATGTTGAAAGGCCCTCACAACAGAAAATAGGAACTCCCTTGGGACTGTCACAGTATCAGAATTTTGTGTTTTTATTATCGTAAGACGAAACATCAAGATTAAACATATTTGACACCATAATAAATAAATAAAACAGTGACATATTCATTCATTCATTACTGCTGCTTAAAGGTACACTCTGTAGCTTTTTTATTTGGGGGTCCATCACCTGCTTGTTTCTATGGATATGTCATAACTCTGCTGGGAATGTTCCGCAGTATGACATTAAATAGCTCTACCTTAACATTTGACGGACCCTCCACCAGAAAAGTTACACAATGCACCTTTAATGGTCAGTGTTTCCCAACCAGGGGACCGAGATGAGGTTTGAGCAGTATCTTTAATAGGAAATAACTTTGTCATTTTTTCGAATGGTATTTAGAAATAAGTAACTTGCAAATGTAGTAAATATGTTGCTCCCTCATCACAATTCAAAGCTACATCAGATGAGGTGGTAAACACATCAAATTTCCACATGCATCAGCTCACTCATATCAGACTTGACAGAAGAAGAAAATATAATAGTAGTAATTGACAATATATTTCACCAAAGAAAGGGGGTATTAGAGAGACACATCAAGACAGAAGAGGTTTGGAATCACAAAAATGCATTCCTCTAGTCCTCCTCTCCACCAACTTTATTAAATCAAAGGTTCTGAAAGCTAATGTAAACATAACGGATGCCTATTATTATTTTTAGTTTGTATAATTATCTTTATCCAGTGTAATTTGTAGACACTAAATTAAAAAGTAACATCACTCAACAGCAATCATGTTGGCTAAATAATGATAAGAAACTAAATTGACTGTTACAATCAGACCATTTGAGAAACACAGCTAATTATTGAAATATGTTACAAAGAAGTTAATTCTATTGGCATCTTGAAATCATCACGGTGAGTGCATGTCAATTTTTATCTCAGCATAAATAGTTTTATTGATAAAAAGTGTAATCTTGTGCTAATTTTCTTTTCAAACACAGATTACATCGCATTTACTGGGGACAGATAATGCTGTCGGTCACAGAGAGAACGCGAGGAGCAGCGCTGTTAAAATCAGATAAGTGAGGGGTGCACAGCAGTCCATTAATCTGTCTCATTGCTATCCATCAGAATCACTATAATCCCAAAGCCAAGACATTCCCCTGCAGCCCTGTGTGCAAGCAAATTGCAACAAATACACGACTTCCAAATTTACTCAGTGAAAATATTGCATTCTCACTGGAGCAAATGCCTATCTGGTTTTAACCCCAACAGTGAAACCAATGTCAGTGCTAAGTTTGGGCGCATGACGACATGGAGGTCAGGTAAGATTTCTTTGAACTAATTTGCAAACAGACAAACATGACATTATTATTAAATCACAAACACATCTTTTTAATTAATAGACAGTTTGGGTACATTGAAAAAAGAAAAAAAAAAGCTACTTTAACTGGCTTCACAAGAGAAGTAAATAAACCATGAGTTTAGAGAGTATTTCCTTGAAAAAGAAAATGAACTGTCCACAAAAACCAGATCAATTTGATTGTCCAATATCAGAGGAAAACACTTTGGCGAAGCCTTCCAGAGAGACAGAGCAGCATCCAGATCTAATAAAAGGGTAAACTTCCAACTGTATTGATTACCACAAATTCTTTATTAATGTTGTATGGCCAATTGTCTGCATTTAGGCCAGACAACAAACTAATAACCTAGCCCAGTATCGGTCCAGATATAAAAACGTGTGTGAATTTGATTATTTAATTTCAAGGTGTATGTAATGGTAGGATGCTAATTTGATCCTTATATTAAATAGCAGAGATGATGGAAAAACAACTATGTAAAAACATATTAATTTGGGTGGTGTTGTTTTTTTTTTTAGGGGGGAGTGGGGTGCAGACAGTCATTAAAGTGTCCCAGGAAAGACACTTCATCCATGTATGTGGCATGTGAGTGAGTGAGTGAGTGAGTGAGTGGTGGTGAGGGGCTGATGGGGCAAATTGGAAGCCTCACTTTCATCAGTCCAGCCCAGGGCAGCTTTAGCTACAGCTTAGCCCCCACTGAGTATGGAGTAAATGATTAAAAACTGCATAATAATACTTTGAGAGGCAGTGACAAGCTTGTAAAGCACTTATTTAAAAAAGGTTAAAGGTGCAGTCTTTAGCATGTAAGATTAGAATGTTTTTTTCCACAAACAACAATGTTGAAGTGGATTTCTTCCAAACACAATTATAGTATCTAAATATAAACACTGACAATTACATACATAAACATTTTATTATGAAGATAAAAAGGTCAAATGGATGAAAACATTTTGTTGACAGACTAGTTTGCAATATCTTGTCTCACTGGAGTTTGTTGGTACCGTTGGTATATTACATTATTTGGATGCAACACCATTCAACACCAGTAAGCAGGGCCTGTCTCATGACTTTTAATTAGTTATGCCTTGGGAGAGAGTCTGAATAAATTGAATAATATAGATAAAGCTTTATTAAAATTATACCACCTTTGATTGAGCAGTTCATGTGTATCCATCCCTGTATTTCCCAGTGTCTGAGGGAAGTGTGTGTCTTGTGAGTGGTCCCTCTCCTGCTTTAAGTAACACAGGCACATGCTTCTCTCAGACTGGCAATTCTGGTTCCAGCCGTCATCCCATTAACCTTGGGATAAACAGGCAAGCCTGTGCTGCCATGACAATGCTGACAGAATGGCGATTGCCCTGTCATTTCCGTTTTGTCCCTGAGTGAGAGTGTCCACGCTGTATGCAGCCTGGCACACATCCCAGAACTGGCAACACCAAGTTTAGTACCAAAATATAAATATAGAAAAATAAAACATGGCATAGTTCTTTTAAGTCCATATGCACATCCACAGTGCCTGAACTCATAAAAATGAAACAATGGCCGATACATATATCATATCACATTGTTCCATCTAAATATTTCATGTTAAATGTTTCAAGGGAACTTAAAAGTTTAAATGCTTTTCTTTGGATGCATAGAATAATTGCAGACCTTTATAACACTATTTAGCCTTAATAAAAGAATATAAGATCTACTGCAAAATAACAAATAGTTTATTAACAATTATTCAGGCTTAGTTACTTAATCAAGGGGTTATGGAGTGAGAGTTGGGGTATTAAGTAAGTAGTCAGTAAGCTTGACTTACTCTTAACTATTTCATCATTATGAACAAATTTGTCTATGTTAATTTATCTATGTGTAATAAAGAATTACCAAATAACCTTTTGTTAAGCACATGGGCCACAACTGTTGCCCTTGTGGAGAGTGCAGAGCTGGGAATCTGCGGGCATTGGATAACAATAAGTCAATATGCAATGAAGAGGAGAGAATTATTTCGAGGAAGCAATTACAGAGACAAGATAATCCAGCCACAAAATCTACGACTTGTTCAGGTGCAAAGACCAGAGAAATGAGATTGTTGTGTCAGGTAGGGCATCCAGAGTAAAATGAAAAAGCAACATCTGGATCAGTGGAACCAAAAGGTGAAGGGTAAACTAACTCACAAGCACCTAACCTTTTTGTCCAATTCAAATGTAAACAAAAAAATCTTACAAGATCATTTCTTGTAATGCAAGATCTTGTCCCATCCCTAACATTGATTTCAGTGATTTAAATCATTGTAATTATAATTTTTCTGTAATCAAGGAGCCCTACCATTTCAACACCTGACTGTGAATGGGTTGAAAAGCCACAAAAGTTATCGGCCCAATAGTACACCTCATAGGGCTGTAGAATTAAACCTCACAATGGTGAAGAACGTTCATAATGGGACTGTTTACATTTCAGGTGTTGCTGACAAAACAGCTGCTGGGTATAAGTGCCACGAGAACCACAAGTTTAGTCCTTGTGGAGAGGCAGTGAGAGAGATCAAAGCTGAGACTGTCTCCTGCGAATACAAGGGCATCGGGTAACTATACGAGCTCTGTCCCAACTGTCAGTTTGAATATGCCGATAACACTCCAGATGGCAGGACACACGCAGACGCACACTGGGGGTATCCCATGTCCAGGTTGAACAATAATGATCTCAAGGCCGGCTGCTGCTCTGGGACTGGCCTCACTACACCTCACTACATCAGGTAATCAGTCAACTGCTCAGGTGCACTGCCTGTTTATCTGTACAGGATAAATGCTACAGATGGACAGGGTATTTCCATGGCCAATGCCGATCTTTGTAGCAAAAAGCAACTGCTGACAAATAATTTCTGCCAATATTTTTAGGCTGATATATGAGACAGATTTGGATAATTTTAACCTGATTTGAAATGGCAAAAAACTTATCTACGAGCTTGTTTCGCTGTAAACCTGTCAGAAATCAGTGTAGTCACATTTTGAACAGTGCTCTCTTCGGAAGTGATCAAATGAAGCAAATTCTCTCATATAGTCAGGTGGTCAACCGAACCAACATATCGACCTATGGATTCAAGGCTGATGCTCAAAAGTGCAAACAGACTTCCTCTAGTAAGTACAATGCAAGGGAATAGGGCTGCTTTATTGTGGAAAAAATATAATTTGATTATTTGGCCCATAAATTAATTCACAATTATTTCAAACTTTTACATCTCTACTGTAAAAAATGTACCTGCACTGAAATTATAGACTTAATATATTGTATTCATGTTTGTGACATTTCTTGCTTAAAACCCAATGGAGATTGAAAAAAGTGGCTTTGCTCTGGGGTTTGAGTGGCAGCATGAGTACTTATTTCATTTTGAAAAGAATTGTATTTTTGACTACAATATTTTTGTAAGTGAAGTCATAACTGAAATCACAATCATACATTTGATTAACTCCAACAAGGCAGAGAACAAACATTTGTTAAGACTAGGGCTGGGCGATATGGACCAAAAAATATATCTCGATATATTTTGCTATATCTCGATATACGATATATATCTCGATATCTTTACAGGAAAAATACAGCCCCCCCAAACTACTGCAAAAAAAATTAATAAATTTTATCTGATTAATATTAATTTAGTTCTGCACTTAAACACTCTACACCCCTTTTTGGACCTTCACCCACAGTTTAAGAAGCTCTTCTTCAAGAGAACTTCCACTAGCACTTTACACAAAACTGCTTCAAAGTGAATAAAGTGTGTAGGATTTTTAAACCTGTATTTTCAAATTCCAAACTGGAGTTGCATTCTCTTGTTTTACAGTGGTATTTAGTCTCTGCACATTTACCAAATCAAACGCACATTGTGACAAACGGATTTATTTGGCATTTGGCACAGAGAGAAGCCCCGCACGCTCCGCACACTGGGATGAGTTTATTGGCGACAGCAGCGGCCTTAATGAAAAATGACCGCACTCAGTATTCAGACCTTGAGTCCATGAAAGACCGAGTCCAAATGCGCTCGAGTCCGAGACAAGACCAAGACAAAGCTCTCGCTTTAGCGGAGAAGGAAGTCCAGCGGTGTGGGGGAGTCTAATGAGTGGTGGGACAGGTGTGGGTCCTGCTCATACGCTGGGGTCTTGCGCGGTCGGAGGTGTCATGTGGTTGCGCTCGTGTTGGGAAACGTGCATTTAGAAAGTTTAACTCGTCACGTTACGTCTGTGCGCAGCTCCTTATTGTGGCTGCAGAAGCATCGCACAGATGCGCCTGTTTTGTTTTCCACATTCGCACGACGAAATATTTGCTCGCAAATGCGAATGAAATGGGCGCACTGTAGAGCCCTGGTTCTAGTCTTGGTTTAGTCCGCGACCGAGCCCCGGGCTCTGCGGCTGCATTTAGTCCTGGTTTAGTCCTAGTCCTAGTTTAGTCTGCGGCCAGGTCCGGGCTCTGTGGAGGAGCTCGGGGGACAAAAGCAGGAGGCGGAGGCGAGAGCGGCACAGAGAAGGCGAAACAAGCGAAGCAGCGAAACGGGAAGTAAACGTAAGCATTATAGCGATATATCGATATGTCAGAATTCATATCGAGTTTCAAAAATATCTTATATCTTATCTTATATTTTAAATATCAAGATATCGCCCACCCCTAGTTAAGACCTTATAAGCGAGTTAAATGAGTCAATTACTAAGAAACTTTTTTGGGAAATGAAAAGCTAAGGGCCAAATGATCTGCACTGGTGAAGTAATCAAGTGGTAATGTAAACATGGTGAGTGTGTGGGTGCAACAGATCTAAGAACTTTTCTAAACATTCTTATAGATATTATTATGCTCTGTGTGTTATGTAATCCTACTGACATTTGAACAAACTTTGGTTCTCACTTTAAAGCCTTGGCAAGGGGGCACAGTTATGCACTGAAGATAGCAAATACAATATCTTTCAACATCTATCATCATACAAGCAAACAAGGCCCACCAGGCAGTTTGTGAGAGCTTTGTTTGCATTCAAGTGTTTTCATAAATGTGGTATCTCATTAAATACAGTATATGGCTCTGCATATGCTTCTCGATTATATTGTATGGAAAGAGGGAAGTGTAGGAGAAGGTTAAGGGTTCTTATGGGAAAGTACAGCTGCTACAAAGGAACAGATACAAACAGGGAATAAAATACGTTTCCAAAATAAAATTACAATATTAACAAACTAAATATCTACAGTACAGATGCATTAATTTCTTAGTATTAATGCACTGACCAGTACTTTTGACCATATTTTTTGCTTGACCTGCTGTGCACAGGTGTAAACTCAGTGTCCAGACAAATCAAATGGAGGGTGTCAGCATCACTTTGACTCAAGAACATCAGTGCACAATAACAACCTCAGACTTGATCCTCCCTGTGTTTGTGTATAGAAAACAGACTTTAGTTTGACAGAAAGGAGCAAAAAAAAAAGGAATTTCAGTGCCCTGGTATGTAAATGGGTGAATATATTGGATTGAAACAGAATCATTCAAACTACAATCACAGTGAGGAAAATCAGCCTGACAAAAATGGGACAGACAATTTTGGTGACAGGCTCTTCCCCACATCCAAATGAGGCCGGATCACTTCAACTTGGAAAAAAAAGGGGGAAAAAGTACTTTGAACTCTAAACTTGCACAGAATTTATAATCATAATTTCAGATGGAGGGCAGAGGGCTATAGGGGATTCATATTTTTTGAAAAATAACTAAATCGCTAATCCACAAATGTTTGATGTTAAAGGGACATATTACGGACTTTTGGACATAGGGCCTCATTTCCTAGTGAGCCAGAGTGTTGGAGATGTGTGGAGACACTTTTTAAAATATTTCATCCAGTCCTTATATTTGCAGTTGTAGCTGATGCTAGGCTAGCAGACCTCTATGACCGCTGTCAGCCTGCCACTAAGAACAGTCTTAGCCACTCCACAGTGCACTCGAAGTTAATGTGTTATTACGCCAAACTGTCGATATAAATGTTTGTGCTGACAGAATAATGTTTGCATTAAACCTTGCATTTGAAGGATTTATGTCTGAGCAGCAGCGAGTTGTACTTCCTGGTCTGATACCATCCAGCTGCAGGTAAACAGACTAGACAGTAAGTGTATGCTTTTGTTGCATTTTTGTATGAAAAACGCTCTATAAATAAAGTTTGACTGATTGATAGGTGATCTTACCGGCTAGTTTGTTCAACTGCAGCTGCCATAGCGACACGTGAAGCACACGAAGAAGCCTGTTCCAGATATGGCCATGGTCAGAGGACCCAATGATTATGACGGAGACAATCAACAATTGCTTTTTACCAATGAACCATACCTGTACGAGCCGGAGTACACAGACCAAGAGTTGAGAGAGATGGACACTCAAAGGGCTGAACGAGAGAGAGCGTCTGTAGAGCGCCTCCGCTGAAGCTGCTGGAGAAAGCCACGTTGTTGGTTTGTAATCCACAGCTCGATAGGACTAGTAGGATTAGCGACAACAAGTGTGTCATGATTCTCTGTTGAAGTGAGTTGGTTACATCACAAATAACTAGAGCAAAGTAAAATTCCGCTGCTGCTGAGCAAATAGTCCCTCAACAGGCAACGATTCATGTGATTCGAGGTTAGTTTTATTTCAACCATTATTCTATCAACGCAGACATTTACATTGATAGTTTGGTGTAATAATAGATTTGCTTCGAGTGCACTGTGGAGTGGGTAAGACTTTCTGATGGCAGGCTGACAACAGTCATAGAGATCCACTAGCCTAGCATCAGCTACAAATGCAAATAAGGACTGGATGAAATATTTTAAAAAGTGTCTCCACATATTGACTACACTCTGGCTCACTAGGAAATGAGGCCCTATGTCCAAAATTCGGGAATGTCCCTTTAACCATGTTTTGGCAAGGCTTTGTTAACAAATCGTATTAATATCATAGCTTAAATCCCATACTGTGCCTTTTTCAGGTATTTAGCATTCAACTGCAACATCTATAGATAATCATTAGTGCTGCCGCGATTATTCGACGTTGTCGACGTAATCGAATATGAAAATGAGTCGACTACAATTTTTTTGGTCGAATATTCGCCTTTATTTATTTTTGGTCTCAAACGGCTCGTCCAGAGACAGGTGTTGTGAGATGTGTCTGTGTTGTGTCTGTGGCTCAGTGAGAGAGAGAGAGTGGGTGGTTGTGTGCGCGCGCCGGGGGCGCGCGGGAGGTATGTCTGTCGCTCTGGGTGTGTGTCTCTGGGAGAGAGGGAGACGGCGACCGGGCGAGTAGAGGAAAAGTAAGGATGCCATGCCTACAGTGTAGTGAGCGAATAAAGCCGACTCGACAGCGAAACTGCCTCCCTTTATTTACATTTTTTTTATATACACCGCAAGCGCACAAGGTCCTCAAAGGGAGTTAACTCCGGCCCTAGGAGAAGACGATCTCCCCTGTGCTCCCCAACCACGGTTAGGGGGCTAGAACAGGAAAAAGTTAACACAGGTATTTCCCCTCCACACCACTAGTAGTACTACACC
Organism: Odontamblyopus lacepedii; assembly: GCA_034769755.1. NCBI lineage: Eukaryota > Metazoa > Chordata > Actinopteri > Gobiiformes > Gobiidae > Odontamblyopus > Odontamblyopus lacepedii. The sequence continues at coordinate 20,356,786 of CM068346.1, read as the reverse complement.
CGAGGCGGACACCGGTGCTGCTGACAGCGGCTACATCCGGGGTTGACGCCGAGGTGGCTAACCTCGGCTTCACCAAAGGCTAACAGCAGTGGAATATAATGGCACCGCCAAAGAAAACAAACTTGAGGAAGTATTTGCCGTGCGCACTCTGCTGGCTGGTCTCTCTCTTTCTCTCTTCCCCCTTCCCCCGATTTGAGCATTTGAGAAAATGCCAGCGGCCGGTGGGTCAGAGTCGGATCCAAGAACAGTGGCGGCGACTTCTAGACCAAGACCTAAAGCCTCGAAAGTCTGGGAATACTTTCGGACAGATGGTGATAGAGTGGTTTGTACACTCTGTAAGACTTATTTGATTTATCACGGGAGCACGACCACGATGCATGAGGTATTGAGAATACTGCTCGTGCATACTCGTTAAATTGTGTGTGCATATCGTTGTTCAACATTGTCGAATGAGCACACACAACAGACATAACAGCAATAACCTTTGCAACTCGCACACACAAGATAACCTCCCGGGAAAATCTAACACACACTTGTTTTTTTTTTTTTTAATTAGTCGTTTAGATTAGTCGACTAATCGAAAAATTAGTCGAGAGATTAATCGTTAGAAAATTAGTCGTTAGTGGCAGCACTAATAATCATTTTACATTTTGGTCATTTTAAATTATGGTGTTGATATAAAATGATTCAAACAGGTTTCATTGACTTTCTTTAGCTGCAGACCTGAGAGATGCCACCTCTTCACAGAGCCATTTCATTGTAGCTAGAAGCAGAATTTCATTTACTGTTCATTGTTGAAAAAAGCTTATGACACATTTTTAAAGCCCACATGTATGGAGGCAGATTTTTTTTTTAGTTGGTGGCATTAGTACAGAGCTGTGGGAAGTTTTACATAATGAGTAATGCAATTTAAACCCATGAAAAATGTACATTTCCATGTTCTACAAATCCAAAATTTACACAATGATGGCACCATTTTTAAATTCTCATTCTGCATGTTTAGTCAAATAAAAGTCTGAATCGCTATAGAAGTTTTAAAAAGCAATTTAGTTTCATACAGCCTTGTATAATAAAAGTAGTTTCTGAAGGTGGTGCTTGTCACATGTCTACCAGGGCGACTGCATTATCGTTGAAGCGTGAAGGTAAAAACTGCGATGTCCCCAGTGGATGTCAGCTGGCTTCAGAAGACAAATCAGGAAGTACGCAATGAGCAAGAGAAAATTATTTAAAGTAAGCAATTATAAAAATGAAATACAGATTATGTCAAGGCATCCTGAAAGCCTTCATGATCTTCATATCTCAGAGTACAAAAGTAGAAAGTCTTAAGGCTTGTGTGAAACAATCTAGACGTGTATTTTTTGACAAAAGATTTTTTTGACAAAAGATTATTTGACCTCAAACAGAGACCTTGGTATGAAAACATCTCAAACATGGGATTCAACTTCGCCTTTTTACTTAATAATAATAATACAATAAGAAAAAAGTGACAATACAAATCCTTCAACAAATGTTCAAATGAAGAATTCATTTCATGTAAAAGTTACACAGATCTGGCTATAAAAGCTACATAAATCCAACCCCAGTCAAACAATATTTGACTGGAGCTAAACAGTTTCAACAGTTTTCACACAGACACAAAACCTCTCAAGTTTCCAAATCAAGATAAATGTCTGCAAAGAATGACAGAAAAGGAATGGCAGGATTAGGGCTGAAACGATTCATCGAGTAAATCGATTAAATCGATTAAATCGATTAGAAAAATGCATTGATTATTATTTTTTGCCTCGATGCTTCGTTTTATTTTCATACGCTCGGCGATGGCCGGCCGGAACCTTCTGTGGTAGAGGTAAAGTTTCCGCACGACCACTGCACTTCACTGTACACAAAACAGCGCGGCGCCCATGGATGTATAATAAGAGTGCACACCTCATCTCCTCCCGTACGCCGCGCACACATGAATTCCTCCGGTACACCGCACACACTGCATCTCCTCCCGTACGGCGCGGATACATACCCCACATTTTGGGGTATGTAATCTGTAATCTGTAATCTGTAGGGGATTACATTTTAAAAGTCACCTTCTCAACACTGATGCTGCAACATCTAAACAGAAAGCCCCGTACATTACATCAAGTGGAAAAGAAACTGTGTGCAATGTAGATGCAACATTAACAAACGATTATTCGATTATTCAAACAAAATAATCAACAGAATAATCGATTACTGTAATGATCGATAGCTGCAGCCCTAGGCAGGATGTTACATTTTCTCCACCAAACTGGGCCAAGACACTCTGCCTTCACATATTATCAGTAATAAAAGAAAGATATTTCATTACTAATTAGCAAAAAAGTTAGCACAAAGGTTTTGTATTTTCCAATTTATATACATTTTTGTGCAACAAAATGGCACATTAATGTATAATATAAAATCATATTAAGGGCTGTTGAAATAGTAAGTTTGCCTTTACTTAAAAGATGCACAATGAAACCTTTCTGGTGGAGGGTCTGCCACCTGCTTGTCTCTATAGAGGTGTTATTGGTTGTATGAAGATAGAGTATGGCATTAAATATATCTATTTTACATTAATTTATAATAGTTGTTTTTTTTTGCTCCAAGATGTATTGAAAAATATGCATTCCTACTGTGAGATCAGACCTCCATCTTAAGATCAATAAATTTAATGCCATACTATGGAACATCAGAGATAAAATAATAAAATTCCAATAAAGGGAAGCAGGTGACAGACTGTAAAAAAGTGACATAGTGCACCTTTAACAGTTTTATTCAAAGGTCTGAATAATGTTGAACAGTAATGACTGTTTTTTCCTCAATGCAGACAGACAGTGGCAGGTTTAAGTCAAGTTTGGTTGCTCCGGGAGATACTAGAGCTTTCTACAAATAGACACAAAGTGCAGACAAGATCCAATCAATCACTGACCAAGTAGGCCAGTGGAAATCCTTTGGTATTTGTGGAGGAATATTTGAAAAGAGTCTGCTGTCTCTGTGATGGGTAACCTCAGGGGGCATGTCCGTGGGTATGGATTGATACAATATAAAAGCAATTTTCATCATTTTCATCAGCTGAACTAATATTTTTTTACTTATTTAGTGATTCTTGTGGATAATCTACCTGCTTCTTCAGAGATCACTATTTACCCCAGAACAAAGCATTTTACAGACTGTAAGACTCAAATACAGAGACAAAAATTTAAGCAGGAGACAATATTCAGTAAGCTAATGTACATTTAGTGAGCCAGAAGCCCAATGCAATGAGGGGAAAATGGAGTTAAATATCTTATCTGCAGCGGAGCTAATCGCAGGTGCAGGTTATAACATAAAAGGTTTTATTAGACCAACCAACTGTAAAAGGCCATTTTCAGCCATTCACTGGAAATATGAGAAACAATTTAACGTAATACTTACAGACTATCAAATACTCAAATATGACTGCTGTACATATCTTTTAAGTATTAAAATATTATACAGAGACGTGGAAAGAATGCAACTTTGAGTTCAAAGCATAGACTGTATATATGAGTGGACAAAGCTAACGTGTTAGACGCCGTGTGCCAAATAGGAAGTGCGCCAGGCGGCTCTTCCGACTCCTTCTGACCCTGGCTCCAACTGAGTTACATTGGGATCTTGTCGCTCCACTCTCTGTAACTGCTGCAGTGAGTCTCATCATTTTGGCCCTAAAATGTTCATATTAACCAGCTCTACCTGATACAGATTTTTTTTTTTTTGTCGTTATTTTGTCCGTCAAAAAAATCCTATGAGCCTGACTCCAGGTTTGCTCCTGTAACCGTAAGCATCACGAGCCTCATTTGAGCGGCGCTGAACGCTGTGGGTCACGTCACACTCGCTTAGTCCACTTTTTTCTACAGTCTATGGTTCAAAGTATTTTTAGTGTCAGACTCTTTTTTCTACAGCAATTCTTACCAACAACCCTGACATAGTTTTACAGTTGAATGTACAAAATGTATGTAGTAATATAATATGAAGGATTATGTAAAGTGCACTTTCAGCTTTCAAATAAAAAAGTGCTAGTTGTTCCTTAGGGGTCACACTACAAAAGCCAGTTTGAGTCAAGTACTGTAAAGACTGCCAGTTGGTGTGAAAAGAAGAAAGGTCTGACGTCATGTTTTAAATTTGAGTGTGGCAGATGAGTTTCTAACATGGTCCCCACTACAGTTAACTACTGCTACTATAGACCACTACCAGACCTCTTTGGAGCCATTTGAAGTGTATAATTGTTTCCCCTTTTCTCAAAATAGTAGCACTTAGATCTGCCCAACAAGTGCAAATGACATTTTAGTTTTATTATTAAGCAGATTTCCATGTGCATTTGTATGGTAATATGTCTTAAACTTACAAGCATTATTGTTCTATACACAGCTGCTACAGATACTTGAAATATCGGAGAGTCTGAAAGTCATAACTGTCGATCACTCACACAACTGTCTCACTCCAGGCTCATTCTAACTGCTGAAATCTCGGACCATTAATTTTGACTGGCGACACAGTAGCGATGTCCTGTCAAGTGCTGTCACTTCACCTCACAGTGGTTTATTATATGTGCTATATTTGAATCCACCTGTAGTCTCTGTAAATGTGCATGACCAGCCAAGGCCACACGCTTTTACAATACTTAGAATGCAATACAATAAAAGTTTGGGTCTGGAACTGTATCTTGTCTCCTTGATTTTAGATGGCCGTGATTGACAGGGGGATTAACCTATCAGAGAAATGTAGAGTCAGAAGTATAGACATCTTACAAAAAAAGTAAAAGAAGTTATAGAGTTATAGATTTTGTTCAGAAAAATTTCAGATTGGACGACTTTGGCATTTGAGAGACACATGCTACAAATTACCGACTGTGATTGGAGCAGTTGTTTTGGCCCACTTTATGGTCTGGTTTCTTTCTGGACCAAACCAAATGTGGTAGGGACTGGTTGGTCAGGCTATCTGTAAATATGTATTTTCCAATCAAGACAACTTAGCAGAGTACATCATCCCTTCGATATCTGACCTACCAGCTAATACCATCGAGAAAAAAATGAGGCGTTATGGAGGTTTAAGTTCAGTGTAAAAAAAATGTTTGTTTTTTTTGTTTTGTTTTTTTTTTTTACAAATTAACTTTTACAAAACAGTGGTGACTACAATACATATTTCAACAAATCAGTTTTATCAAAAACTATATAGCTATATCAATTGTTTGTTTTTTTTTATTTTTTATAAATGACTGTTGGGGATGCACTGATGCTGAAAAATTTTAATCAGCTGATATCCTGGTTGGGGATATAAATTGATGTAATAAGATTATTTACAAATTACCATCAGCCCAGAAAGTCTCATAATGTTATATTTATAGAGCTGCTCTGTAATTACTTGTGGAATAAATAACAGTTACATAACACACTTGGAGCAGTTTTGTCTCATGTTATTTTTTTGGTTTATCCACATAAATACCATGTCAGTCTCTGCACTGGTATCAGTTGATTTTTGTCACTGGCAGATACTTAAAGCCTTAATATTAGGATCGGTATTGTAACTGAAAATCTGGTCCATCCCTAATCACCCTCAGAACACTCAAAAGCACTTCCGTCAACATGTCAACACAACTTCTCACACACTATATAACAATGAAAAAAATGCATTGTATTGTAAACTATTCTTGGTTACATAACTGTACATTTGAAGTGTTATCTTAGCCTAGACATTCTACATTATGCAATTAAAGGGGGTGGGGGGGTGGGGGGGTGGGGGTGACCTCATCGCCTGCCTCTGTGCGGCCCACTCAGATCCGGTCCAGAGTCTATACAGGAGAAGGGTGGAGGCAGCACAAACAGGCCGGCTCTGCCCCAGTACAATACGTCCCAACTCAAGACAAAGGGCCTTTATAGTGTGCTCTGTTATACTGAACCAACATCACATACTACAAAGACTCTGCTCAAAATATGAAAATGAGAAGAAATGGTGGATTATCTGGATTTTGGATAAATTGTAGATTATAGTGAAATGAGTAGAAGGTAGTGTGCATTTTACGTTAGCTGATAAATCTGATTTATTTTATTTCGCTAAAATCTACAACCAGAAAGGACATCCAAGGTGTGACAGTGTTAATTGTGACAAATGGACAATGCGTAGTTAAAGGATTATTAAATAACTTTTCTGGCCCACCACCTACTTGCCTACCTGGGGATGTCATTGCTTTTACAGTATGACAACCTGAATCTTGAGCTAGAATATTGGTTTCATCAACAGTTCATTATAATGAACGTGTTTCAGGTTGATGGAGAAAACTGAAGAATTTGAGTAGTCATGGGAGGAACATTTGGTTAAAAAACTCTGCCAAATGAAATCTCATATTACTCAAAATCTCAAAAAATGTGGTGGATTTACCGAGAAAGCAAATAAGACTTTTCTTGCTGAAGGATGTTAGTGGTTTCACAAAATTAATTGTCCAAAGGTGGCACCGTCTTGTCTAAAATACAATAAAAAAATCTTCCAAATGAAAATAGTTGGAAATGAGGTGGCGTTTAGCGTTCTGAGCCCTGGGCCATTGATTTGAGGTGGACCCGCTGAGTTGCGAGCAGCAGGCATCAGATAAGAATGGCGCCATGACCGTCTGAGGCTGCAGCGCAAATCTTTAATCACGGGTCATTGTATTCCGCACAGTGCCCCACACATAAAAGCAGGTAGAGGAAGTGCTAAATCATACAGCGATCGCAGTCTAATTGGCCTACCAGAATGAGCCCCGCCAAAATATTGTTTTGCCTCTGCGCTATCTGTTTCCATCTGGCGGTCTCTCATAGAAACTGTGGCTTCCTGTGCTTGGGTGTTGGCCGCAGCATAAGTACAACATCCCCTGGTCTGTAAAAATAATCTTTGAGGGCTTGTGTAAAGAAAGACGGACAAAAATACATTATGTCCCACGAGGAAGAGCGGCCCCCACCATTTTCGAAACATTTCCTTCATCAGAGTGGCACCAAGTCTCGACCTCTGAGCATGGGATCAACTTAATGCAAAAAAGTATATAATGTATAATGTATATAATGTATAGTGTATAATGTAAATAAAGTACTATGCTATGTCACTTGTCTTGACCATTTCAAAATGAAGTTATAATCCACATAATTTGATATAATGCAGAGGGAAATAAAATTGCTTTCAATATTAGTTTCATACAAACAATACAAACTTTCAATCATTGCCTAGTTGCAAAAATTCAAATTTATTCCTCCAAAGTCTGAACTCCAAACCACATGCTTTTACCAACAGAGGACTGACCTCACAACTAAAGAGTCCCGAGCAAATCATTAGCATCAAGAGAACTGAATTCAATAAATTGCACAGCCCTTATTACAAAAGTCAATCTTTTGTGTGGGCTAGAAGAATTCAAAGATTTACAGAGACTTTTTTATTTTAATTTTAAGACACTGTATTTTAACAATTGACACAGAACAGTTCGGGAGACATCTTTTCTTTGTGGATTTACATCTTTTCTTTGCAGATTTGTGTAATTATATTTGACAGTAACCTATTTCATGTCATGAGGGATAAAGATTCCTGGCTTCAGTATTAAAGAGCTGTCAGTCCATCTCTAAATCCTGTCTGACATCTCCAGAGCATCCCGTCACTTCACCCTCCCCTCCAGACTGCCGTAACAATGGGAAGTGCACAATTAAGTGATATACGCTGATAGAAGAAGGAAAAAAAAAATAAGATGGTTCAGAAAAAAGAAAATGAAAATGTGTGGTGAAATGTGGGGCTCCATGTGGGTCACTTTGCCACACATCAACGCTACATAAGGGCAGGTGACTGGAGAAACTACAGCAGGGAAGACCATCAAACAGCAGTAGACTAAGCATCCAAAGATAATTAGCTTTAGTCTCACAATAATGAATCTTGGAGCAACATCAGGCTAATGTGTCCATGTATTATAGTGGCAAAGTGTAACTCACCGTTTATAATGTGAAGTGATGGTTGTATATAGGCCCGTCACTAGAACAGATTTTGAAACATGATATACTGCGATACACGATAATATTCAGACTACGGATACAATAACCATGATGCAAGATAGGGGTGGGTGATATCTCTTATCTTTAAAATATATCAAGATGTTTTTAAATATGAAATGTCAATGTCATCTCGCTCCTGTGTTTGTTTGTCTTCTCTGTTCTCCATACTTAATGCTGAAAGTTGGTGCCAACCAAAGTTTCTCGCACCACAAACCTTTTCCACCATATACAAACAAGACCAGCAGCAGCACATCCCTGTGTCGCAGAGAGAACATGTATATTTCACTGAGTCGTGTCCTTTAATCCGACAGAAGCTGACAGCATCTGTGCACAAAGAGCAAGCCATTTTTCAGTGCTTATAGTTCCTGCAAATTAGCCAAGTGGTGTTAAGTTTTGTTTCTGTAAAACGTAAACAAATGTGCACAAAGATGCATTAAACACATTATAACCTCAAATGGACTGATGTGGCGCTATAGTAGTTATGGTTTATATGTTGTAAAGTTTAGTAATGTAAAGTTTATTTATGCAGAAGATTTTTATTAATCTGCTACTGTGTATAATTTGCACAATAGTTTATTTTACAGTTAATTATTTTGTATACAAGGATTTAAAAAAAAAAAAATTAATGTCACATGTCACAGAACCACTTACATATGAACTGCCTACCTCTTTGCACTTCAATAAAAAAAGACCTTGTGGAATTTGGCATATTTGTTTTTGCAGTAGTTCTTGGGGGTTTATTTTTCCTGTACAGATAATGAGATATATATATATATATTGTATATCAAGATATAGCAAAATATATCGAGATATATTTTTTGCTCCATATTGCCCAGCCCTAATGCAAAATAATCCCAGTAAACCATCAGGCCTAGAGGCTCAGGCAAAATGTCCAAGTTCTCCCTACTTTACCAAAAGAAAAATAACTGTAGGTATGGATAAATGTTGACAATATGTTGAAATATCAATAATTATTTGTGAGGGATTGAATAGAATATATATTGTCTATAACACAAAACTAGAAAAATGCTACAAAAAGGAATCATAAGGAAATAATTTCAACTTGCAATGTAATCTTTCAAATTAGTAAACTAGTGATAATTGTTGCAGTTTTATAGTTTATTTTTCATCCTGTTCAAGTACAATACTCAACCATGACATTTAAAAAAGAGTGGGTTAACACATACCTGACAGACTGCAAAAAATATAGTCTGATTGTTGTTATCAGGATAATAAAAAATAATACCTTTTTTGTCACTATCACATGCCCCTTGTCCATCACCTACTTGTTTCTATGCATGTCACTGCTCTGCCTGGAATGTTCCACAGTATGACAACTTTAAAAATTCATATAACCATCTATAAATCAACACATTGGTTTATTTAATGAAGTGATTCACAGCTCAAAACGCTATGAGTGGTGAGTTTTTGGTTCCATGTTGATCCCTTTGCTTTGCCATGGCCACAGCTGCTCTGCTCCAGCGTGTGTAAGCAGGAGAACCATTTCTCTGTAACATCAAATAGCAGCCGCCTCAGACCCCAAAATAATTAGCGTCAGAATCACATCAGGCTAGTTTGTCCACATGCAATTTCTACACAGCGCAATTATGAAATTTAGATGCTGCATGTTGAGCATCGGCCAATTAGTATCTGTACTGAAGCTTGGTGAAAATATATATATGTGATCTCAATCTCATTTTAAAAGTGCTGTGGTTTATAAAGTCTTCAAATAAGCAAATGAAATGCAGTCATTTTATCTATTTGAGCAGATGTGTTTTGATCAGTGTGTCCATCCATCTGATTGTATTAGCATATGGTCTATAATCACGCCTTTATTTTACTATTACTTTGTAAAATATTTACACATTTGGTCCCTAAAACCCTTAAGGGCCCTAAATTTGATAAATGACACTGCACACTTGCTTTTAATTCCCTTCATTTGGTGGTAGATTACAAGCCATATGTTTGTGTAGCTAATGACTGGGGTTGCTGAATGTGCCTTATGCATAATTAACACAAATAAACTGAGTGATTTTGTACCCAAACTTAATAGCAACTTTTACGTGTATAAAAAAGTTGTTGAGTCTTAGTTTATGCACATGAAAGAGCTGGGTACACACAATATTTGAAATACTATGCATATATGCCGTGATGAAGAAGTATATCGTATATTATATAGTATATAATAAGTATAGTACATTCTACATTTTGTTGGCTATTCTCCCACTATTACCAAACCCTGTTAACAGCTTTAGATGCTGCCAGAGTTTCCACAGATACCCAGAATAAACATATGGTCTGTGTGAGTATTAAAATATTTGTAGCTTTGGTCTGGAACTTTGTATCTGCTGTATCCAAATGATTCAGGCTCATCCAGAAAGATTTAATGTGTTTTAAATAATAGATGTTACTTTTGTCGAAGGCCATAATCTATTTCTGCTGGGTGTTTGATCGGATGCTATTGTTTTTAAGTTTGGTTAACAGCGCCTCATGTTTCTACATGTTTTAGTTGTTTTTCAGTACATCGTGCAGAGCTTGTGGCTGCAAGTCTTGTGTGTGTATTAAAGAAGTGAGTAGAGGTTTAAAAAAAAAAAAAAAAAGGTACACGTACATATATACATCAACCTATTTGCAGAGTGTTTTGTAGTTCTTAGCAGTAGAAGATTAGAGAAAATGTCACACAACTAGTTCTCCCCAAAAACACTCACTGTGGGTAAAGTGCCTTGCCTAAGGACACAATGACAGCTTTTGCGACTGGTGCCCCACTGTGGCACCTGATCTTCACAGTGGTCTCCCATCCAAGTACTAACCAGGCCCAGCCTTGCTTAGCTTCTGGGAAATGACGAGATCAGACTTTGACAAGCCAGTGTGGTATGGCCACACATACCCACACACATTATATATCATACTTCAAAATTTGTTACAGGTCTAACTATGAGCTGATGCTGAAATCGACTGTAACACTTTATTATATGACCACTTTCTAAATAAAAAAAACAAACTGTATACAGGTCATATAGTTAACATATAGTACCATCCCTCCAAACACATACTTTGTAACCAAACCCCTTTTGTGCAGACTCCAGCTCATCTTAACTGTGTACGTTCCCTCTCCTGCTTCCTGCTTATTGTCAACAGCCGAGGAAGGTGCGCACTTTGCAGGACTAGAAGACAAACGCGCTCTCCTCTGTGCAGACCGCAAAGTGAAACGCTGATTAGTGACGCTACATTACTCCGCTTTGTCCAAGGGCAACTGCTTCATATCAGCTCCAGCATGGGAAGTGCAGCTCATAAACTGCCTTGCTCCCAGCTCCCTGATAGACGTTTTATATCAGGATAAAAAAAATAAATAAATAAATAAACTATTGTGTTCATATCACACTCTAAATTGCATTAGGGATAATTAGTGTTATGTTTCAGTAATTAATAGAATCAGTGGACCTTTCAAATGAAGACGCTAAGTTCAATAAGATAGGGTTTTGAGAGAGCAAGAGAAGGTGAACAAGCTTTCTTGGAAACTAATATCATGTCCTGGAAATACATAAGCCTGTGGTCAAAGTAAGTAAGCAAGTAAAGACATTCTTCTTGACTAAAGACATACCATAAAAGCTCTCAGAACTATTATATATCTTTGTACCTGATGGATCACAGAAATATGTGCGCAGAAGCAGGCGTGCCCGTGGCACTGGAGTGATGCAGGGACAGGGACACACATGACTCCTCTTCCAGGATGACTGGACTGGACACTGCAGTCTCTGCTTTAGGACATAGGACATTGGTTCAAAGTTCCAAGAAGTCAGGGCCAAAGTGTCACCAGTAAAGAGTTTATCATTTATTACCTGCGACTTAGAAAACGTTTTATTATCATCTTCTCACATGCCCTATCACATTCTCTTTGTGAGAAACAATGTATTTATATTAGGACCAATTAAACTTGCAAAATCATTTAAAGTTTAATCTGCCTTTTTACATATAAATAACAAAAAATAACAAATCTTCAGCTAATTCACTCACTCACCAACTACTCCCTTCTGCTGTTGTCCCATATAAATCCTTATAATCAAAACATAATGATTAGTCAACTAATACAAATTTAATACATACAAAATAATTGACTAAACGACTAAAGGTCTCCAGCACTAGAAATATAATATGCAGCTCCAGTGGTCACATGACTAAACATGTTTGGTCGGCCATGTTGGTATAGAATAAGCAAGTAAGTGAAACAGCAACAGTGCTCTTTTTTTAAGTGTCTCCACAGTTTCTCCAACAAAGTCTATCTGCATATTCTTTCCCCACATCAGCTATGTTTCATTCGTCTTTACACATGCATTTAAACCCCATTTCCAGGCTTCCTCTAAGGCTCTAAGGTAGCCTCTTCGACGTTCATCTGCCCATTACACTATGCCTCCTCTCTACATGTCTAAGCCATCTCAGTAGGGCTGAAACGATTCATCAAGTAAATCGATTAAATCAATTAGAGAAATGCATCGGGGTTTTTTTTGTTTTTTTTTGCCTCGATGCTTCGTTTAATTTTCATATGCTCGGCGATGGCCAGAACCTTCTGCGGTAGAGGTAAAGTTTCCGCACAACCACTGCACTTCACTGTACACAAAACAGCACAGCGCCCATGGATGTATAATAAGAGCGCACACCTCATCTCCTCCGGTACGGCGCGCACACCAATGTAATCTGTAATCTGTAGGGGATTACATTTTAAAAGTCACCTTCTCAACACTGATGCTACAACATCTAAACAGAAAGCCCCATACATTACATCAAGTGGAAAAGAAACCGCGAGGTAAGTCAACCTTAGCCTAGCGATAATTACGTTTTTCATGTCCAAAACACGTGTATCTATCAATGCACGTGGCGTGTACTTAATGTGTGCAAAGTAGACGGGACATTAACAAACGATTACTCGATTATTTGAACAAAATAATCGACACAATAATCGATTACTGTAATAATCGATAGCTGCAGCCCTACATCTCAGTCTCTGTCTTTATTTCCAAAACACTCAAGCTTTTACTCTTGATGTATTCATCCCCTACACTCTCCATTTTGGATATGATCTTCACAAGGAATTTTTTTTTTTTTTTTCAATTTCCATAATGACTATTTGTGTTTCAAGAAGTAAACATAATACACACCATGCACATGCACAAGTCACTTCAATTATTATAGTCCTTTTCTACCTTTCGTTATTGACCATTCAGAGTTCACCCAGGAGCGAGCTCTCTTTCAAATTTAAGACAAAAATCAATAAATATCAGTTAATATTTAATCTTAAGTTTAGGTGTAAGTTAGCCGCTATTAGTAATAAACCACATATATTGTCTCTTTAATGGCATTGTCCATCTATGAAAATTTATTATGGCGTCACAGCATTTGAACTGACTTCTCTTCAGTTGCTTCTAAACTTGCAGATCTGACTGCTGATTGGCCTCTGCAGTTACAGTTCTTTTCAGGGCACACATAATCCCTCCCAAACCAGAGGAATTTGAATCGACACGTCCTCCTCTCATTACTTTAATTATCTTTTACCTCTGCCACGGCAAACTTTTAAACACCTGACTGTTAGAAAAGCTAAAGTACTTTTGGGGTCCTTTTTGCAAGTGCAGTTTTAATGAGGACAGTGCTATCTGCAGAGTCCGAATGTCTGTTTCAGGTGCACTGGGGTCATGGGCACACGTTATCATGGCAGTGTGGATGCAGACACATTTGCTGCAGAGAATGGAGCATTAAGAGCATTCAATGAGGACACAGAGCCCGGCGAAAGATGAGTTGACTTGGGGTCACGCTGGAGATGTATAGATACAGTTTAGCGCTCACCTGTCCATCACGCAGAAAGGGTGACCCCGCAGGACGAGGTCGGCGCTAAGCAGGCTATTAGCCACTGTCAGCAGATGGAGGTGAAAGAGCTCAACCCACACCACACAAAACCCCAGATCAGGGCTGTCTGCAACTTTATTTATACCTTTTATTTACAGTTTTATACTGGCCGGAAAGAGTTTTTAACAATCTCAGAAAAAGTTTATCTGTGGAACTTTTGTAGCTCTACTGAATGCGAGGATATTTCTTATCTCTCAAAAGACCAGTACAACGCATATTCCATAAGACAAGATTCTACATAATTTTTATAAACACACAGTTAAATTTGTGTTTGTGTCAGAAGTTATTTGTGCCTCCATTGTTTCCAGTAAAAGCACCAATTTATTATTATGATGTGGTATGTTGCATTCTTCAGCAAAAACAAACTAGCAGCCTCCGTTACCAAGAAATTTCAAAATTTTACATTTTAATGGGTGAGATCTTGTCTCATTGTCCCATTATGAGCACAGATCTATAAAACTAGTTATCTTCTGAGAATGAATTAAATACTGTTTACAGGAATAGTGGTTCTTTGAATCACGTTACCAAAGCTTTTATTTTAAGAGGTCCTGAATAAACAAAACAGTAACCTTCAGTGTTATTAGTCACTCAAAGTAATCGTCTGAAATGTTGTCTACTAAACTATTTTATTTAGTTTTTTTAAAGAGCTGTTTCCAATGGCCAATTTGGTGGCTATTATCAAATTACCTGAAACTAGGGATGTTTTGATATCCAAATCTCTCGATACGATATTATGTGGAGCATAATACATTTTGAATATGCCAATTTTTCCTTTTAAAATGCTTTGACATGCCTTTGGTTGTGGCATAATGCAAATAATTAAGATTTTAGAGTGCTTAACAACAGTTATTTCTCCATGTAATCATGTAGCACTGAATCAGAGCAAAGTGTCATTTCCTATGTAGTTTATTTTTAGCTATTGCTGTAACAATTAATTTATGCAAAGATACTTGTAATTCAATATATAACCATGGCAATGATATTACTGTGAGACTTTTGCCAAACCAGTATCACATTTCAGCTATTGTCACATCCCTACCTGAAAAACACATTTACCGTCTCTCGCAATTTACCCCCAAAGGATTCCATTTTTTTTTTTTTTATTTAACCAGGAAAGTCACATTAAGATTCCTAATCTCTTTTTCAAGAGAGTCCTGCCATGCACACATCACTCTCATACTAGGCAATGTGGGTGAAGTGTCTTGCCTAAGGACACAACAACAGTTTTTGCCATTGACGCCCCATTGGGGCACCTGGAATTCCCAGTGGTCTCCAAGTACTAACCAGTCCCGGACCTGCTTAGCTTCTGGGATCTCACAGGATCAGGCTTTGACAAGCTGGTATGGACAGGTTAAGAAACTTCAGGAACTTGCCACCAAAAAGTAAAGCCCAGGCAAAGATTGCAAAGTTTGATCTGACTGATGATTTAATAGAGGTTCATGCATGGTCCACCCCTGCATCACAGACACCAGTCATCTCCAACGCAGCCACCTTAACTCCA
Organism: Odontamblyopus lacepedii; assembly: GCA_034769755.1. Classification (NCBI taxonomy): domain Eukaryota; kingdom Metazoa; phylum Chordata; class Actinopteri; order Gobiiformes; family Gobiidae; genus Odontamblyopus; species Odontamblyopus lacepedii. The sequence continues at coordinate 20,341,363 of CM068346.1, read as the reverse complement.
TCATATTCACATCTTACCTGCAATCATTTGTGACCTAAAAATAGAGTTTTTCTTGAGTCTTAAGCAACCAATGCAAGCAAATATATGGACTCCAGACTAATCCTAAAGTCTATTTATTCTAAGATGAATAAGGATTGCGTGCTCGATATAGACAGTCCTATAATAGACAGTATAGGTTAACATTTAAATAAGAAAAATGCAAAGTGATGTGATTTCAATCTTTCACGCAATTCAATGATTCAAAATGTATGAGAGAAAGCTATATGGGATTTAGAAAGAAAACTGTTACCAAGGTTAGAATAGTAAATGTATATTTGGAAATACGGTGGAATCATTTTTTTGTGACTTTGAGGCAAGGATCCATGTGTTGGCACCAAAGATGTTCATTTTTAGATTGAGAAAACATCGCTGTATGAGGGCTATTTGCTGCTTCTCAATCTGAGGGCAAAGTAATTAAAACAGCACTTAATGATATAAAGCTTTCACTCGCCGCTAATGAGCCTACTGAGCTAGCCCTTACCTTCACACCCGAACATTCTCCACCTAGCTTGTGTTTAGGAAAATGCTAGGTCGAGGGGGGTCAATGCATTTTAATGGCTACCTTCTTGCATCCAATCACTACTCCGTAAAACAATGTTATTAACTAAAGACTGGCAAACCTCGCCTTCAGCTGAGGGCAAAGTTTACAGATGCAGCATGAGTGAGCGGAAATGTATTACCTTCAGCACTAATAAAGTCAGAGAAACTGGCTTCGATCGAGCACCTAAGCCCTATGTCCAACGCTTGTTTATTAGTTTTTGCTGCCACCTTCTTGCTAGTATTTTTAAGCGTGAGTGTATATGATAAGTCAGCAGACAAGGGGGAAGGGGGGGGAGTGTCTTTTAGCCCTAGGTACCCCAATAGCAGCTAATCAGGCCACAAATCACAGGCTATCACATGACCACATATCCTGGCAGATGAGTGGTGGACTAAACACAGCCCGCAGCCATTTTAAATCCAACCCTAATCCAGTGAGCGCTTCAGCCTCCTCAGAGCATCAGCAGAAAACCCCAGCTTTAGACTGAGATGTGGCCAGAATTACGGAGCTCACGGATACTGCAGTATATATAAGAAACTGAAGATCAATAAACAACAACATTTGATAATGCAATGAGTAGGGCTACACAATACATCCCAACAGAAGGAAATTTCAGTTGGAACAATTATCAAATCACAAAGGCTACAACTAGTTCAATAACACAATGGCCTCTGCAAAGTACAAAATATTCTGTTTTTTTAAGGGAAATACTATTGTGCCCATAGACCTCTGCAAACATGTTCTGAAATTCATATATTTCTTGTATTTGTTTGGTTCAATTGTCAGTTTTCTCTCAAATGTTAATGTTCCTGAAGTTGTTAAATTGTTATAATCCCACTTCTAGTATATAGCAAATCTAATTTAAATAATTTCAAGACACTGAATGCACCACCACCTGATATTCTAACCATAAGGAGGGTTCAAATAGAGCCTGGGAGAGATTGCTAAATTACTGGAAAACATGCATGTATAACAGGGGTGCCCAAACTTTTTTCATCTAGGGCCACATATTAAAACACAGACCAGCGTGAGGGCCGATCGGGGGTCATAGACTGATGATCAAAACAGTGAGTAATTCAAATCTGTGCATTTATAACAGGTTTGAATGACCCTCCAGACCTTTGTTCAGGCTTAAACCCTCAGAAGGACACACTACATTTGCTTGATCAAGGTAGATTTCAAAAACATGCAGTAAAAAGTACTACTTGTGGTAATATGGGCCAATTCACCTGGAAGCATGAGGGCCAAAAACAATTGGTCTGAGGGCCACATTTGGCCCCCGGGCCATAGTTTGGACATGCCTGATGTATAATTTTAAAATGTCTTCAGGCATGTTTTTGATGGGGGAACGTTTGGTAAACAATTCAATTTGGTAAAACTACTAGAGATATTGTTTATAGATTGCGATGTTACACCCACTGACAGGAGGGAACTTTATGTATAAATAGTATTTATATAGTAAATGCTAAATGGTGATTAAATTAAACAATAACCTCGAACAATACCACACTGCACATATTAATACGTTTTTCCAGTTCCCCATTAGACATTATAGAACCTTGTGATGCCACGTGAGACTCAGCAATTATGTGCACTAAATGTAGTTACTTATAGTAGTTACTTCATACATTGCAAAGGCCATCACTGATGATCACTACTGCAGTACAACCACGGCTGTTACTACAACTATAAAGGTAAAGTGTTTTTGCATTCCAATCTGTACTTTTGATAATGTTTTAGAGCTCTTAGAGATTTCAAAAACATTAAGTCAAATCTTCCGAGGTGATTTCTACTATTATGCTCAAGGGGTGGAGCACACAGAAACAAATGCTTTTACTTCTGGATAGACATATGCTTTTACAGAACTTAGGGGCAACTATGGTCCCACACAAAAGATAATGAAATAGAAAAATGTTGAACAAACTAATAATAAATACAAAAATGCTCCTGACTAAAATAATTGGTGGGTCTGAGTGACCAAAAATGATGGGTTTTAAAAACAACCATCTTATTTGCAAAGAGTAGGTGCAGAGATAAGGTAGAAGCAACCTAAGAATAGTTCCTTATATGCTCATATATACAGTATCAGTGCCTCTGGGTTTCCAGTGAGGCCGGCTGACCCCAGAACAGTTCACCGTGGAGGGTTCGTGGTTCACGGTTGGTTATAAATCGAAGAGTCCGGCAGCAGCAGCAGAGCCTGGATTAAGCCATGCATACAGCAAAGGTCTTTATTGCTGGAAAAATGTCATTGCAAGACCCCACACACCAACTACTTCTATTTACAGTTTGAACAATTCTGAAAAAAAGCTGACATTTGCATCAACATATTTTAAGTACAGGCATGAGTTGAGACTGAAAGAAATTGGGCTACTTTGTGATAAATGCCATAATTAAAGTGACTGATGCTACAAGCCATTTATTATAAAAATTGAGATTGATCTACGTGAGTTTTTTTTCCATACATAGCTAGTTCTAATTTAAAGCTATAAGATAACTTCTAATTAAAATATTAACCAATATATTGCAAACCTTGAGAGTTTCCATTATATAATTCATTTTAATTTATTCAGTTGTTTACTTAAAACAGAGTATTTATCAACCACAGCTAAATATGCTATATGTGTTTCCCTAAAATCCATGTTGCCACATTGAGTACATAAAGATAAGTAACAAACTCTTACTGGCTAATATTATGTTTGCTGATCCCTGAAATGCTGGATTGAAAGACACGGAAAAATCTTCTATTTATATTTGAAAATAATGTGTGAACAGAGCACTCCAAACCTGGGGATTATTATACCGAGTTTGAAGAGTGAAAAGTGAAGCGCTAAGTGAATTGTGTGAATGTTTGGGCAGTGCACAAAAGCTCTGGAGTCTCACGCAGTGGTGAATGTAACGACTAACTCAATACTTTCATGAAGCCTGTGCATTATTTATGAGGCCTCGCAGGTATATGAGCTCCCCTTAAATGAGTCATGAGAGTGTACAAGACAAAAGATGACAGGCCTGAGTGATCTCCTCTTTGCTGCTGCCGGGAGAATCAAAGTGTCACCATACATCAACACTTCACCGATTGACACTGTATAAATATTAGGGCTAATAAGTTCAATATTAATGTTATAATATTTTAAATAAATCTGAGACAGGTAGGATTTATTATTGGTGTTTGGGGCATAGACTGTATAAATATACATAGCTAAACCACTAGCTGCCGTGTTCCAAATAGGAAGTGAAGAAGTGTTCATGGGGGCACTTCTGGCTCTATCAACTCTGTTTCTAATTAACTTTACATGGGAATAATCTTTCTGTAACTGCTGCTGTGAGCCTCGTCATCTTGGTCTTGTTCATATTAACAACACGATCCTGGTATTTTTATTTTGCCATTTTGTAGGTAAATTAATTCCTATTCCTAACATGGATCTGGCTCCAAATTCGCTCCTTTAACTGGCATCTTGAGCTTCATTTGATTGGAGCTGAACGCTATGGGTGACTTCACACTCCTTTAGTCTACTTCTTTCTACAGTGTATGGATTGTGATCAATTTTACTGTAAACAAATATCATAATTAATCATCATATTGCATAGTGGTCAAATTGAATGAAGAGTGATTAAATCAATTGGCAATTGGTATTAACACTTCATAATCCAACAGTCCAGACTCCATATCAGTCAACTACTTTTAAGAATTCCAATAAAGTTAATGGGTTAGGGCAATATGTTGTACTATTGTAAGTTGTCTATCAGTGGTACAGTCATTCCGAATAAGGCTGTACCTTAAATATATAGTAAAACAACTGTACCATAACTGTTGGCTGACATTAAAAAATAAATAATCCATGTGATATCCGAGTATGAGATATTTCTGTATATGAATTTGCACAGTATGGCAAAGTTACTGCAGTTACCACGGTCGGTCATAGAAAAGCCATACAATGTCAGTGTTGATCAAGTTACTGCCAGCAGAAGTGGGTCCTTTAGCCTTGCATTGCAGACAGGTTATTCAGGACAACAGAAAAAGCCCACAGCTACAGTATATGCTAGTTACAGCACACTCCACTCCTCCAGCCATTACTCTTCCATGTTGTGGCGTTCTTGCAAGCTAAGCAGGGACAACAATGGGCACATGTTTACACAGCAAGTGTCCTTATAATTTAGAATCCAGACTGAAATCAATAGTTAGTGCTGTAATTCTGCAAAATAGAGATGGTGGCGTTAAAAAAACGATCTAACAAGCCAAGAGATGTCAGTGATCTAGTAATGCACTGGGAGAGCCTGTCCATAATTTCTGTGCAGAGGCTACTTTACAGCCACGAGCGCGCTTTTACATCAACATTACTCAAGTTGTCTAAATTCGCTCATCAGTCAAACATTGTTGTATAATGTACGCAAAGTATTCAACCTTTTCAACACTGGACCCATTAGGCGGCTATTAAGGCCATGCCCCTCTACAGTTAACTCCTCACCTCTGGCGGCTGTGTACTCATTACAAAGTAAGTCATCATGATTGTGAATTTAAAAATTTGCTGAGCTGCTAGCTTTGCTCACTCTGGCTCATCAGCATAACTACATTAGGAGGATCCTGTGGGTTGGCAATCACACACTTTCTGGATATATTGCAGTCCCAGCAGGCTAAACATGTCCACATCTATTAGTGCCTATCCGCCAGCAAGCCTAATATCCAGCTACATACTATATCGACGTATGGAATTAACATAATAACTTGTAATATACAATCTGGTCATCATGGTGAGAAATCTGCTGTAATACCAACTGCCACAATAATCTAACAGAAAAAAGTTTCAGGCACCATATGGCAGTGAAAAAAAAAAACTCACACAACTTCATAACATAGCCTGTCATAACTATACACGTATTTCCTGAAATGGCTGAACTTTCATCTCCTTGACTTTCAATAGGTGTAAATGACACATCGATTAACCAATTCAAGAAATGGAAGTATATATGGTCAGTCAGTATATTAAAATTATAACAGTGAGAAGTTATAAATGTGCTATAAATAATCTGATTGGTCCACAGCCAAATTTATGGGAAGCGTGCAGGGTCCCAGATGCTCCAGCATATGAACAGAAAGTAGCAGGCTAACAAAATGATATTTTTACAGAATATTGCAATTGTGGACTGGAATATTTTGTGATATGGTAAAAATACTCTAGATCAACCTTCAACCAAATAGGTGAAGCACATATTACCTCTATAAAGCAGAATTCAAGAATCAGTATCAGTAGCTGTAAACTCATAAAATAGGATTGTGAAAGGATTCAACAGTCACCAGCCTGGATAGTTAGCCTGAGCCAATTTCAGGATAAATTGCAGTGTGTTTTTTCCCCCTTTTTTGCCAGAGCTTTTCCTTGGACATACTAATGTGACAATAACAAACAATGGACTCAAACCGATAGTCTCTCATACAGTATTAGCTGAGGACACTGGGATCCCTAATTTATTTTGGCCCTTAATATATTTACCTCGTTTAGAGAAAGGAAACAGATTGTCAGAGGCAGTGGGACGCGAGATGATTTGGAGCTCAATTTTGCTAAATTGGTTGCTGCCAGCGCGATACATCATGGAGAATTAAGATGCCTCTCCCCCAGCACAAAACTTCAGCTGCCATATTGGCACATCTGTCAAGGGCCCGCCCCTGACAGAGACAAATGGACCAATTCTGGCACACGAGAAGCCCATCCGAATGGCTAGCAATAACCGCAATGAATAATGAGTCCGCTTTGGCTCCAGGAAAATTCATTTTTAATAATTAGTGTTCAAGCACCTATCATTTTGTGTGGAGATGGGAAAGCAGGTACGTCTACAGGTTGGTGGCACACATCGACAGCACGGGAGAGATACAGATGACGTGGTGTTAAGCTCTTCTCATCACTGTGGAAATGGTGACAAGGAACAATCAGGTCAGACAGATGGATCAGAACAAAGATGAAATTAATCACAGGGAGAAGCCACAGAGAAAGATCCATGCAAACGGTCTCTGAAAAAAGGCAAAGTCATAAATTATTTTATTAAAAGTGACGTAATAATTAAATAAGACGTTATTTGATAAAAAATTGTAATAATATTAATATATGTTAAAATCAATATTATAACCAGTTGTCTTTAATTATTTGTGAGATTATATATATATATGTGTGTGTGTGTGTGTGTGTGTGTGTGTGTGTGTGTGTGTGTGTGTGTATATATATATATATACACACACACAAAAAAAAACAAATTTTTCACCTTCCACGGTGGTTGGTCTCTCTTACCCTCATCAGCTCGGGTCCTCTACCAGAGGCCTGGGAGATATATATATACATGCACGCACGCACACACACACATATACACACACACATAAATGTAGTAAAAAATGTATAAAGTAAAAGTGCAGTTGAGAACAGGGTTAGTATCTTCAACAATGTCTGTATTGTAATTGAGTATGTTTTGCTTATGGTGTAAAGGGAAAAAAAACATGAGCTCTCAAAGGGATTGTTCTTTCCAAAATGGAGAAAATAAGCCGACATGGAAGAGCCAGTAGTTTGAGTGTGGTGAGATTACAGGTAAAGACTGGGGGAGGGTCAACAGTTTCAGAGGAGAAGCTTTAATGAAACTGCCTGAGTATAACGTGGGGCTAGTTAGACTGATGCCTGCCACTGACAGCACAGGAGCCTGGTTTGCTTCTACAGTAATTAACACCATGTGATATTTACGCTTGGCTGGTGATGCAAGTTATCATCCAAAGACAAGAAAAGAAAGCTTAAAATGTGAAATATAATCGGTAACTGGAAAACTTCCGCCTCGACAGAATTGTCACTGAATTGTGCCTACTTTGAGAAGATTTTACAAATGTTTTGGCAGAATTGAAGATTCTGAACATAACCAAGATATGCAAACACACTTATTAGCTTGTCTGAAACAGAAGTCAATTTGCGATGAATTGGATTAGGTTAATGAAAGCCTAGCCATGTCTCTAGTGCTCTTGTCAAAGTGAAGCCGATAATCCTTGTAGGAAATAATGGTGCGGACTGACGTCGCCCAGAGTCTCCCAGAGGTGCAGGTCCCTGGCTCCCGCTGCAGAGCTCCTCATACTTTACTCTCTGTGCGTACGGCTGTATATTCAGGGAGTTTTACTTTAAAGTCAAGTGCTTCTCGTGTGCAGAGGTCTAGCGGGACCAATCCTCCTCTCGATTCATTACCTCCAGGAGTCAGCTCCTTCTGTCGGGCGCCATGACAACATGGCACCATTCTCCCCGCAGCCTTTAGGGGGTGTCAAACCACCAGAGACAAAGTGCACTGCCTTCACAAGCATCCAGCCAATTTCCACTTGTATGAATCATGCGCTTTAACATGTCAAATCCCACTAACTATTTTAAGAGACGTATTGGAAGACAACCCCAAACTCTCATCCAGGGTCCATGTCTTTAAATAAATCTAGGTCTAAATCTAACAACTACCTCTGCTACATTTCATACTCCTGACATTTGTAGCTCATTTGGTTTGGCAGAGCATTTCAATTCAACATTTTTAGTCATTCACTTCTGTCAGAAACGTAGGTTTACAGAAATCCCCAGAAAACATAAAAACAATGAGTTTGTGCAGAGTTACTTTTGTCTTGCATCCTCGAAAGCACCAATTAAGTTCGACCAACATGGCAATTGATTGAAAATGACACTTGGTTCACTTCATTATGCAGGACATGAGTGGAAAGATTGCTAATGATGACGGCAAAGAGGGAATATGACATGTAATTCACGCATTGCACACAATCGCAGCCCCTCTTTCGTCTGCTTCAGCAGCCTGTCAGAGAGGGGCTCCATCCAGATCTTCTTGACAAGCTGTGCATCTATTTAAAGCATTATGAAAATGTAACTAAACAAGTCCGTTCTTCCAGTTAAGATTGTGATTTTACTTTTTCCAAGGTATCTCGTTTTTCCTATCATGTCTCTATATAAAACAGATCAGTAAGCAGAGCCAAGGCATTATTCTTTCATTAAGTTGCTAGTCCTAAGGGTGAAAAGCCTGGCATACATTTTTATACATAGTGCAATGATTTTCTTTGTTTCCCCCCACATCACTCTACATACTGTTCAGTGGGATCATGAGTAATGTAATTGAAACTCCAACTGCTGCGCTCTAATTAAACTTGAATAATAAATCAACAATCAAAATGAATATAGGGGCCACAGCGCACAGCACGGTTGTATAGAAAGAACGTGCAAATCTATGGAGATATAAAAAGGAGAAAAATGATGCATAGCTCTGCTCCTGTGGGAGTCGTATGGTGAGCGTGATATCATCCCTCTTATGAAAAATGTCTCTTTGCACACACACATGGTCGGGGCACCTTAAATAACTTTTAATCAAATTTCAAAGTGCAGCTTTCGACATGGAGGGCCACATCCAAAGCACACAGAAAGGCGACAAGTCCAGACTGATAAGAGAGCCCCAATTTAACATCCGATCAAGATTAAAATGGATATCAAATAGAAGAGACATTTCTGGGAAGACACAGGTGCCAAGTGGCAGAGTGCTTTGCCTGTATGTCCTACCATGGGTGACATCTGTTGGATGTGATGTATGAATTGGTCATGACTTGAGTGAGTTGAATGTTAAATTTAGGAGTTTAGATCTTAGTTTAGACTAGGTAATGCTTGAAGGTTTCTGTATTACGCTGAGATAACAGTCCAATATGGTTTCAATGACAGATTATACATTTAAAAGGACATAATGCGAAATATACATTTTTTAGAGCTTTAACCATTGTTTTGCATTCTCATTTCTTATCTATGCATGTTTGAGTAATCTTTATTCTCATGCATTCAAGATGCCTTTTACTTTGAAAAGCCCTTTTATCAACCTCATCATACATGTGCAGTGATGTGCACTTATTTTGTTCTCGCATAGCCATTTTGGAATAAATGGAAAAAAAGAAATCATAATTTTTTTTATTTTCATACCTGGCAGTTTCAACTGCTCACTAGCCGTCTTCCTTAGAGTGGTCACATAATGTTCATGTTGTTTAATATCATGGGACCACTCTGAAGAAGACCGCTAGTGAGCAGCTAGAACTGTCAGGTGTGAAAACAAATCTTGGTCTGAAAAAATAATCTAGTAAAATTATTTACTATTTAAAATGTTCAAAATGTAAATATAAATTAGAACTATAAGGCAAGCAAACGCATAATATGTCTTTTTTTAAGCATATAGACCAGTATTTTGCCAGAAGGGTCCCCTAAACAATTCTTGGTCTTCTTTATGCATTAACACTTTGAATATTCAGTCATCCACAAACAGGATTAAGAAGATGATGAATACATGAATAAAATCAGCCAAACTGAATGAATGACAGGTGAGGCCCTGCTTTGCATTATCTGCTGGATGCTGCATGTCGACCCCCTACCGATTTTATGTAAAAGGCACTCGCGCACAGTAAAACCTTAATATCCATTTAGCTGCTGAGGCACGGTTGTCTGTCTCACAGTCACAGTCCCGGTCACTAATTACCTTCTGAATCTATAGACATTTCTGTGCTCCATCAATGCGTCTCTTCTCCTCACAACAATCCGCCAGCTGCTTTGACTGGCGGTGGTCGGTGCCCTTTTGCAGTCCTAAAACCATTTCAGAATCAAATCAAGTCTTCCCCTGCGCTGCGCCCTGACATCAAACTTCAGCAAAAATATATCTCAACATTCTATCACTTTTTATACAAGTGTGGGCTTCAGTAAAAACTTCTACCCCATACACTTTTACGTCTTATTTCATATGAACCATTACAACTTAATGCCAAACCTAATCCCTAATACCGGTGCCGAACCTGAGGAAACTACTGATTCGGTGGATCAGTGCACATCAGGTTAAGGTCTAGAAGAAACAACTTTACAAGAAATATTCAATAAGGAGTAATAGAAAAATCGGGGAAAGGTATCAGGAAATGTATTTGCTTTGGATATCAAATAGTAGTAATTATTCTAACAATGTGATTACAGATTTGAGAATTCAGCTATAATAGTTGTATTTATTCACAGCGCAAATAAGGAGCAATAAGACTTGAGAGAAGATCAAAAAATGAACAGCTAAAGTAATGCTACAATCCCATGTGTTTCAGAACATGTTAGGGTTGAACTAGAATTAGTATGAACTACAAGATCTAACATATATTTTTTAGAGGTATTTTAGTAATATTTAAGACTTTTGCAATTAGCTCACTGTTGCAAAATTTCAGTTTAATTGTGAAATCTTGCAGCTCTAATTTAATCTATTGCAACTGATCATTTCAATCAACCTTCACAAACATCACTACTTCATATCAAAACTGTTCTTTTCTTAGACCACTTGACTGTGGCCATTGCCGTCCAGGAACACACCTCAAGTCCAGCAGATTTGATGACTTGTTGCCCATGTCTATTCCCATGTCTCTTCAAACAACATAAGTGGCAACAAACAAGAAAGAAAATCAGTTATTAGCTGTACCTGTGTGCGTTCTGACTGTATTAGAGGCTGAAAAATTGCTGCTACATAAGAACGCTTTGAATTGACTTTTAACGTACAAATCAAACATCCAAGCCTTTGTTGATTTACACCATTGATTGCAATTTCAAATCTGGACAATTACAGGCCTTGAGAAAATTCCACATTCGACTAAACACACCTTGAAGACAGTAAAAACAATCAGAGTGAATAGTGACTGCAGCCTGTTGTGAAAGTTCAAAGCAAAACACTGTCGGATGTGAAGAAAGGGTGGGCAATTTTGACAGAAATGAATAAATATCTGTATTTTTATCTGATTATATTAATGCAAACAGAAACGTGTTGATATTGATTTTTCAGAGGTTTTAACCATTGTTTCCCCTTCTTATTTCTTATAAGCATGTTTGATTAATCTTTATTCTAAAGTGCAGAAAAAAAGAGTGTACTATTTTTTGTTATTTCTGTCAATTTAGCATATTCCCAAAACATCTACCGTAAATTCCGGACTACAGCACGCACCCGATTAAGAGCCGCATGCTCAGATTTATGAAGAAAAATCAATTTTGTAATTATATGAGCCGCACCATATTATAAGCCGCTGGCCAAAGACTAGGCGGGGGGTTCGCTTCTGCGTCCCCGCCGCCTGGAACGCCTCCGGGACGGGCCGCGGACGCGGTCCCCCGCTGAACTCTGGGGACGGACTCGCTCACTGGTGACACTTGGGACACACACGCGCCACAGGCACTTACACACCTTCACACACTTGGGACACACACACGCGACATGCACATACACACCTTGGCGCTCTGGGAATAAACCACGGTAGCGATCGCTTTAGCCTTCAGTCTGATTTGTACAGTGGAAACACCGCGGCCGCCTGCTCTTTGCGTGTTAACCCAGTCCTCCAGAAAGTTTTCAAGCTCAGGCCATCTGCTATGGTTACCTCTGAAAGCTTTGGTTGTCTTTTTACACTGGCTCAGTTCTTCTTGCTGGAGCCTCCACCTTCGCACCATCGACTCGTTTATGCCAATTTTACGGGCAGCAGCTCGATTTCCTTCTTTAACTGCCAGAGTGATCGCTTTTAGTTTAAAAGCTGCATCATATGCTTTTCGTCTGGTATTCTCCATGTTGATGAGGGTTAGCAGAAGGACTGAAATAAGGAAGTTGTGATTAATCATACAATTTCATTGGACCTCAGTGAACTACTTATTCATTTTATTGGTCCATGTTTTTCCCGCGATGGAAAAAAAAATAAAAAAGCCGCTTCATATTACAAGCCGCAGTGTTGAAAGTGTAGGAAAAAAGTAGCGGCTTGTAATCCGGAATTTACGGTATTTTGATTTTAGATACCTCCTCCGTCTCTACGTGAAAACAAAACAAATGTAACCATTTCTGTCAGCGCTACAAATGCTACACCAAATCCATTCTCTGATGCACCTGAAGGGCGAAGGGGGGAGCTGGTTATTTGCTTGGTGCAGTTTCCGGACCTCTAACCTGTAAATATCATTTTGCGCCCCTCCCCTCTCCATCGCTCCCAGTGAGGTGCCCTGGCTCAGAGCACATAACCCCTATTTCCCAGTGGAGCACAGTGGCCACTGGTGCACTCCTCTGAGGGCTGAATGTAAAGCAGTAGCACCAGAAATAACATTTGAGCTGTCAGCACGCTGCCTGCAGACACATATACTTGTCAAATAATGGAGAAATGACCATATTTATATTATCGCTAATGGCAACATAAGAGAGTGAGGGGCACACTAATGCAGGGCTGTGAAAGAAATAATGGTATATCAAATTTGGGACATGTCACAGTGAAGCTTATTTTGATGCTTATTTTAATGTTTATTTTATTCATATTTTGTAGGATAAAAGTTATGGAGGTGAATTAGATGAAAAAAGACAGGATTGTATGTTATTGTTTTAGGGCAACATAATGTAGAAGGATCCAGTGTAAAAACCACCTATGGGGTAAATACAAACAAAATGTATTAACAAAATGTACAAAATAAGAAATGACTGTTTGTAGAACATCAAATATAGATAATTAAACCGTGATTTGTCCATATGTATAGGAGCAATGCATTGTTCTGTTTTGAATAGATTCGTAAAAGTAGATATCAGAAATGTAAAATGACTTAGAAAAATCAATGCATCCTTTTGTAATATTGTGAGCCTCTGATTTGTGAGATAGCCATACATTAATTACAGCCGGGTAAAGTGTGGTAAACAAACCTCACAATTGAAATAGTCATCACTGTTTACATACCTGTTTATCTCAGCCAACATTGACACATGAATTGCAAATTTTATATGAGATAAAACTGCCTTTCCTTCCCCATTTCAGCTATAACCAACTTTCAAGTGCCTGAGAGTGCTAGGTTGCCCGTTCGTGATGCCAGAATTTCGCAACCAAATTTTGACATCAATTTGTCACTTTTTGGGGAAAAACACTTCACACTCAAAGTTTACAGCTCAATTACACATAGGCAAAACTCAGGGAACTGGGAGTGTATTTACAAGCATAAAAGTGCACATAATGAATCATCCATTAGAGCTTGCATCTGCACGTTAACTTTGGTCTGCCAGCACTATCCATCTGTCCAATTTGTCGAGGTGCACGATGGCGGTGGAGGAATTACAGGAGGAGCCAAGCCCGGAGCACTTAGTTGGCATAAAAAGCATGTATATTATCAATAATGGAAGAGGCAATTTAAACAACAACTCTGGCTATGTTTTCACAGGCACGTCTGCTCCACTGCTAATACCTTATGTTAATCCGAATGCAAGAGTATGCAGAAGAGAGGCGTTTAGGCTGCTTTATAGAGCGAAAGCCGCATGTTGACACTGTTATTGGATCTTTATTTGTTTCTGGAGGTGGGCTGTGTAGGAGGGATTTATATGCCTCCTGGTGTTTATGATACTTACTGCGAACAACTGTTTGTTTTGTTTAAGTGACACTTTATGTTTATACAGGGATAAAGGCCGTCCACAAATGTCACTAAATTGGCACTTACACTGTACTTTCCAGGCCTAAACATTCACTTAAAATCAGGCCCTGGACAACAAACTGCATTACAGCCACATAATTTGAAGAGATAAAAGAAGCACATGCAAAAACATGGGGGCAAATCATTTTATAAAACAGGCTTCAGTTTCCTGTTTGGAGATGTCATTTTGAAGACTTCTGACTATTCAAAAGCTTTGATATTATGCTTTAAATAGTTAATTGCTATTATGACAGTATTCAGAACTAACACCATCACAAGGAAGTGTCAGATCTCCTATATTCATTTTATTTCAATATTTTACCCATATAATATCTAGTTGTTTTCTAATGAAAGGGAAAACTATTTAGTAAAACCCCATGTGCTCAAAGTTTTATTAATGAGATCGGCATGATTTGGGAAACGTGTGATAACTGTTGAATATTGAGTATAAACTGGCAGGCTTTCTAGCATTGGAAATGCAAAGCTCGGTACTTCCACCACTTACACAGGAAGGTGCCAATTTGTTTGAATTACCGGCTAATTGGGTAGTTCTTTTGATGTGCAAATGTGAATAATGGGCACATAGAAAACCACAACATTGCAACACAAGCAACTCTTTGGCATATGAGTGTTCGGTGGACTGATACAAATTTGTGCAAATGAATCTACATCTAAAGAGAAAAGACATTTATCATAACTGTATACACAACTGTATTTTGCCTTGTTCACGTACACACCCACCTGAATATGACCAGTAGGGGTCACTAGTCGATCTCCTCTGCCTCCAAACGTGCTCATGATCTTCGTCAGCTGCACTGCTCGGCTGGCCTCCTGATGCAACTGTGGACAGCAGAGAGACACAGTTACAAGCAGCTCAGAGATGAGAGGAGAGCTGTTAGCAGGAAAACATTCAAACTTCCAGATCTGTAAAACTGACTGGCAGCATGTTGTTAAAATACTTCATCTGCAAACCAAAAGGCTACACTTGTTCAACTAAACATTCATTTTGTGACTGGGTGCTCCCAAATGGCACTTGTGGCAGTAGCTCTCAGCGGTGCCTTTAAGCCCTATAATTCACCAAGATTAACTTTTGTCCTTTGCAGCACCTCACCTATTTGTCACACAGTTTGCCTATCCTTCGGTGGTGGAACTGGCTGCTGCTGTTTAGAGTCTAGAGGCCATAGCTCCGGAGTAGTCTTGTTATCTGACACATATGATGGAAGAAATGGGCGGTAATGATAGCGCCTACAGGGATCAGCTCAAAACTCAGAGAAAGTCTTTGTGCTGGCTTCTCCTCTCACTACAGTTACCATCAGTCAAGTATTTTGCAGAAGCAGCAGCTGGTCAGTAGCAAAAAACAAATGTACATGGACTGACTGGCAAGTATCTTTGTGAACAAGCCAGAAATAATAAGAAAAATACACAGAAAAATATAAAAATCTTGTCTGTCATAAGCTTGTGGGTGAAATTTGGATAGGACAGCAGTGTTGGCAAAGTAAAGCAATATGAAAAACTGGGATTTGGATAAACAGTGGACATGGCCCGGCCGTGTGGCTAAATGGAAAATATTTGTACAATTTTAACTAGGCCAGTCCTAGTCCCAGAGCTTAACAATTACTTATTTGTAGGGCATATTATCCTTGTTCAAGCATTCTATGACAAGTATATACATTCATAAGAACTAACTAAAAATATACAAAAGAATTATTTGTACAATTATTTTTCACTAGTTTTGACTTGGATGGCATTTTCTAATGTTGGTTGAATATCCCCAGTTATCCAGTATTTTCATCCAGTAGTGGGCCAAGTTTATTTAAAAAGGGACAACCAGAAAACAAATATGTATAAAAAATTTATAAAGAGCTTTCCAGATAATTATCTGACTTTGAAAGAGAAACTAATTTGAATATTATAAACTATAGAACATAAATATGCTGAAATGCAGTAAACCCTTATTTTTACTTACTTATTTGCAACTGTCGGAGCCAATTCTACCAATTTTAGCAACTATAAGACTAATATAGGCCCTATGACACAAAGGCGTAACACCTCAACGCTAAATCACATGCAGCTCTTCGGACAAACTAAATATAGATGACCCAAGGATCAAACGCAACTTCCTGCTTTGACATTCAACCTAAATATGTGCATGCCTAATTATTTTAACACAGCATTCTATTTGTACCATTTTGTATGTCTAAGCAGAAAAAACATGCATTTTGTTAAGGCACTTATTTTCATTTATAAGACGAACTGCCCAAAAAGGTTTAGCGTCAGCATACACCTCCACAGAACACAGCTTTGGCTAAAATTGTGCTTCTTAATGTGACCAATGCCCAGTGCACATCCCCCAAGCTCCTGCCGAGACAATGCGGTGCAGCCCCTGAGGCAAAGGCATGCGTCTTTTTACAGTGCAAATACAAAAAAGAATCTTTCAGGGAAACGTGGTGAATGCTGGAGGTGCACATTCGCCGCAAGCACAGTCCCCGGAGCACATGTAGGCAGACATTTATAATTCAAACCATTGATAAAGCACTGCGTGTACCAGCCAGGGAAATCGTCAAGCTTCACTCAGGTCTACCAGAGACGAGAACAGTCAAACCCAGTGAGCCATTCAAACCCCCAATATGTATCAGTTAATGCCTGCTTCCTGCTGCCAGAGACGACAAACAAATGAACAGGCAGATCGCGGGGAGAAGCCAATCAGAAACCAAGCGCATCCTGTGCCAAAACTCCTAAAAGGAAATCCCTCCGACCTTCTGGATACACAGTTTTATTGAAGAAATAAAAGTATCACTATTTCTAGAATTAAAAAGTTATTAAAAAGTAGAAGTAAAATTGTTTAAAAATCAAGTAGTAAAATATAGTGCATTAGGTTTACGTTCCCAACCTCTACTTTTGCAATACAGTACTTCTGTTTTCCCACTACTCCATTTGGTGCAACTAGTCTAGTCTAATTCTAAAAGTTCTAACATTACAAGTTACCATTACCATTACTACAACTATTACAATCTGTAGAGGTGAGAGATGGAACATATCTCCTTGAGCTCTTTTAGCTCAATATCAAAAGACTGAATATCGAATATGAATAACAAAGCTGTTTTGGAGATATGAGCATATAGAGTTTATCTTCTATATCTTAACTTGATTTTTAATAGTTGTAGATACAGACGAAAAGAAAAAAATAAACCCTAACCTAATCTCCCACACACGGGCACAATGTGATGTTTCTGGCCTTTCTTCCTTTCTTTTCATGTTTTGTGCTACACTTGAACCTCAACCAAAACATTTACAAGATTTTAGCACATTCCTGATGTCTGAATATTATTATCGAGATGAGAAAAAAATATTGAGATATTCATTACTGTATAGTCAATATTGCCCATCCCCTGACCATATGACAATTATACTAACAGGGGTATATCTGTTACATATTTGGCTTTTGTTAAACAAACAAAACAACAAAACAAACAAAAAAATAAAAATAAAAATTCTCAAAGATCATAAAGAATAAATCCTTCATAACTTGTAATAGATGTACTTCATGGTAACAGACCAGGTTTCAGTCAGGTATACAAGCTGTACAGTCAAACCCTGTGTGCCAAACCTGCACCAGTTAATTTTGGCTTCCTGTTGCCAAAACCAGTGACTACAAACAAATGAACAGAAGAAATGCAAACAGCGGTGACTGGATCATGAGCCAAACTCCAAATAAAAACCCCTCTCACCTCCTACAACACGCTTTTTGATTTGGGATTCTGTTTAGTTCACGCGGCCCTGAAATAACAACTGGGTACGGACTCCTCTCGCAGCTGTCGGTACATTAATGCGCTGTGGTTTCTGCAGCTTGGCACAGCACGGAATCATGCACCCAAAACGCTCGCAAAAAACGACTAAAACACTTCACGCCTCGATATCAATCAATTTTCTTTCTCCAGAGCGAGGAGCTGGAGTGCACAGCGGAGATGTATAGGAGGAGGTAGCAACGGCACATTTTAAGCAGTGCTTACATTCTATATGTGCTTTGGTACGTGTTTGTGGATCAGAGAAAAGACTTCCTTAAATACAACAGAGATATATAAAGTTCACACATTTAATATTAACATATTCTCACATCAAAACACCTATTGTATTAAGACTTGCAAAATGGGTGCTAGCATTGAATACAAAAATGTAGTCTTTGCATAAGTGCATATAGTTAGTGAAGTAAAAGCACAATATGAAGTAAAAACAGTATTTACTATCATGATGATCATAATCAAATATATTTAAAAATATACTTACACAATTAGTTAAATTAAAGGTACATGTACATGATGCAAGGCCAAAACAATGACAAATCCGGACTTCTTAAGGAAAATAGAAAGAAATCGATCACACTTGGTATTACAGCAATATTTAGTATCTTGCAATATTGATTATTGCTTTGGCCAATATTACAGTATTGATATAAAAACATTACATTTTGTCTTCTTTTGACAATCAATTTCAAATATTTAAACTTTCATAATTACAGTGTGACCAAAATTTCCACTCCAAAAATCTAAAAGCATCAACACTGAAATGCTCCTGTTTGCTTATCCTCATATGCACTAAAATGTCTATTAGCACACTGGTTCTGTACACCCAAAATCAAAAGAAAACAGAAAAAGCCAGATTATATGCACAATGCTACACACTGAACCTTACGATAGAAGTTTAAGGGCTATTTGTCTCGTCACCTTGCTGTTTTATGCAAAGCAAATTGTTCCAGCTTACTTTCTCACCAAGTCCCTGAGTTGTTTTTGTGGGCCCGAGAGAAGAGAGCAGGTAAGGCTCTAACTATTATAGCAGGTAAGCCAATTGCCTGTATGACTCACACTAATTTAGCAATGCCAAGTTTCGCTTCAGCCTCACCAACGCCTAAGTGAATCTACAAATTGCTTCCAGGCAGATAATGTTGAAACAGAGAATTGAGAGCCAAACAAAGCAAAAAAATGTTATCTACTCTTAATTTTTTAGTTAACGTTATGCAAGTTTGTGTGCAACTCTTGCCTTAAAATTGTAGATTCAAAATATATCAAGCATGTATCAAAACTAAACGTTGTTCTGAATGTTATCCAAGCCTTCCTTGGTGCATGTACCATTTGTGTTTGCTGTAAGTAGTTTGAAATGCCCCATACGCCACACACTGGTCTCTCAGGGGTAGATAAGCTCCTACACATAAGGCATTCAAAGCCATCTGACAATTTGCCTCTCTGTTGGAACTGATTCTTGATTCCCAAATCTAAACATGTCTTCCCTCCTGATGACACCGTAACCATGACGACGAGCGCATGTCACACTCGTTTGCGAAGTCATAAGGCGTAGCAAGAAAAGGTTAAGTTCAGCTCCGCGGGGGTGGGGGGGGGGGGGTCCTGGGAGCCTGGAGTCATCGTCTGCAGACAGAACGGTAGCATACAGACATTTAGTACAAGCACAGGCCGCTCTTACTGGTAGTTGCATCATTATGGCAGATTAATTAAACTAAGCACTACATCAGACCACATCAAGGCCATGTGCACTTAAGGCAGAGACTAGCCCAAAATGCTCTCCATTACAAAGCAGAGAGGACAGGGATTTGTAGAGCCACCGGCTGCATACAGGTAGGTACTATAGGCTGGCAAGTACTCAGAGGAGTAGCACCTTGAACACTTGAGTGAAAAAAAAAAATCACTCAAAGCCATAATTGATGAAAAATATCAAATGTCAGACTTGAAATTTTGCTGTTTACCTCTGTTTACCTAAATTTGTCAGTAATTAGTAGTAACAACTTTATTGGTTTAATGTCTTTTTTTCAAAGAAACAGTATAGGCGCTTATGATTACTGTCATCAATTAAATCTTGGGATACATAGTGCACTTGTATGTCATAAACAGCTATTCTGAAATATCATAATTATTGGGATCATCTCTGTGTGTAGCTACTTTCCCTGTGTGTATGTTTACAGTCACTGAGCCACAGGTAGCACGGAGAGAGAGCAGAGCCACGTTCGGAGGCAGGTCTGAAGCAAGAGGGTTGCACCATCTTTGATCAGAGCGCCAAGGAGACAGCACCATGTCAACAGTTTACACTCGTCATGTCAGTGTCCCTGTGGGCAGAGGATTAAAGCCACAGCACTGCAAAGATCCAGGCAACAAGCGCAGCCAGAGTCAGCCCCACGGACTCTAGCTCTGCCTGGAAATCACACACAATCCTGGGTTAACCAGGAATTTAAACCCATCCACCGGCAATACGTTTCAATATCCCCCATATATACATAGCGTTGAATTTACATATTTATTAAAATAAATGCCCCATATAAGCCAGAACACACAGAGAACAACCTTGTGTGATGGGTAAGAATACATATCAGTTTCCCTTTTCTATTGCTCTAAGGGCAGTTCAGTCACCTCATTCAACCATTAAGGCCCGCTATTTGTTCCATAATATCACACTCAACAACAAGGCGAGGGCCCAGGAGAGCCCTTGAACAGCAGAAGGCTTACAAGCGTCACAGGAGCAGTTAACACACATTAGTCACCAGGGGGCGAGCTACAATATCAATCACAGGTCAGTATGGTACACTACAGCCGGTGCAGCCAGGCCAGAGAGGGGAGACATACAAGGGAGGGCAACAGTGCTCTAATTAGAATACGATCAGTGCATGTCTGAGTTTTAGTTGCTTTATTGTTCAGTGACCAGGAGGGCAGTTTTCAGAATTTTTAATTCTGATGTATCTCTTAGCTACACAAGGTGATATAGCATTTTGAGCTTTGGGGATGTAGACAGATTAATAATAGGATTACTCTAACATGTGTTAATGAAACAAAACACAACTCCGGGTTTGTTTTTGATCAGACACCAACATTCTAATATGGCTAAAAGCTCACAAGAGTCAATTTTGAGTAATACAGGACCTTTTAAAGGATTACAATACATCAGCTTCTTTTAACTGTAGATAATGCTCAATAATAATACAATAACACAAGGACTATTTAGATGCAATAGTTACATCAGATCTCCAAAACAATATGCAAAGGACTTATACCCTCATGTCTACTCTGAGCTTGGGGCTTTTGTGAGAAACAGTTTATAGTCAAACCAAAGACAGTGTGCACGGGCCTGCTGGTGCCGGTGCATGTGGTTTCGGTTCATGAGGGAGACATGCTCTCTTGATGTGGCTGATTTTCCCGGAAGTCTCCACAGTCACACAAGGAGCTGATACAAGGAACATAAAGCAATGCCTCTGGGCCAAAACAACACAACATCTGAGGAAAATGGCTCCAAAAGCACAAAAACAAGAAGAATGGAGGAGCTAAAGGCATACATATAAATGCACAGTTTATAATGGATAAGAATAGTGTAATTAATATCACCACGATACCAACAACACTTTAATCTGTACATGTTCAGATCCTCAAGTTACTTCAAGCCACTGAAGATACTGGAGATCATTATTATTTTATAATCAACTAAGGGCAACTGATGAAATTTCAGACAAAATGAGATTCTGTCATTTCTAAATATTAATCCATGTTCCTCATCAGAAATATACCTTGAGTTCTGTTTCATTTGCACATGTTCAACACACAAATCCTGCATAGTTCTTTTCTCCAACAGAAAACACTCTTTTCCACTCTGTGCTATCATGTGGTAATACAAAGTGCCCCTCTGTGTTTTTAAACTTCATACACCTTCACTAGAATCATTTGGAGGATTTCAAATCTAGATTTGCCCATCTCTACTGAACTAAAGGAAAAAGGTATTTGTCAATTTGAAAACCACCACTACATGACATCATAAGGTGGAATAGAGCATTTTGAGCTTTGGAGATGTAGACAAACTAGTAACAAAGAATTAGTCAAACATGTGAATGAAACCAAACACCACCAGGTATGTGTTTGATGAGGTAACATTTTGTGTAATATAAGATCTGTAATCTGTACACTTTTGGTTACTCATTTTCAATAGTGTTTGAATCATATGAAAAGTTACATGTTTGTATATATTGTTTCACAATAGTGTCATTAATATGTATCATTTCAAAAATAACAAATCAGGCAGTATCCAAATCTAATTAAAATTGTAATGATCAACTTTTATTTTTGACAACCTACTGACAACCGCTGAAAATTTCACAGTAAATTTAAACTTTTTTAGATGACCACATCTACATGTATGAAGTATTTGAGCTTGTCAGGACCTGTCTACTCTTTGTTCATCATGTTAATTGACAGGAGACGCTGCTGCACATTTGACTGTAGCGCTGATGGCTTTGTCAATGGCATGCAGAGGCTGAGCGCCAGAAATACAACGTGCCAACCGGAGACGGAGACGGGAGTGACATAAACTCAGAACTTTTAAATAAGCCCACCACTGCAAAACATACATGCGTCGAGAGCCATTGTGTGCAGTGGACCCCACCAGTCCTAAACACTCGTATTTATGTTTCATTAAGGAACTGCAACAACTGAGCCAGGAAAATAGCAGGAAGGGCGACAAAGCCCAACTCTCATTATGCAGCGCTCTCAAGCACTAAGGAAATATTTGGTTTGAAAAGTACCATTTTAACACTAAAATGAGTGCGAATCACCACAAACCAAGATCTAAGCAAGGAATCATAGTGTCATGGTTACTTTACTCTTTTTCCACTTCTTATTTATACTTTATCTACTACTACTATCTACTATTACTATTCTGTCAATTCCATGGAAACTGTAACTGAATAGAAATAGAAAGTTAAAATGATAATGAGTTATTTTGAATTTATCATTACCATTTATATTCTTGCTCTTTGTCATTATAATATATAGTGTGAGCTACTGTGTCCAAGTAAGTTCATGTGTGGATTAATAAAGTTTGTCTAATTTTAAGTCTTATGGAACATTCCCCATGGAGTTAGATACATTTTGGTACATTATAGTCAAAGGAACAACATCTGAAAAAACATAGATGCTTTTATTTTGTCTTTTGTTGTCTATTCTTTTTGCTTAAAACAAATCCTCTTTCTATGAA
Organism: Odontamblyopus lacepedii; assembly: GCA_034769755.1. Lineage (NCBI taxonomy): Eukaryota > Metazoa > Chordata > Actinopteri > Gobiiformes > Gobiidae > Odontamblyopus > Odontamblyopus lacepedii. Next base: position 20,318,317 of record CM068346.1, on the reverse strand, counting down.
TTCTGACTAATCTTAATGGTTACAACTGTGACATGTCAAGTTTGCCGCATGAGTCTTCCGCTTTAATTCAGGAGTCAGTAGGACAATAGAACAATGCTTTCTTTAGCCACATGAACAGGGAACAAATGTCAGGATGTGTGTTTTTTTCTACTCAGGGAAGACTAAATACACCCGTGACTTTCTTCTAGACCTTTTGAGCCTATCTGATTTACTCTTTTCCAAGTGTCTCTACTTTATAAAAGGTTGAAGGAGCACAGTAAGATGTAACACAACATCTGTTTAACCTCTGACCTTTGCTGTCACATGGTAGCAGACACAGATATGGGTTTTATGTGCTCTGAGGGCTTTTGCAGCGACATGTTTGGATGTGAATCTAATGAGCTTTTCCTTACACTTTCTCCTGAACACCTCAATCAAGAGGACAGCAGAGACCTACAGCACAGCATCTTAAAATGTCACTTACTTTACTTGAACAGTTAAGATCATTACATTTAAGATTTGTGAAAAAACATTCACACATATTTCACAATTTGGCCATTTTTTTAGGTTTAAATTTATTTACAAATACAAATATGAGAAAACACCTTTATTCTAATTAATTAATATTTAAAGTATAAGAAAGCAAACGTTTCTTAGGTGTAAATTGTGCTAAACCTTTGGATAGAATTCTCCCTAAACTGCATACTTATAATTTTCAACATATTTTTCAACTTTTCTTCACAAATTACCATTATCATTTATATTTACAATATTATAGAAAAATCATAAAAATCTGTCATACGCTCTTTAACCTTAGTTTGGTTCTGGTTTGGTCCTAGTTTGACTTATGGTTTAACGCATGACAGATGGAAGAATAATTTTTATGCGTCACTATTTATCATGGGTTCTTTTTTTTTGTACAAGTGAGAAAGTGTTATTTTACTAAACTACAAAAAGATTTGAACTAAAGAAGATTGTATGAATGACTGTACTGACTCATTATAAATGCAAACTATCTAGTGTTTCATTCTGCTATTTATTATTACAGTTCAATACTGTACATTTAGAATATTTTGGGGGGAAATCCTGCTTCATGGTTTTTGTGTTAGTGGTATTAGTTTCAATATTATTGTTTATTCTTCATGTTTTCTTGAGTAATATGGTCATAGACTTATGGTTCAGTTCTGGTCTGGTTCCTGTTTAGTTTAGTAGGTTTAGTCCCACTAGGGTTGTTAAAATAAATCCGTACAAAGATGCAAATCAAAACTGAATGCTCATATGTACGAGATAATGGAAAAACAATTATATATATATGGATAGGGAAATTGCATATATTCCAAGTATTATTACCTCTTATTTACAATAGTTTTAGAATGATCTTGATCTATATCAGAACTGGAATAAGACCCCACAGCAACATTAAAAGAAACCACTAATATGGTAATTATATTTTATTCTAAGAAAAAAGGGGATTTTATTATAATGTGGTATTGAAACCTGTATTGGCTTTGGTCTTTTGCTTAGTATCAAAATCGATTTCATTTTTTGTCTGACTCCCACAGTGTTTAAAACTGACACAAACATTAACCAGTTCAAAAGGTGATTAGCCTATGAAAAACTATACCCAAACATAACACAGTCTTAAAGGTGCATTGTGTAACTTTTCTGATGGAGGGTAACCAAATGCTTTTTCGCCATGGAGATGTTATTTCTCTGCCTGGAATGTTCCACAGTATGATATTAAACAGCTTTGCCTTACATTTATTAAATTACAGGTGGTTTTATAGCTCAAAAATACCTAGAAAAACAGGCATTCTGACTGTGAGCGGGGTTGCCTCTCCACAGATCTGACCTGTAATAGAAGAAAGGTTTAAAACTACACTGTGAAACATTCCAGACAAAGCAATAACATCTCCATTGGGAAAAAAAAAACATTTGACATGACCATGAAAAGTTACACAACGCACCTTTAATTTTGCCAAGAACTATACCAGGGGAAAATATGGAGAAAAGAATGCCTATTAATCAGGATTTATTATTGTGAATAACAAAAGTACACTTTGAGATCCTGTGCCGTAGCGGTGTATGATACATGGCAGCTCTCACACCAGGTCTCATGTTGTAATAAGTGCATTAACCAGTGTGTTCTGCTCTGATTGAGTGCATCAGGGTGTCTGATGAAAAGCATTACCCAGATTAAACAAATTCAAGCCCCATGACCTGTGTCCACGCTCGGCTGTAGCTTATCCCATTCACGCACAATAAACAATCTGCAACATGCCTCTGGACACAAAGTCAGCACTGTACATAACACTGGCAAATGCGTCAGGGAAATTTACCGTGCAAAGTGGGCTTTTCAAATTTCAATATGTGGCAATTGGATAGCTTAAGTGCCAGCAGCTTATGAGGTCATTGGCGAGGACAGAGAGAGGAGCTGTGCAGGAATTGTGCTCGTATTGATTTGGTCATAAATCCAGCTGCTGTGGCCACTACATTAGATCATTACACATCTCTCCTGTTCATGTACAGCCACGCTTTGTTACGGGCAAGATGGGAGCTTACATATCACTTGGTAAGTAGAGGTGACACTGCACATGAGGCGATTGTATATACAGTAAGATATACTATTGCATTAAGATGTTATGGTGGTTTACACAGACAACATTAGCATTAGCAATACAACAGTACCACCAGCATTTCATTTATCAGGAAACATCTGCAATGACCAATTTGTTCTCATCCAATTATTTGACTTTATATTGCAAAATGTTCAAACATATTTTTGCTCTTTGTTATATTATACTATATTGTGAAGTGTGAGCTACTATGTCCAAATAATTTCCCTTGTGGATCAATAAAGTTTGTCTAAGAATAAGAACAAAAATAAACCAGTCTATTCTACAAAGGCAAGAATGCAACCACCTAAAATGTCTCCAACTCATAACTTCATAATGCAGAAGATGTAGTTCAATGGTTTGTATTATTATATAGAATTTAATTGGTTAAATAGTTAAAGTGGGCTCAATATATGCTTTGGTTTGAGAAGCAGGAAAATCTATTTGACTTTTTCTTCCTATCAGCCCAAATTCATAAAAGAAAGATGTGTTTGAGTAGGTTCTTGTATTAATATTAACAAATGTTATTCCTTCGATTCAATACCATGGTTACTGTTTAACATTTCAGTATTCATAATACAAACTTCTATTTCTACATTGTAGTTAATGCTGACACCGAACGCCCACTGTTGATACCATCTTTGAATCACTTTCCCAGATGTGCAGGAAAAATCTGCAAATATAAATGTGCCGTCTTAAAAACTCTGAGCAGAAATCATTTATGTGTGAATCTTTTTAATGAAGGTCGAGCACAGTGGAAGCGGTTGCCAGATGCTGATGAGAAATACCAGCTAACATCAGCTCAGTGGCCAAATGACTCAGTGTTGTCCATAAATAATAGCAGTAGCAGCAGTAGCAGTATCTGTAGCATGCATCACTTCCACAGGCCCGCGGCCATACACAGGCCCATCTCCTCCTCCCTCTTTACATGCTCTTTGATGTTGGACTCTAATCAATACTTGAAGGCTGAATTTAGAACTGATAAATAAAACCGTGCACTCAATCGCTCTGTAAGAGCCTCACTATCAAATGTTCAAAGTGACTGCTTTTTCAGGTCTAAACTGTATAAAAGACAATGTACAATGCCAAAGAGTGTGCCGATATAATACCTCTAAATATACTCTATATTACAAGTGGCAAGGCCATTACAGGCATTGCTACTGAAGGAATATATAAAATGATACTTGCACTATGTAACGTTTCTGGAGAAGAGTACACCACCTGGTCATTTCCATTGGGATGTTATTGCTTTTCCTGGAACATTCCCCACTAATGGATTCAGTGTATCTAGAATCATTTCATTAATAGTGTTTTGTTGCTGAAAAACCTTCGCTCAGATGGGTGATGTCAATTTAATAGCAATTCATCTAACATGAAACCAGCTTTTTTTGGCCTGAAATGGGAAGGGACAGTAGTTAATAATATTATATAATTAATAATACAGTGCAATTTAGATGGATTTACCTGTGCAACCCTGTTCTTTATCAGAAAAAAGTTATTGCATTTTCACAAATAGCTGCAATTACAATGCTTTAGTGGAATGAGCTTATGTGGTTGTCAAACTACAACATTTGTAATTGAAACACTAAACTCCACATTAAGGAGCAGCAATCTGGATAAACCCATTGGAGGTGAGTAAATGCAGACACTTAGAGGGAAATGCTCATTGCACACTGAGCCAATAGCTGCCATTATTCTCCTTTACACCATTTATTGTCATCAATCCTGTTTTATTGAACAGCTCTAAAGTTTACGCATTTCTTTACAGCGTTATGAATTTATGAATCGATTATAGCAAAACACCCTAAAAAGCTACGAGGACACTTTATTACCTTTGAAAGAACTTTGAGAGGAAATTGATTTGCTTCTCTTAATGAGGCGGGCTGTAATTATCCAAAAGGGATTTCCACAGAATTACATTTAATTCTTGACAAATGAAGACATCTGCCTGTTCCCTCTAACTTTGGCTTTGATTCTAATTTGTCATTAACAATTCAAACATGCTTTTTAAAGCGTAAAGGACTATATCCATGATGTTTGGACGGATCAAATATTAGCACTGTTACCATATCAATTTGTTTTTGAATGGTAAAAACAAAATGTCACCCATATAGAGGAACTTCAAATATTTCACATGACATCACAGCATTCTAGGCCTATAATGTGTAACTGTGAAGAGGGCAGAAAAATAATTAAATATTGTTTATTTGCTCATTTTTGGTTTGGCATATGAGATCTGAGACTTAAGTAGGCCTGTCACAATAACATTTTGAAGTACAATTTGTTGCTGAAGAAAATATAGATGATAAACGATAATATTGAAATTAATAACCCTAGATCATCCCAAAAAAAATTCTCAATGTATAATGTGGTTTAAAAACACTACAACAGTATAAAACCCCCCAAATGTTATTGTTCCATCTAACTTAATTATCATTAACTCAATATAGTAATTAGGCCTAGACTTGAGTAAATGAAATGTTCCCAAAGTAGGTGCGAGATCTGTTACTTGTGTAACAAAATCAATTTGAAAACATCCACTTGAAAACAGTGATGGAAGTTAATATTTAACTATTTTGTCCCATTGGCATATGCCATTGATTACCTCTTCCTACACCTGTTATACAAACATCCAGCAAAACACTAACATCCAAGTAACTTCCAATGCAGACAACAGCGTGTGTCAACAAAGATGGAAAAACAGCATTTAACTGAGCAGTGCTGGTGGTAATGATTCTAATGAAGCCCCACTAAGGAGGTTTAAGTTGTGTATAGATTCAGCCTCAAGTGAGCACAAAAGATCAAGTGGTTCATTCAGCTAATTCTAGTTTCTAAGAAACTGATGGTTACATGGTCCTCACTTTACCCAGCACGACATCTCTACCCCCCACGGTCCTCACTTTCGCCAGCAGTATCTCAAACAATGTCAATGGAAAACACATCTCTAAAATAAAAGCAGCTTTAGTCCATGCAAAATTATAAAATATGTTCATTTTGTAATTCCAAATGAGCTTAAACTGGCCGATCAGAGTCAACCAAAGGGCCGTATATAACCCGAGAGCTGTACAATCCCAATGTTTGTTTGTATGAATCTATGCTGACAAGAATCCAATCACATACAAAGGCAGTCAAAGGTTTCGTAGTGATAGATACATCTTGAAGTGTGCTGCTCCTCTTCTTAGCTCTGACACAATGGTTTAATATAGTCTTGGATTAGTCACTGTTTAGTCCATTTAATCATGATTTGTTTGATTTAGTCATTTTCGTCCTTGAAAATGTCTTTGAAAGTTACATATTTGATGAGTGTGTCCATAACTGAATGGGAGGTGTGTTCAAACTTCTGAATGGTTTTGTAGCAAGTACTGAAATAGCAACTTGTCATTGTCATATCTGCAAAGACCACTGGGAGCTTCATGATAAATATAAAGCTTAGATTTTAATGTTCAGCTTTGTTAAACAACATTTTGTGGTATATCAGTTCAGTTTGTAAGCACAGTAAATAATGACATGACATAAAACTGAAATAAACGACATCTCCAGCTCTGCATCTTACAGCTAACATTACACAATACACATACAGTATTTTATATATATATATATATATATATATATATATATATATATATATATATATATAGCCATGAACAATCAAACAACTTCCCTCAGATTCAAGACATTGCAAATTTTGGTATTAGACTTGGACAACAATTCACTGTATTCAAATGGTGTGTTTTAATACCCTATAAAAATTTAGCCAAGATAATACAGTCCAACTGCAATAAAAGCTTTCGGAGCCTTCTGCCTTCAGTCATTTCCAGACATGTCATTTGAGCAGATTTGGAAGCAACTATTCGTAATTCAACAAAAACCAATACCCAGGATTTAAAAACGCTTTTCATTATCCTTATGACTTGGCCCAGCTTTTCATATTTTCAAATCAGTCAGTTTTATCTTTGGGAGAAAAAAGTAGTGAACAATGGGATCACGTCAAAGCGGCGAGTTGCAATGCTAAGCTCCACGTCCTCCTTATTGCCCTCTGAATCCTCTTACCCAAAAAGGCTTTAATCGCACCATTGGCAGGACATTTCTGTAAAACTGAGACAAACTGTACAAAACTATTCATGCTGCCATTTTATTGAGATGTCGCCACTGTCAGAACAGGCTCCCCAGACAGAGGAGGAAGGGACAGTGTGTTACTGGTAAGAGATATTGGGAAAAGGAGAAAAAGGGTCTGTCTAGTTTTTATAGTGTAATTACTAATGGCAATTACTGGAGCCGTTGTGTTGACAAATTATGAAGCGGTTTTAAAAGGCTGCAGTGATAAGCAATATTGAAGACCACTTAATGCCACTTTAATCCTAAATCATGAAGATTCTGGTAAACTTTCCTAAATGAACTTAAATTATGATCTGATGCTTTATCTGATGTCACAGATTGTGATTCAGTGCATCGCTGCAGTTCTCTGCGCTGACACCTTTCCCCAGACAGTTCTTTATTTTGCTTTGAGTGAGTGACAGGTGGATTTAACCCATCACAGTGAGGTGTGAACTCCCAGAAGCAGCAGATGGCTTTACTTCCCTCTTAATGATTAAAAGATACAGCATGAACTGTGATCAAAACTGGGATCGTGGTTACAAAAATGTATTTGATTTTATATAGTGCAGTGCAACTTGTGTCAAGTGGGAGAAATGTAATCATTTATCTTTCTGACGCTCACATACACATATAACCAAGAATTAGTGCTGCCACTAACGACTAATTTTCTAACGATTAATCTCTCGACTAATTTTTCGATTAGTCGACTAATCTAAACGACTAATTAAAAAAAAAAAAAAAGCGGTTCTAACACACACAAGTGTGTGTGTTAGATTTTCCCGGGAGGTTACCTTGTGTGTGCGAGTTGCAAAGGTTATTGCTGTTATGTCTGTTGTGTGTGCTCATTCGACAATGTTGAACAACGATATGCACACACAATTTAACGAGTATGCACGAGCAGCATATTGCAACGGTATTCTCAATACCTCATGCATCGTGGTCGTGCTCCTGTGATAAGCCAAATAAGTCTTACAGTTCTTGGATCCGACTCTGACCCACCGGCCGCTGGCATTTTCTCAAATGCTCAAATCGGGGGAAGGGGGAAGAGAGAAAGAGAGAGACCAGCCAGCAGAGTGCGCACGGCAAATACTTCCTCAAGTTTGTTTTCTTTGGCGGTGCCATTATATTCCACTGCTGTTAGCCTTTGGCGAAGCCTAGGTTAGCCACCTCGGCGTCAACCCCGGATGTAGCCGCTGTCAGCAGCACCGGTGTCCGCCTCGGGTGTAGTACGACTAGTGGTGTGGAGGGGAAATACCTGTGTTAACTTTTTCCTGTTCTAGCCCCCTAACCGTGGTTGGGGAGCACAGGGAAGATAGTCTTCTCCTAGGGCCGGAGTTAACTCCCTTTGAGGACCTCGTGCGCTTGCGGTGTATATAAAAAAAATGTAAATAAAGGGAGGCAGTTTCGCTGTCGAGTCGGCTTTATTCGCTCACTACACTGTAGGCATGGCATCCTTACTTTTCCTCTACTCGCCCGGTCGCCGTCTCCCTCTCTCCCAGAGCACATGCGGACACACACCCAGAGGGAGACCCGGCTCCCTTGGTCCGCGCAGACATACGCCCCCGGCGCGCGCACACAACCACCCACTCTCTCTCTCTCACTGAGCCACAGACACAACACAGACACATCTCACAACACCTGTCTCTGGACGAGCCGTTTGAGACCAAAAATAAATAAAGGCGAATATTCGACCAAAAAAATTGTAGTCGACTCATTTTCATATTCGATTACGTCGACAACGTCGAATAATCGCGGCAGCACTACCAAGAATGTTGAACATTCCTGTTATTCATGAATGATGAATGATGATTTCAATAGTCAATATAGTAACTTGATGATAGACTTGAACAGCCCATATTTAGCATTTAGCATATTTAGTTGTAGCATTTGGTAATATTAGTTAAGTGGCTAGAACTACAAGTTGTAGTAACTTAAATTTGAGCAAACATTTCATGTAATACACATTTTCTTTTTGTTCTGTTCATTTAGTTCAGTGTAGTATAACAGGTATAGGTGATTGTGTAAATGTACTTTTGTACTTTTACCTGTACGTTTCTTAGCAGCAGTGACCTCGCCATAACCCCTTGTCTGGAGGCACTTGTCTGTGTATTAGGGACAGATGAACATGGGCCTCCCCAGTGACCTGAGTGTATCTGGGGGCCGGGTGGGATGCTCTGCTCTGTAAACACCAGTGCAGGCGAGGTAAGATTATATGTGAAAAACATAGCCTTTGTCACATCTTTGAAGGAGGACGGGTCAGTTAAATAATAGATGTGAAAATGGCCAGTTATAGTATTTTATAGTCTTTCAAACCACATTATGTTTTACACCAATTATTGCTTTTGTACAAGCTGACCCACTTGGTTTATTCAGACCATGGAGAAGCACACACACTACACTGGACTGAACTCCTCCGGTGCAATAAAATCTGATGTTTCCCTGTGAATAATTGGCTTATTTTTCCTCAGTACTTTTGTGAGTAAAAGGTGATGCTGCGAGCATGGGGTGAAGAGTTTTTGGCTAATGTTTAACTAATGCGAATCGTGACTATTTCTTGTATTTCTTGCCCAGTAAATAGAATAGTTGTCTTTGTTGAGAGCCTGTACAACAGTGTCTTAGTGAAATATGGAAATGTCAGAGGAAAAGGCCATGGTATTCAAATCCCTAGTTAATTAGGGTTCCACTACCAGGAGGGTTCGCCTGTTTGTGTTGAAGAACAGAAACATTTGCATTCCCCAAAGGAGCTCACGTCAACACGATCGATAGTGGAGACTCCAAACTCCTATTCAGTCTCACAAAACTCTCCAACTCAGCACAACCAGCCCTGGGAAATGCCTGAAATTAGCCGGTGCCAATGCTTTACACTGTCTGGCAAAGTAGCTTCTTTTAACAGCAGTTTCATTACAAAGCGCTAAGGCAGAGT
>CM068346.1:19853705-20303705 GCA_034769755.1 Odontamblyopus lacepedii | reverse complement strand
ATGAACATTTCTCATGAAAAAGCCTTGAAAAAGTTGAATTTGTAGAAAGTTTACAGGACATTTCAGCACTGGCAAGGTCTGCACATCCACAGAATGCAGCATGTTTTATGGCAGAAAAGGTGGTTTATGACCATGACATCAAATAAAATCTAAATAGAATATATATCCTGTGTTGCCCTGAGCTGCTCTTATACATTATACATATAGTGACTACATGTAAACTGCAGATTTCTGTAATGAGTGCACACATAAAACAAGGCACGATGCCATTTTTCAGGATCACAAAATAATCTTGTCATCATCTGCCAGGACTTCAAACTCGCATGCAATAAATATAATCTGTGCCTCTGTGTAATCTCATATTACGATTGTGATAAAGCACTCTGTAATGGACGTTTACATAAAGAGGATATAGGTCAAATCAACAGAACATGAACGTTTCAATTGGATTAGTCCAGCAACACCACATCATTTGTACCAGTGTGTTCTAATAAGACGTTGTATGCGATATGCCTTGTAAAAGTCAGAGAAAGTGTCTATTGAGAGGGGGAATGCTACAGTAAATAAAAGCACAAACAGTGGAGTCTGAAGTGCTGGATTTTGGGGCCATGGGGCTCGGACTGTTCTGGTGTGTTACATCACTGTGCCTCTCGATGGGGGATGATTACAGCCACTGGGAACAAGCCTTTCCCCACAACTCCAAATGTTACTGTTCACTTGACCAACTTGGTAAAAGGCAAAGTGAAGTGTGGTTTTTAAAACAAACTGAAGACTATAATCCTATAAAGCTAAAACAACAGAAATATATTTCATTCCAACTAATGACGTGTTCAAATAAGTGTCTTATCAGAGGCAATATCAGAGACAAACATTATTTTAGCTGCCCCAGCGGCCTTGAAGGATGGGTCAAGACTAACCTTAAGCAAACATTACAGTATGACTGGGATGAATGTCACCACTAGGTAATGTAAACTTACGACTGGTAAAAAAAAAACTCAAATCAAACTAGATACTCATTTTAACACATATTAATACCGGAAAAAAGTATATGAAAAAGTGGAACTTCTTTTCTTTTACAATGGTCTTGATCAATACCAGAAATACTACCCACCTGATAATATTAATGAAACTATTTTTCATTATGTTCTTTTATTTAGTTAGGGAGGACCCGTGAGAGAAAGTGCTATTGGAGCATAAGTTTGAAATTTTTGTAGACCACTATTCCTCAGTCAGCTACACAACCTTCCTAAGATTATGGCTCCTTCGACTAAACAGGTGGGCAAAGTGCAACAGTAGCGGGGCTCAAACCACCAACCTTTATGTTACGTTATGTTATATGCTGACTCCACCACTTAAATACTGCTTGGCTCCGTCTGAAGTAAACCCTAAACACCTAACCAGAGCCACCGATGCAATAAAACATGAGCTCACTGTTTATCTAACCTATATTATTTATTAAGGAACGGTTGCCTTGGGGAGGGGGTTGGCCAAGGTTGACCCTGCAGCACACTCACCTTCAATTCACTGAGGCTCACCTTGTACAGATTAGACTGTATAGACTGTGTGCTATAGACAAAAGGTGAGAGCATCCAGAGACAGGAATGTCTGTCTCTGTATCAAAAATGATAAAAGAATGACAAATTGGACTGTTCATGTGAAACCAGGATTATTTCAAATTAAGTAAATACAAACTTATAAATCATTCAAATTCTGCTTACCTAGACAGACCCAAACTTCTCCACAATCCTCTTTGTTCACCTGTCTCCTGTCAACCAAGTCAAAAATGTGGACTAAAACCAAACGCGCAATCACAAATATCCCTACTGTCTTTAGAAGTTATATCCGATTGTAATGCGATATGAAAATTATATATTGTCTTGTTTGATTTCTGCAGGAGAACAGGGTCAACAGGAGTGCACTCTTGGGTATTGTAAGTATTCCGTTTGGTAACATCTGATCTAAAGGGTTAGGCTATTAGTCCCCTTCTAGAGATTGCTTCGTATTTCCCCCAGTAAACTTGCAAATAGAAAGCTGGAGGTGTCATTTTGTAATGGACTACCGTACCCTTATGAGCTAACACAAAGTATCGCCTTCATCCTCGTTTGCATTGCACTTGACGTAGCCTACATCCTTGTACAAGTCCACCGTAAGTGCCCAAAACTAAAAGATTTCAGCACGCGTAAAACGGGCTAATTCAACAACGTTGAAGCGACTTTGACGTTAAGAGATGGCGCGTCTACCAATTCCCCCGGCACCAAAACCCTTTCAACAGCCTGCAGGAATGTGTTCAGACAATTAACTCGTGTATGTTTTAATAATCAATGCTGGTGGTCCTAGAGCTGTCTGGACACTGACTGGACAACCAGAACCGACAGCGGCAGGAAAAAAGGGACAATGCTCCAAATCTAAAATCAATCTCTTCTCCCCCGGTTAGAGTACGTGTGGAGCGGGCAAAACTGGGGCCAAAACCGCTACAGCAAAGCAAAAAGGGCTCCTTTAAGTGTAAAATGTCCACCATCCCAATTCGGGTTTGCCCTTGGTTAGAAAAGACAGAGCCAAGAAGACAGCGGAGTGCATGCGTACTGCTGAGCGAAATCAATAAAAGCTACTAACCCCGGTTTTGCGTCGGGACTGGAAGTACTTACCAGGATGACAGTCTTTGTGTTTAGGCAAGGTTAAAATCACTAGGGATAAAATCCACCAGTAACTCGGATCCCGTATTCTCCGCATGTTAGACTAATCATGGAGAGCAACAAGAAAGAAGGCAGCGGGTGACAAAGTTTCCGAGTCTGTTCTCTTCTTTTCAGAAATCACATACACACGAGTGGGTCTTCAAATTGAAGTTGACACAGCAAGCCACGAAGGCAGAGCATCAAAGTACGGGTTGCACGCCAGCTACGTACGCTCTCTGCTTTATAATCGTCCTAATATATTCGCCTCCAGTCCAAACACAGGCTGCTTTTGGCTTCGAGCAATAAAACGCTACGCACACTACCACGACTGTGCAAAAACTGTTGAAAATCTGCTGGACTCCGCCGTGCCTGTAGAGGGCTTCCAGATAGCGACATTCCCGGAGTGAAAGCGAGAGGGTCAATCGGCGATCAATCCTCTGTCGTTAACTACGCACAAAGTGGTCGAACAGTATCGATTACGCGTGCTCATTATGAAGTGATTATCCGAGGAGGCGTCAGCGCGGCGAAGGGCAAAAAGCGCACGGGAAAACTGGAGGGCTGGCTTGGAGAGACGTCCCGTTCCGTTCCTCCATCCAGGAAGTAGACTCTAGCGGTCAGGCATGCATGAGTGTGTGGCGACTGGACAAGCTGGCTGGGTGTGCGAAAGAGAGAGGGAGAAGGCGGGAGGAGCGGAGGAGAGGGAAAGGGAGGAGAGGGAGGGAGGGCTCTTCTTTTGGATCTGTTGAATGCAAAATGACTGGGAACGGACCCACGGGCTGAAGCGGGCTGCTGCTGTCTCCGTGCACGTCGCTGGGGTGAGGATGACAAGAAAAATCAATGGCGTATGTCAGGCTGTCATGTGTCCTCTTTGGATCCTGACAACTGCATAAAATGTTGCATAAAGATTGGCTAATAAAGGGAGAGCGGGCCTAGGATGAATTATGGTCATGCAGGATAAGTTTGGACCTCAGAAATAAGTTCTGTAATTGTAAGTTTGTAAAGATCGCTTCTTCAGTCCGTCGTTGCTGTTTCAATACTGATTTTTTTTAAAGAGATAAATAGTTACTACATTAAGGCGGCCCAAACTTTTTCTGTGAGGGTCACATTGGCTGGACCAGGTAGAAATTGATAGGCCTATATGTTCCTGTGGGGCACTCATTAAGGTGACAGATTTTGTCCATCCCTTGATGTTCTTTTGTCCTTAACTCTTGAGTAGGCAAGGTGAATAGGACATCTATGCCAATATGTACTGCTATTTCAAAAAGCTCCTCTGCTGTAGCTGAAGACAACTAAACAACTGAGAAATATCAAAATATACTTCAAAACTTCAGTTGACTTCATTTCACTTCTAACCTCATTCTAGCCCAATCAGAGTTGCTTTCTTGTACATTTTCAGCATTATCTTATGCCAAATGCATTAGAACTTCTCATGCTTGCCTTGTTTGCCGAGTGAGCTGGTGCAGTTACCCAGTCACCAAAATTTGCGGGGTGCATGATGAACATTCACCATTGAAATCTTGTGTAATATAATTTAATTGGCCTTGGTTTTTACAACTCACAATCCAATATTCTGCTGAGCTGTTCAACAGTCCCCATTAAAACTACTTCTACAAGTATATTTATTTGATGGGCTAATCTGCCATTTTAACAGCTGCACAAGTTATAATATTGTGAAGATTTAAGTATGTTTTTTTTATTTTCTTTCAGCACATATGTAGAGCCAATACAAAAGGTAATAGAGTATTCACTTTAATGACAATTGACGGTGCTTTTTATATTGTAAAACTAATCTAATTTATTGAGAAGCACCTCTTGTATTTCTATATGGTGACACATTCTTGTGAATAATGCACACATCTATTACAATAAAAATGGCAAATCCAATTCTGAAGGGAGCACAGGGCCTGATTGTATCTATATTTACAGCCCCTGTCGACTTCCATATTGACAGCTAGCTTATATATACGCCTACAACCTTTTATAAGGTTAGGCTTTGTGCCGAAATGATTTTGATGTTGCTCTGCCCTCTATCTCTCTGATGTTGTTTTAAGGCATTGGCTGCATCATGCTTTCATACAATTCGCTGTAACAGTCTCTTGCTGCAGCCAAGCCCCCATCCTCTTATCTCCCTCCCCCTGTGCATGGCTTCCTCCCAGACCCCATTATTAAAATGACCCAGAGTGGCCACACAGTGCAGTCCCTTTGCCTCCTGCTGGCAGAACTGTGAATGGAATACTTTAGCAGTAATCATCACCTGCAATATTATCTGTGCGAGAGTGTGGTGATTGGAGAATTATGCATCCACTGTCCCTTAGGTAAATGCACATCGGTGGTGTTTCGGCAGGAACTATCCAGCTGGACATTTAATTTGAGGAATCTGATTAAATTTCGCATTTAATTATCCAGTTCTCTGCAGGGCCATCGAGGACGGTCACAAGGGTCCTCTGCCTTTAATGTAGCCCATCTGCTTCCTCTCCACAATCCCCACCTTTTCAAAGTGCCCACTGCCTCCTGGGTAAACTTGTATACCAGTCCCCCAGGTGGCTTTAGTGCCATGTAAACTTCAAACAAACCAGCAGTGATGACAATGCTCCAAACCACGACGAACTATCAAGCACAATTAACCCCAGCCAATGTAGCACTATTTTCTTGATTTATGTTCTGCCAGTCTCAAAAAGCAAAGCGTTTTTTCTTCTTAATAAACCCGGTTTTAGTCCACTGCTCCAGATCCACCACATTGACTTTAAAGTCAAAGGTTACAGTGAAATGTTACTGCAGAATAAGACACTTGAATCTTTTCCTAGACTTCACTCAGTTTGAATTGGGAACAGATGAGTCTTACAAAAATAGGCCCAAGGCATGATGGGTAATCACTTCATCACCTCTCCACTCTTCCCAACACTCTGTAACAGGTTAAATCTGGACTCCGCATAATCAGTCTTAGTCACCATCTCTGCAAAGCCTCGATATCCCAGAATTTCACTTTCAAATTCTGGTCTAAAACAGTTACATAAATAGCCGCATGCTGACCTCTATTAGGGGCCGGATGTGGCTCAACTAGTGTTGTCACAATACTAAAATTTCAATACTAAGAATTAGACTTGATATTCAACCAGTTCCGATGCCATGACGATAATACAAAACACTCATCACAGTACTTTCTTTTATATTACTATGTGGCTTTCTGTGTAATCCTCATCCTTATCTGTTGTCCAGGGAGGTGCCACAGTGGTCCAAGGGCGTATATGAGTCTATGTACTCTTATACTTGTTCTGATACAGCTCCAGATCATTCTAAAGCTATTCAGGAAAGGTTCATTTCTGTCCTGTGTATGTGACTTTTTTTGTATCGATACCTGCTCATGAGGTATCGATACTCATGAGTTTTGAGTCTAGCTTTAGTATTAATTAGTATTTGATTTTTGATACTTTTGACAACCCAGACTGAACAGCTTGTGTTTACTCCCCAGCTTCTCCCAATAGTCGCAAAAATCATGTAGTAGTATCTTCTTTTCCAGCCTTTCCACTTGAATATGCCCCTTTTAAAAACAGTGGTTGATAAAATTAGAGCCTTAGTAACCCCTAATCCCAATAAAATGAATATTTAACTTCCTCCCGCCTTGGTTTATTGGTTGTTGGTTTTGAAGACTTTTAGATAGGACCAGTAATGAGGCCAGAAGATGAGATTTGTCCATTTTGGGATGGCTCCAAAACACAATTCGGATCCAGGAAGCTTTTAAAATGGCCAGTAAAATGGAGGATGTGACAAGGATTCCAGCAACAGGGGGGACGGTCAGTGAAGGAATAGGAGCTTAATATTCACCAATATGAAAAGAAGATGAAATTAACGCTTTTGGTGCAGCTTAAGGATGCACTGAGTAACTTTGCTGGTAGGGGTCAGTCATCTGCTTGTCTCAGTGAAAATGTTATTGCATTGCTTAGAATGCCCCAAAGTATAGCATAAAACTAACAATATATCCATGGAAACAAGCAAGTGATATCATCAGGCCAAGTTACAAGTCAGATCAGTGGAATGGCACCCTCGCTTACAGTAAGGATGCATGGTTTTCCATGTATTTTTGAGCAATAAAAACACAATTTTGAAATAAATGTTTCAAAGAATCATTTAATGCAATACCGTAGAACATTCCCAGCAAAGCAATAACATCTCCATGGAGACAGGTCAGTAGTCCAGAGTGCACTTTTAATAAGTTTTGTCCACTGTAAGATTTTAAAGGTGTTAGTTTTAGCATAATAAAGGTAGCACCTACAGTTTGCCACTATAAGACAAAAAGGTTCATCACAATCCAACTGGTTTTAAAAGGTAATATATTTGCTCCTAAGCACTTAAGCACGTAAATTGCTGCAGTAGCATAATTATCCTGGATTTTTCCTCAGTTATTTTTGGCCATGCAGCCAGTAAGTGACACCTAAGCAATGCGGAGATGTCACCTTGGAAAAGTGCAGTGACATTATTGATCAAACAATTCATCAATTAACTCCAAATCGTCCGATGCTGCTCAATAGAGAGGCCTTTCACACTCTTGCCTCAGCTCCTTACAAGTACTTCAAATTTACTGCAGTTCATAGTCTTTCTTTTTAGCTTTTCAACAAATCATCTGCCTTGAAGCATGCAGTGATTTGTTTTTATGTTTTTTCAGTTTTCTCCTATGCTTACAACCTTTGCTGCACATTGCACTGTAAAGTTATTGTCATCTCAATATCAAGCCACAAGACATATGGAGTAGTTTCCTTACAGCTTAAACTTTAGAGCTCCACTAGTGTCTATGTAATTTTTCTGAGAGTCTGTCACCGGCTTGTCTCTGTGGAGATGTTATTGCTTTGCCTGAAATGTTCCACAGTATGCCATCCATCAGTTATTTCATTTAGAGATTGGACAATAAACAATAACATATTTTTTTGCGGGAATAATTGTTTCTAGGATATTTTATGTAATCATGATAATTGCCAACAAAGATAATCAACATTGAAAAAAACAGCGTATCCGCCATATCACAGTTGTTTTGACTAATAACAAAGTACAATTATATAACATTTGTTTAAATATGGAAGTTATTCATAACATTAAAATGATCATTATTAATACTCATAACATTTTAAACTGGCAGTAACAATCATTATTGTGATATTATCATTATTTGGTACTATTTTGGCCATGATAACCGTGACACAAAATTTCAGTATCGCCCCATGCCTAATTTCATCACAGGAGTTTTACTGCTCAAAAATACCTTGGGGGAAAAACGTGTTCTTACTTTGAGTTGGGTTGCCTCTTCTCAGATCTGACCTGTAACTAAGCATTGTCTCTATGGAGATGTATACATTTAATGCCATATTGTGGAACAGTCTAGGCATTAAGCATAAGATTTGATAACAATAATAATAATAAATACATTTACATACAAGTTTGAACTAAATTGGACGTACTAAAATGGTGAAGCTTTGCAATAAAAGAACTTCTCATCTCTGGACCCAAAACCCTCCTCCGCTCACCTCAGAACATCTCCCTCATCATCACTGGCTACACCATTACCCCCTCCACTAACATTGCCCACCTCCGTTCTTCGCTCTCCACTGCAGTAGCCTTCTATATGGTCTACCTATAGACTGTATATAATAGACATGGACTAAGGGAGTGTGATGTGACCCAAAACATTCAGTTGCAACCAAATGAAGCTCAGTGAGGCTAGCATTTATAGGGGCTAATCTGTAACACAATATTTGGAAGATACAAGCTCGCTCGCACCGCAGGTTTAGCAAGGAGCGGGTGTTTAGCAATAAGGCTGTCAATCAAACCTGTCATGTAGAGCGGGTTAATACAAGAATTTAAAAACTAAAATAAGGCTCACAGCAGCAGTTACAGAGAGAAGTCAATTTGCAACCATAGCTCAAAGGAACCACTTCACACTCGTGCTCATCTCCTATTTGGAACGTGCTGGCTAGTGTGCTATCCATGTCCATTTATGTATATATAATCTATGGGTCTACCTCCAAAAACTGCAATACATCCAGAACTTTGCTGCCCGTCTCCTCACCCACGCCTGCTCCAGAGACCACATCACGCCTGTCCTCAAACAACTCCACTGGCTTCCCGCATAATACTGCATCCAATACAAGGTCCTCCTCCTCATCTACACGTCCCTCCATAACCTGGGCCCTCTATCTCACTGACCTCCTCCATCAGCATCATCCCAGCCGCCATCTCAAATCAGTCAACATCAACCAACTTAGTGCCCCCGTCAGAGTAAAGCACAGGCCTTGGGGGACTGAACCTTCACTTTCGCCACCCCGGCCCTTTGAAACTCCCTCCCACAACCCATCAGGAACTCGGACTCATTACAGCGCTTCAAATCACTACAAAAAACTCACCTGTTCAATCTTGTAGTCCCCTCATGATTTCCACCTTAATTTTCTACTGTTCCTATTGTTTCCTTGTTTGTGAAGCGTCTTTCAGTGTCCAAAAAGCGCTTTGTAAGTCTGATGTATTATTATTATTCTTTGTCCATTAATTATTTGGCAGATAAAAAGAAAAGAGATACTGCAACATGTGGGCTATTTTGTTTTAAAGTTTGTACTAACAGATGCACATACTGTGAAGTAGACTCTGTTTGTTGGTGTTCCATGGACAAAGTATTCTCTCTGTTGCTGCTTGGCCTTTGATGCGTTCCTCGTGGCCTCTTTGTAGTTTCCATTGACCACTGCGGGAGGCTGTGTTCTTGTAGTCCTATGCAGAGGTTGGCGTGTCAGAAACTAGTCGCTGTAGTGTTTAGCTCCCTATAGTGTGACTGCTGTTAACTGGATTGTTCTCTACGCCAAGCTGTGCAGAAGCAGTAATTTGGTGAGTACATCTCCAAGCTTGGTTCATGTCACTCCATATTTTCAACCTTTCTCAAACTGTTACAGTGTTTCCTAAACTTTGTGTGAAAAGTGTGTATATTTAGGTATACAGCACTTCTTGGTGACAGCCTGAACTCTGTTTTAGCTGTAGTTCCTATAGTAATCCTAGTATTAACACTGTAGTATCTATGGTCAGGTTCTATTACTCTAGAAATAATACACAAGCTGTAATAAAAAGTGCATATTTTCAGTTACTGGTATTTTTATTGCTCTAAAATACTCTGAAAACATGCATTCTTATGTGAATCCAATCTGTTATTTGGTCTGTTGACACCTCCTGCTTGTTGTCATGGAGATTCGTACGTTTAATGTTATACTATGGAACACTCCAGGCAAAATAATTACATATCAACCAGCATATGGCAGACCCTCCACTTGAAATGTTACATAGTGCACCTTTAAGTTTTCGAAAGAATTGATGATATTAAGTTTCTAACAGAACATCATTTGTCAAAGTTGATTTTTACCTGATATTTCCTTTCATATATCTTAAAATGTGAAATGCTATTATGCAACTACTATTTCGCTGTAACATTATGTTTCAGAATACCAAATATTCCTGCCACAGGATCAAGGTGTGCTTGTGAAATTCAAAGTATGAGACTGCACAGTCACCTTTTATACTGGAAACACTTGATATCCCAGTCTTTTTTTTTTTTTTTTCTTTTTTTTTTTGCATAAGTTGATTTTTTTTAACCTTACCTTCCCTGACCCGGCCACACTGAACTGCCCTAGAGGAGACAAGTCTCATAAAAATACAAATAACCCTCCATAGCTCGAAACGCTAAGCAAAGTATCCATCATTTCTATGCAATTTTGAGTTGTTTCGCGACACATTTGTCAAGGCTGCAATGACATTTGGCATTATAATCCTCCTTTTACCCTTTGGGCTTTAGGGCCCCTAGAGGCATCCTCACACTTTCATGACAGTTCAATTGCACTTTGGTTTTAAAAAAAATCCCCTAAAAGAAAAGTGGTGCAGTGACAATGGCCCTCTCCTTTATCTCTGCCCTTAAGAGGTTGGCTCATTTCACTTGTATCATTTTTTCAAACACACTTCACATGTTGACAGTTAGTACATAATGGAGAGCTGTGGGCATTAATTATGAAGAGCAATTCAGGCTATGACCATATATAATTTATCCAATTCTCAATCTTCTACATAATTCAATCCGTAAGCTATTTTTACCATTCTACTCTTCTCTTCTCTCACAAATACTTTTATCTTGCATCGGTGTGTCCTCTTGCCCCTTTGTCGTGTTTGTATGTGGGCTGAGCTCCACTTTTAAACAAGTGTTGGCACTGACTGTCATGCAACTCCAAAGACGGTTCAGAACCTTGTCTTCCCTGTAACTGTCTTCATTTAGGTCCCCTTTGAAAATACAACTTTGAAATTGAAATAGATGCAGGAACAAAATATGTGTGTTGTCTATGAGACAGTTTCAAGACTAGCAGGTTAATAAATGGTGAATGAGCCCAACAGAGAAGAGTTAAAGTGAAATTACAAAGAGGCAATGTCATTGATAGGAGACAGATTGGCAGATTGTTTTTGGCAGTGGGTGAAGAAGTAGTAGTTTACTTGTAGTTAACCGTACTGATAGTAGTTGTAGTAGTAGTTGGAAACATGTAGTTACTGTGCAGTAGAAGATAACTGCTTAGCTGCTTCAACACAACTGTATGCGCCTAACATGACCAAACTTAACATTACAATTATGCAATGCAATCATAATTTTCATGCTTATTCTCAATATTGTACAGATATTTAACTTTATACTGAAGTATTGTTGATAAGTTAGGTGTTTGGTTTCAATGTTTAATATATCTAATAGCAGCACCAATACTGTAACAAGAATTGTGCATTGGTTACAGATGCAGAAACTGTTTTCAAATGATTTGGAAATGATTTGTGCTTTTCAATGTAAATTTAGGAAAAACTGCAAATGTCATTTTCAAGAAGGTTCTCTATGTGGTTTTAATAATGTCTGAATACCAGCAGAAAAGACCCAAAGTGAAATTGATTAAAAAGAAGTGATATAATGATAATTTTGAGGGATTCATTTTGGCTCTCAGGCAGTGAATTTGATATGTTTCAGTAGACTGCATGATTTCTCCAAACTAATGATCGTGATTAAATTTGGGAGAGGCTAGTGCGTGTGAGAGATAAGACAGCTTGGGGCTCTGGGACCAAATCAAACAGTGATTTCTGATTTAAGCACAGACTTTGATTAGAGGCCATTTGCGGTGGACTTAGTAAGACTTTCAGCAGACCCTGAAATTACAATGTGGTTCTTCTTTTTATTCCTATAACTTTCCTTTTGGACCCAGCGGATGTATAGCTTTTTCAAATAGTAGATTTTGAGTACTTTTGCTGTAGTACTTTTAGCAGAAAGGTTAATAGTGGTTATACTATTACTGAAATATAAAATACAGTGAGTATTATCGATGAGAAGTTAGTATCAGATAAACTGTGGGAATAACCATTTAACTGCCTTAGTTGCTCTGGCATATCATCAGTCTAAATAGAAGTAGTGAACGTAGTACTTGATAGTAAACTACTGTAGTATATGCATATGTAGTATTTCCATTACTAAACATAATAAACATTCTTTTCTGCTCCATAGGCTTTATTTCAAAAATCCTAGAGGGCAAAAAGTAGGTAAAGACATTCAGGAAATGTCCAGTCTAGAAATCACTCTTATTCACAGTGTTTGAAAGTTTATATTCAGAAAGCTTGAAATATTTGTACAATTTCACATCTTCCTGTCATGACTCCAGTTCTGCATGAGCTTGATGAAAAGTCTGCTCTAATGTGATGTTTCCACAAAGCTCCGCCATCATGAAAGTGTGGTGCTGTTTACCACAGGAACACGGCAGGCTTCATTAGAGAAATATTAGCCACAATACAAGATAATCCATCACTCCCTCTGCCTCCCTCTCACTCCTGCACTGTTCTTAATGCTTTCTGCTTGTCTCATATGTGCAAATGACTCGTTTCATCAAAGTAATACCAGCCTTAGCAGTGATGTAATGCGCTGACCCACTTTTTAGTACAAGAAGAATAGTCCTGTATAATATAGGCGTAATGAGAGCATGCTGACAGTTTAAACATGTGGGTGGTCAATATGAAAGTGGGCACGGACTGCGGCCAAGAATGCACTAATGTGAATGATACCAGATTGTGTCAGTTCCTGTTTGTTGCCAGTAGAGGGTGTCGGCAAAATTCATGTGGTGCTATAATATGCAAAATGGACACTTGCGGGCTTTAATTCATCTTAGAATGTTGTAACCTCATCAAAAACATACCTGGACTTGTGGTTTGTTTCATTTACACGTTTGAGTAACCCTTAATTATTTGTCTATATCTCCCAAGTTCAAAATGCTCTGTTCCACCTTGTGATGAAATGGCCTGTTACTTTTTGTGTAGAGATTGGAAATTCCAGGGCTGAAATTATCCAAATGATTCTAGTGAAGGGTGTATGGAGTTTAAAAACACAGTGGAGAACTTCCTGTATTAACACATGACATCACAAGGTGGAAGTGTTTTTTGTTTGAGAGAAGGACTCAGTCTAAATATGCAGGGTTTGTGTGTTAAACATGTGAATTGAACAAAACATAACTCCAGGTATGTTTTTGATGAGGAAACAACGTTTATGACCTCAATCAGAAATAGCGTAATATGGTCACTTTAATCTCGACTCCATGTGCAAAACGCCCAGGTTCACATTGGTCATTTTTTGCAGTTGTTTTATAACAGCAGATACATTTATGAGAAGAAATGGTTAGATTGCTAACATGAAGAAACTAAATGATTTGCGAACACAATCAAACAAAGAAATAATAATTAATTTACAATTTTTTACCCACAAAGAAAATGCTCAAAATTTGGGGTCTGGAAGAATCTGAATTGTGTTGTTTTTGTCTTGCTGAAGTAGAGTCTGTTGAGAACTTGTTTTGGTACTGTCATGTGGCAGGTGTTTCTTGGGATGAAATACCAAAAATATTCGGTAATGTTGTTCATGGTTTTGAGTTATGCCCCCTGTCAGTACTTTTGGGTTTTGTGGGGGAAACAAAGTATAAGGACACCATAAACCAGATTTTTTTTTTTTGGGGGGGGAGGGGGGATGTATATTTAATGCAAAAAATGCATAAATATGGTTGGGTTTTTTTGCTATATTTTGGAGGAGCAATGTGTTCAGTCTATAAAGGATAAAAAATCTCATCAAAAATGGTGGGCACAAATGCCCCTTTTCATAGCTGAGGGGAAAATTTCAGAAATCCTTTGAAAGAAATTTAGAAATTTTTCAACAGGCCTGTAGCCATAACTTTTGTGTATTTAAATGTATATACATTTGTGTACAGTATGTGCACACCTGTGCATGGATAGGAAATGTAGGAATGTTAAGATATGTTGAGATAGATAGATACTTTAGAAGAGGAATACTTATAAAAATAAAGAATACTTTATTGTCAGATCAATAATCTGAAATTTGTTTTGCAAGTTCAGCAGCTCCAAAACACAACCACAAGGACAATCCAAAAAACACATGACATTTGACAAAAACGTTGAGATGGTTATGAGTATGTAAATAAGTGTATGAATGCATATGTAATATGTATAAGTGTGTAGGTATACGTCTGTGCATATGTATATATGCACACACATGTGTAACTATATGTAATGTATATATGCAGGTGTGAATGTATAAGTATGTGTAGATAGGTATATGTAGGTGTAATCTAATTGTACTGTAGTGTTTTTGTCTTTGTCATGATTGTATACTTGTATGTCCAATGTTTTGTTCCTTTTCTATTGTCTTTGCATGTTGGTAAAATAATAATAATAAAAAAGAAATAATAATTCAACCTGGAGACACAAAGAAAGTATTAGTAGTTTTATTAAATGAGTCAGCTTTGCCGCTCAGGCCCCAGCGGAAAACATTATGATGAAGGGCTAAGTAGATGTGATGTTTAGGAGATGTCCTCCCCCTGGAGCCTGGACACTGGAGGTGGTAGAGGTGAGACCGGGAAGAGTGAAGGGGACGATGACAGAATGAGGAGAGTGAAGGGGACGATGAGAGGATGAGGAGAGTGAAGGGGACGATGACAGAATGAGGAGAGTGAAGGGGACGATGACAGAATGAGGAGAGTGAAGGGGACGATGAGAGGATGAGGAGAGTGAAGGGGACGATGAGAGGATGAGGAGAGTGAAGGGGACGATGAGAGGATGAGGAGAGTGAAGGGGACGATGACAGAATGAGGAGAGTGAAGGGGACGATGAGAGGATGAGGAGAGTGAAGGGGACGATGAGAGGATGAGGAGAGTGAAGGGGACGATGACAGAATGAGGAGAGTGAAGGGGACGATGAGAGGATGAGGAGAGTGAAGGGGACGATGACAGAATGAGGAGAGTGAAGGGGACAATGAGAGAATGAGGAGAGTGAAGGGGACGATGACAGAATGAGGAGAGTGAAGGGGACGATGACAGAATGAGGAGAGTGAAGGGGACGATGACAGAATGAGGAGAGTGAAGGGGACGATGAGAGGATGAGGAGAGTGAAGGGGACGATGAGAGGATGAGGAGAGTGAAGGGGGCGATGAGAGGATGAGGAGAGTGAAGGGGATGAAGAAATGATGAGGAGAGTGAAGGGGACAATGAGAGGATGAGAGTGAAGGGGCGATGAGAGAATGAAAAGAGTGAAGGGGACGATGAGAGGATGAGGAGAGTGAAGGGGACGATGAGAGAATGAGGAGAGTGAAGGGGACAATGAGAGGATGAGGAGAGTGAAGGGGACGATGAGAGAATGAGTAGAGTGAAGGGGACGATGAGAGGATGAGGAGAGTGAAGGGGACGATGAGAGAATGAGGAGAGTGAAGGGGACGATGAGAGAATGAGTAGAGTGAAGGGGACGATGAGAGAATGAGTAGAGTGAAGGGGACGATGAGAGGATGAGGAGAGTGAAGGGGACGATGAGAGGATGAGGAGAGTGAAGGGGACGATGAGAGGATGAGGAGAGTGAAGGGGACGATGAGAGGATGGGAAGCTGTGGAAGTGTTGGGGAGAAGGTGGGGTGTGGAACAAATCGAAGAAGCTGTGCACCTGCAGTGGGAGTTTAAACTGGACAGACTTGGTGCTGATTGGACGAGGAGGTGTGGCGAGTGACGGGGAGGAGTATTTGGAGTGAGGTGATGAAGGCTGAGGAGCAGGTAATCTCTGGAGTGGTGAAGTGGTGAGGTAGCCTTATGACTCTCTTCTTTTGGTCATCATAATGTTTTGCTTTGACTTTACTATTGTTTGTCTAAATAAATCTACCACTGTATGAGTAGTACTGGTGATATGCAAGGACCTTCAAGTGGCATGTGGATTCCTCTGCACTCGGATAGTCATACCTATAAAGTACAGTTTCAATAGGCCTGTCTTGAATGTGGGAGATATTGCCCATGTCTAATATTGTGCTGTTGGAAGTGTTGCTTCTGCTACCACTACATAACTATAATGAAAAGAACAATATCAGAAAGATCGGTAGCCGAGTTCAAAGAAATAATCGAGCCAGTATTAAATGATATGCCATGTGACAATGAGAAAAACTTTAATCCAATTATCATGGATCAGTTTGTTGATAGGACAATGCTCACCTTAAAATCTGCTCTCGATGTTGCAGCTCCGCTAAAACAGAAAAGCATTAAACCAAGACCTCCGGCTCCTTGGTATACTCCAGAATTGCGATCACTCAAACAACACGTAAGACGCACAGAGAAGCTCTGGCTCGCGCTCCGAGCAGTCTCTGAAGGCATGGAAGCTCTGCCTGCTCTCTTATAAGGCCAGATACTATTCAAACCTAATAGAAGTAAACAAAAGCAACCCCAGATTTCTGTTCAGCACTGTAGCCAGGCTGACAAACTCGCACACTGCCCCTGAGTCTCTTCTCCCTTCGAAGTTCAGTTGTGATGACTTTCTTGAATTCTTCGATTACAAAATTACAACCATTAGAGACAAGATCAAAGAAGCCACTCCAAAAATCAGCCCCGAGCAAATTCAGCAAATCCAGTCAGTAACACCAATATCCCACATAAATCCTCTAACAGCATTAGACAAATTTACTCCTGTCGATGAGGCGGAGATTACCTCAGT
Source organism: Odontamblyopus lacepedii (assembly GCA_034769755.1). Lineage (NCBI taxonomy): Eukaryota > Metazoa > Chordata > Actinopteri > Gobiiformes > Gobiidae > Odontamblyopus > Odontamblyopus lacepedii. Next base: position 20,286,988 of record CM068346.1, on the reverse strand, counting down.
CATCATGTCGTCCAAACCATCAACTTGTTTGCTCGACCCTATTCCAGTCAAACTCCTCAAAGAAGCTCTCCACCTAATAATAGGTTCCATCCATAACATAATAAATATGTCATTAGAAAATGGCTATGTTCCTCAGTCCTTTAAATATGCTGTAATTAAACCGCTTTTGAAAAAACCTATCTTAAATCCTGATGAACTAGCCAACTACAGACCTATTTTGAATCTTCCATTTCTCTCAAAGATTCTGGAACGAGTTGTGGTGAAACAGCTTTGTCACCATCTGCAGGGCAATAATTTATATGAAAAATTTCAGTCTGGTTTCAGAGCTCACCACAGCACAGAAACTGCTCTGCTTAAAGTGACAAATGATTTGCTACTAGCTGCTGATAACGGGCTGGCTTCAGTCCTGGTCCTACTGGACCTCAGTGCAGCGTTTGACACCATTGATCACAACATTCTACTGCAGAGGTTAGAATGTGACATAGGTGTCAGAGGGACCGCCCTCAAATGGTTTAAATCCTATCTATCAGATAGGTACCAGTTTGTTAGTGTAAACCAGTGCACCTCTCCCTGCTCTAAAGTAGCTTGCGGTGTTCCACAAGGATCTGTGCTTGGTCCAATCCTGTTTACTCTGTATATGTTGCCATTAGGTAACATTATCAGAAAACATGGCATTAATTTCCACTGCTATGCTGATGACACTCAGCTGTACTTATCAATGAAACCTAATCAGACCGATCAAATCGATAAGATCAGTGCCTGTGTGAAGGACATCAAAACCTGGATGACCCTGAATTACCTGCTCTTAAATCCTGAAAAAACAGGTCATTGTTGTCGGTCCTAAAGGTCAGAGAGATTCTCTGTCCGACCAGATAATCTCACTTGACAATGTGAGTATAGCCTCTAGCTCTACTGTAAAAAACCTTGGAGTCGTATTTGACCAAAATCTCTCATTCACAGCTCATATAAACCAAGCTTGTAAAACTGCATATTTTCACCTGCGAAACATAACTAAAATCAGAAATATTTTGCCTAAAAATGATGCTGAAAAACTTATCCATGCATTTGTTACATCCAGACTAGATTACTGTAATTCTCTGATCGCCGCATGCGCTAAAGGTACTTTAAGAAGCTTCCAGTTGGTCCAAAATGCAGCGGCCAGAGTCCTAACAGGAACTAAAAGACGTGATCACATCAGTCCTGTGTTAAAATCACTGCACTGGCTTCCTGTCGAGTTTAGAATTAAATTCAAAGTTCTCCTCCTGACATACAAAGCCTTAAACAATATGGCCCCATCATATCTTCAGGATGCCAAATAGAGCACTTCGCTCTCAGAATGCAGGATTATTAGTGGTTCCTAGAGTGTCTAAAAGTACAGTGGGGGGGAGAGCCTTCAGTTACCAAGCTCCTGTGTTATGGAATCAACTCCCTGTTGATGTTAAACAGGCACCCACAGTCTCTTTATTTAAGACCAGGCTTAAAACCTTCCTCTTCGGAATGGCTTATGACCAGGTTACTTAGTTGATGTCACTAAGGTAAGCTGCCGCAGGAGATAACAAGCTGGGGGAAGTGTGGCAACCTGAGCACTGTCCTCTGTTTCCTCCTATTTTCTCATCAGCATCACTTACTATGTTCTCATCTGTAGCTCGTTCATTGCTATTCACATGTTGTCCCCTGTCCCACTCCCCCTGTGGAGTGGAACTCTTTCAGGCCTCCCCTCCTCGCCCGGCCTCCCCTCCTCGCCCGGCCTCCCCTCCTCGCCCGGCCTCCCCTCCTCGCCCGGCCTCCCCTCCTCGCCCGGCCTCCCCTCCTCGCCCGGGCTCCTTCCCCACCTGGGTAGCTGTGGCCATACCGAACTGGCCCACGGGCCTGGACATCTATAGCCTGTCCGTCCATGGGAGTGGATCTCTCCTTCACTGTAGTTCTCCCCGAGGTTTCTTCTTTTTCCCAGGACCCTGGGTTTTTTGGAGTTTTTCCTTGCTGAGAAGGAGGGTCTAAGGACAGGGGATGACTGGACAATGTTTCATTTGCTGCTTTACATGAATGTTGTTTTTTCCTGTTTTGATATGTCTGTGTGTATGTTTGGCTCATCCATATCTTGGAACGCCCTTAGAGGCAACTGTTGTTGCGATTTTGGGCGCTACAAAAAAATTTATTGAATTGAATTGAATAACTATTTTTTAGCTATTCATTTTGACACTGCTTTGAAATAATACATTTACTATGCCTTTATGTGGTATCTAAGCAAAGATATGGGGTTATGTCAAGTCTAAAATGCCCCTTTTGTCTACATTTTGTGCTGCTATCTTTCTGAAAACCATCAACAAGGCAATAGCTGGAGAACAATTCTAATTTCTATGTGTTTATGTTTGCAATATACAGGATTGAATAGGCAAAGCAGTGACACTATAAGGCTTGTATTTACACTTCTGAGGAGGTAAAACTGTTTTTGTGCATGAAGCTGTGAGTTCAATGTTCATTTTCCTGGCATTAATTTGCAAATTCACAAAGGGATGTTGCTGTTGCTGTGAATGTGTAAAACTGTGGTGTCAGACAAAGATGGCATTAATTAATCTACACACATGAAAATAATACTGCTCTATAAGTCATGCTTCAATAGTGCTAGAAGTATATTTTATTATTTGTATTTTAAAAGTATGAACTGTCTTATATTTAATACATGTTTTTGAATTTGTAAAAATGTCATCCAAAATAGTGAAGTCAAAGGTTTTTCATTCAACCACAGTCTCAGCCTCGATGGTGGAGTCTAGACAGGCGTCTGATGCCAATCACACTTGAAAATGTTTCACTGTGGCAAACAATTTGATGTTGCATAGACAGTAGGAATGCAGTGATACAGTTTTCCCATGATTCAATACATATCTCGATACACGGGTCACGAGATCGTTTTGATTTTATCGATACGTTTTAAGATGTGAAAAAAAATCCCATGTAATTTTTTCTGCTAATGAGTACAATATAACAATAGGATACTAATGAAACAATACATATATTACACACAATACATAACAGTACAACAACTACTGTGCAGTTATAGTTCATGTGTGAAGTGGTTCAGTTCATTTGGTTCAAGGATCTACAGCTCAGAACTTTTATTCAGTGGAAATAAGAATAGAGCTTTCTCAGGCTATTTTATATTTTATAATATGGCCAGTCTACTTTTAATATAGACTACCAGGGGAGTTACTATCAGACTTTATCTTTTTTGATGATGATTTGATGCTTTCTTTTCCTCTGCTGCTCTGCCTCGTCTCCAGCAGGCAGTAGCTCCTCCCACACTGCCCTGCTCTTCTTACTCACACTGCGCTCTCCCATCTTCTTTCTGAACTCTCAAAGTATATCATCCTAAATGGAAATGTTTCAACAGACCGGTTTCTGACTAAAACTTAGGAGATACAGTCTAAGAAAAAGATTGTAAAAGTATATCGCAAATCGCGTCACGGGTGTGTTTACATTTTGCGCATTTGATTAAAGACGATGTGAAGCCAAAAGCGATTTTAAAGTATTTAAAAGTTAATATCTTTGTCATTCCTGGGTCTATCAATGTAAAATAAAAAGTGATTGAAAGATAAAATCTACCTCTGTTACAATATTTCAGCTGTAAGTCCCTATGAAGCTGTTTTCTTACTGCTGCTGAGGAGGACGCTATGATAACGGTTTGCCTTTAAGACCAAAATAAATGATAACAGCGGGCATGCGTATCAACCAGTGTATCGACCAAACACGTGTATCGTATCGTGACACCAGTATTGAACAGTTTGATATTATATTGAATATTGTTGAATCCCTAATAGACAGAGCAACGCCTGTCTCTATTTTGTCCGTCTCTCGTCCCACTTCTAAAGACAATGTCCCACTTTTTCATTTGTAACCAAGGAGAGGCTAAGGTCCCCAACTAATATAAATAAATAACAAGTCTGGCAAAACAAAGGATGAAAGCAGCATACAGTGGTAATGTACAAAATTTATTCAGACAATTGTGTTAAGAGGCTTTTCTTGCTTTTATGGCACTTAAATTTTAAGGTTTGACACAAAGGAACGTACCCCAGTATTTACTCAGACAGACTAGACACTCTGGGCACACACCAACCATCATCTGGCTGCCTTAGCTCCTTTAACCCAAACATACATTACATTATATGTTATTTACATGAGGAAACAATCATTACAAACTAGAAACCTACTTATTTACTGATGCACGCATTTGGACATTGCATTACTATGTTTACAAATTTGTTACCCCAGTTGTGAATTGTATAAAAATGAATAAAAATTTACTTTTACACATATTATTTCCTGTCTCTCTGTTTGTTATGATTGATAAATAATGAAAATCCTAAGGTTGTTATGGCAGTTAGTAAATTAACTGCACTTTCCAGAGTCTATTCCCCTCTGTCTCACTACATTCAACAATTTATTGCATTGGTCGTAATAATGTACCAGTCTTCTAATTTAAAATTCAAAGGCATAAATTACATCAGAAGCAAAGTAAAAAATTAAGTGCTGCAGAAGTGGTTGCATGTGGCTATCCACATCTCCCTTGCGGATTTCTACTGATTTTAAAATAGACACAACTTAGCCCATTGTTAAATTAAATAAGGCTTTTATGCCGAAGTTTGATTGAAAAGAGAAATGACAAGCTGCGATCCCCCCTCCTGTCCACAGTCATTAAACTGAAGATACCTCGGTCTGAATAATTCACATGTTGCTGCGTTGGTTGTGTCCCTGCTGGCTTCGGGGATGCCAGGTTTTTACCCACACAATGAGAGCTGGAAGTGGCAGACTTGCTGCTGTGCTGCCTCAGCCCCGTGTCCTCTGTAAAATGCCTCACACATACTACATGTTTAACATTCTATGAGACACAAGAGTTTAGCCTGACAACAGGATACATTATGTACAGGCATTATTCTGTTCAGTTTTAATGAGAAAAAGACATGTATGCAGCTTTTGTAGATGCAAATTACATTATGTTCTGCACTTGAGATTGTCTGTTAGCCTATTGCTTGGTTGCTGTATTCAACAGGTTGCATTCATGATACCCCAACATTTTAGTTAGTAGATTAAAATGGAGGACAGGTCAGAATTCTGTGGTGGAATTTGCTGTTTTACTGTCAGACTGCAGATTGGGTGATCTGGTTTATGGTTAATATCTCTGTCATTTCTGTGCCATTCCCAAGTATCTAAGTGACATTTTTCCCCCGCTTTTTATAGCTTCAGAAAGTGGTGCCATTCTTGCAAAATATGACTGCTGTTAAAATGACTTTTAAACATCAATACAAATAATTACAAGTCATTATAAGATTAAATTTTTTGATATCTATATAGCTATACAGGTCCCTAATGAAAAGTACAGTCACTTCCAGTATTTTTCAAGTAGCAAATAAAATGTGAGGTAAAAATACTTGCTGTGCTTATTAATCTTGGGACTGGCACAAAATGATGCTGAGGATTCTCTCTTTGTGGTTTAATGTAAATGTGCAGTGTGAATTAAGCCTCTGTATGTTAGGTTAAAGAATCACTCACAATCACTCACATTGTAAACTATCATATCTTATAGCCTCTTCTGATCTGTCAGCCATCTTCTCCCATTGTCCTTACCTCTGTAAATCAGCAGGTATCTCAAGGACTTCTTGTCAGAGCCTGTTTTTCAATAATTTATGCCTTGCCCCTGCTCGACAGTATAATAACACAAACACCAAATGTTCCTCAATCCCCCCCGATCACCATAGACCTGATTTATTCTGATGAATGGGAGCGCTGGGGTCACACGTGTCCACATATTCTCACAAACAAAGGCCCTTCCTGGATCGCTTTGACTTGGACTCATGAATATTTAACATACTGCAATAAGTTTACAATACATAACTAAATAACATAACCAAAACTAAATTGCAGTTAAAGGTACACTGTGTAACATTTATAGAGGAGAGTCCACCATGTGATTTCTCCATGGAAATGTTAATGCTTTTTCTAGAATGTTCCACAGTAGGGCGAGCTAGTGTTTGGGTAACAGTTCAAATCCCACTCTGGACATAAATTGGGATAATGAACAGATCCTCCGACCTACATGTTGGTGGTGAGATTTTGGATTCCACAGATAAATGCTGTTGTTGTGTGCTTGGGCAAGACACTTATCCCCCTGTGTGAATGTGTGTATGATGTAAAGCACTGAGCTCCTTGAAGGTAGATATATACTCTATTGACAGAAGGAATTATTGTATTTTTGAGCAATAGAAACACCCACAATGAGTAAATGTTTAATGTCCTACCATGGAACATTCCAGGCAAAGCAATAACATCTCAATGGAGACATGCAGGTGGGAGGCCCTCCACCACTGCACAGTTAAGCTCGATGTACTTTCCTGCTGCCATCATATAGATTTTTGACCACAACAGCTCAAACATTATAAAGGTAGACACACATACATAAATCCAGAACCCAAAAACGAGTCCCCTTTATGAGTTACTGAAGGAAAAGTCGATATAGTAATTATCGTGACAGGTTCCACATCAAAGCCACTTATCATTTATGACTAATGCATGTCTGATAATGAGATGTAAAACAGAACAATGAATATTTTACTAAGCAGCAGCTGTATTAAAATTCCCAATTCAAGTGTGCAGAATCACTAGCCTGGATCAAGCCTGGAGAGAAGGGAGCCACTGCAGCCACACAGTGCACATTGGTTACATGTGAGAAAAGCTCTAATACATATTGCAGTTATTCACATGAACAAAGGGGCTGAATTTGGGAGCATGGGTCATTGTCTTCATGTGTACACAAGAAGTTATCACTACAACTAGGGATGCACCGATCCAGCTGACTCAAGTAAGACATGATATTAACCAATACCAATGTAGGGATAGAAAATGCAGCTTATGTCCTTAAATGTAGTTAATATGATTAACTGAGGTTGGGGAGCAGGACCACGCCTCAACTGCCCTCGACTCCTCTCTAGCGAATCACAGCTCACTTTTGCCACGCCTCAATTCCCCAGAAGCCGATTTATAGCAGCCTAACCCGGCAACCCAGCTCATTCCGAATAACTCGACCCCACCCTCCCATCCCATATCTGTTCTCTTCCAGACATAAGACGCCTACGAGGGGGGTGCTGTCCTGCTGGGCCATGTGAAGATTGCGACTGTACCCCCACCCTGAGTCTCAACCCAGCTGACCTGCCTCGTTTCAATACAATAAACGCTTTTCGCTTCACACATGTGTTGTAGGTGTGGTCCTTGCTAGTGAAAACACAGTTAATGTATTACACAAAACATCCAGCTGTGTTATGTAACTGTTATTAATTTTTCACATCACAACTTCATATGAATCAAAGTTCAAACATTATGAGATTCCCAGGCCTTAATCAGCTTGTAAATAGTCTTAAAAAGTCCAAACCCAGATATCAGCTTAACCAATATCATGGAACCAATACCTGATTCAGCAAATTTTTCAGTATCATCCCTAATTACGATGTTAGAATACACATTTTTGAGAAAAGGTCAGTGACAGCAGGACCAGTGCTCATGTTTTATCTGTGATGCTGTTATATTGTCTCTCTGTTATACGTCAGATTCCTAATTGCTTCCAGACAGGTTTGTGTTTGTGTTGAATTTGTAAATCCAAAGGGCCTCAGTAGGGCCATCCTTGTAGCTTTGTCTGTCTACTGCCTGTAGTTTCAGAGATAAGCAACTGCCACTTCAATGCAAACTGAAAGAGAATATAATAGGCTATATACTGTAGATGTTATACTAGCGGCCATACAATCTTGAAAATCTTGCTTGAAGCCAGGAAAGTTTGGACATGGTTAGTACGTGGAGACTGCTGGGAATATCAGGTGCTGCAGTGGGGCAGCAATGGCTTAACTATTGTTGTGTCCTTAGGCAAGACACTTCACCCACATTGCTTAGTATGAATATGGTGTGTGAGTGAGTGGTCCGAGGGGCTGATAGTCTGGATTGGCAGCCTCTCTCTTTTTTTTTTTTGCAGCCATGACAATATGTATTTATTTATTTATTCATTTATTTATTCATTTATTTATTATATTTGTTTTGCAGGTCTCGTTGCGTTACTTTGTATTCTACCCAACTTGATGTGTTTGTTGAATTTGCAAATCTAAATAGCCTCTAGTGACAGCTCTTACGTCATATTGCCCATTGTTGCTGAGATAGGCACCTGCCATCTTAACACCACCAAGATCTTAGATGAATACATGAATGTTAAAACCTCCTATAATTTTATTTTCCTGGCCTGCGTACATTTGAGGCAGTGACTGACAGCCAGCCTGTGCCTATACATTTCTCTGCATGCATTTATTTACTGGGCCTCTAATAAGCTCGCAGAAGTGAAGGAGCTTGTTAAATGTGTGAAACCTCTTCATCCTTGAAATGACATTGCAGTTGTCTTGAAGCTCAGGCTACTTAAGTGCATGTTGGACCTTTGATAGGAGCTGGCTTTCTTCCCTTTATTTTTCTTTCTCAGGGTTCTGTCAAAACAATCAATGTGTATTCATTTTCCTCAAGAAGTTGTGTAGTCTATTCAGTGTCAGTGCCAGTCAGTAATTTTGATTTGGTTTAGTTGAACCCACTTGACCCTCTATACTTTAGTTAGAAAGGCTAGACAGTTGTGTACAAAGACTGTTGTGTTGCACAGAAACACATGGATCCTGCAAGTTCATACGAGAATCAATTCCAAAAACTATGAGGAAAAAGAGGAAAAATCACAAATACAACCTTCTGTGTTTGGCATTAGAGGAAAATTATAGGCCATCTAATGCCCATGGTTCACATGACTTCATTCTAAAGAGATTAAATCAGAATTAAAATTTGCCTTTAAACTGTCAAAAGGCAGATGTTTTGTCCTTTTCTATGATTAATACTTCTTATATGAAGAGATCAGTTAGAAAAAAAATCTATTTTGAATAATTGTCAAAATGTGTTTTTCTTTTTGCTCCCATCTTCGACAAATATTAACAATGACAAAAAATGTGTAGCGGATTTTATCAAGAAAAGATGAAATCCTATTTTGATAGCAGTAAAAATAAATTTGACTTTTGGAAATATTACCATACTAAGAGTAAGCTGCAAGCCTCTGATGACTTTTTCAAATGGCACTTTTACAAATGAACTCATATTGCACATATTCACTGTCAGACTAAAGGCCACCACACACTACAGGAGAATTTGACCAATTTTGGCTGTGATTTACTTCTTCCCGAGTTCAGGGAGGCGTGACCTGACTGTGTGTTTTCGTGTGCGATTATGAAGCTGCTGCACTGCTCATGTGTGTGGTGTCAGTGTGACTCTGGGCTGCTCTGTCAGATCATAACCACCAAACATCAGCAATGCTACAAAAACAGTCAATAAAACAGAGCGTCAGGGGCAGATGTAGTAGATGGGGTGATGGACCCAGAGGCGCAAGAAACAAACTCACGAAATAGTGAAAATAATGATGTGACCTTATTACTTACCTCTGGAAAAGTTTTAAAGTGCAGCATCTCATCCACATTATCCATAGAATGTATCCTCTGTAAATAATGACATTCAGTTCACAAAACAGCAGTATTAATCCAGTTTGAAGCGTTCTTTAAAAGTAAAAAGGCCAGAGTAGTTCCTCATGTGTGTCTGTTTACATCAATGCAGCGCACAGATCTGAAGCTGCAGATTAGCAATAGTGACTCTACTTCCTGTACTGTGTACTTTATTGCCAACTTTCTATGCATTATAAATCACATATCTGAAGTATTGCACCACATTTCACAAATAATAACAGTTTTGTCTTGTATCTAAACTAGAAGTCATATCCCGCAGCCATATCGTGCTGCAGTCTTTGCGATCGGAGACTTAAAATCTCATAAGATTCTTCTCGTGTCTGTGCCGTGCACTTTTTGTTGCACGTTTAAAAATTGTTTAAGATGGAAAAATCCTGCAGTGTGTGGCAGCCTTATTTTAACTAAAGTCAATTGTAAATGCATTTTTTGTTAGACTATTATAGGTTATTGTCAAGTGAAAGACTTCCAGTCATAATCATAATCAATTAATAATCATTATATGGCGAATTGTGGACTCATTTCCTACCAAGTAATGACAAGGTTCAGTATTTGTGGAGGTTCAGTTTGGATATTTCTTTCAAAAACAGCAAATCACCCACAGAGTTCTATAGGCCTCCACCCTCCATCTGAAATGATAACATCATATTCAGTGCAGTGAACGCAATAGGAACTTTCTCTGTATTTGTCCACACTCAAGGCAAGCCCCACACCCAGACATATTTCTCAGATCTAAAAAGCATCTGTCTGAAGAAAGTGTTTTCTGCTTGTTTTGAATGATTGTTTACCTTGTTTACGCAATAATCACATAATATGTAATTCAGTTGGAAAATATGGTGATCTCCTCCAACTACAGACTGCTTGTTAAATAAGAGCAACATCAAATCCATTTGATTTATCTCTATGTGAACTAGGACCGAACATTTTAGGAAATCTAATTATGATTTTTCTATCTAATTACAATTTTTGCACTGAGATTTAAAGTTCACATTTTAAATTTGTCGAGAAAAAATGATCAAAAGACCGACATGAATGAACTGAAACTAATACACGAATGACATGTTTTTCGAAACATGTTTGTTGAAATTGTGCAGAAATTCTAAGGTAAATTCAACACACTGCACTTGTATTCTGTATCTTCAGAATAGTGAATGCAAAGTATTCAAAATATCTGTCCTTGAATGACAAATACGCTATAGCGTTTCAGGTGGCGACTTTGCATAAGTAGAATCTTTTCCAGGGAAACTCAATTCATTTAATTGTACATTGGATCTGCAGTCCACACAAGGCCGAAGCAGGCCTCTGGATCATTTTCAAGGCTGTGTAGTGGCTCAAATCCAGTCAGTGCTTTGTTTTAGAAGAGTAAAAACAACAAGAAGTTGTCAAACAGAATTACCTTACCTAGCACCGACCGTCTGCCATCGCCCAGATTAAACCACATTATCCAATGCGAAGAAAAAACTGTCAAAACACGACCATTGTGCAGAAAAGATATACATGTCTCAGAGAAGGAGAAGCAGACGCTGGGGCTCAAATATGCACACAATTTACAAATGAAGTCACTACACAAGAGTAACTTCACTGAAAATAAGTGTGGTGCAACAATGCTCTAAATTCTGCTGTCCAGATGAGATGAGTGTTTGCTCAGGGATCTTTGGCAACAGCTAGAGAGGAGGCAAACATAACAAAATATTTTAGTAGGTTTTAGGTGGATCATTTTTGTTTTGTTGCTACATCATTTCTGGCATAGTCTGTAAATAAACAATCGAGCAAAACATTATGACCACCACAATGACTGATACTGGTGGCCATTAATCACTATAATATTATCTCCTTATATGTAGGACCCTATTAAAGCGGAGATATTGTGCCCAAGTTACATTTTGGAACATTCTACCATGTTTTTACATTGTTCTCAATCAAAAACATGCCTGAAGTGGTTTTATATGTCATCCATGCATTTTGAGTAATCTTGTGATCCAAGGTTCAGCCCACAAAACAATGTAGTATTAACCCATGCAATTTTCCTTAAATAAACCTATACAAAAGTAGGATATAAAACTATACACTGCAGCTTCACAAATCTAGTGCAATGTGCAGTAGTTACAGGATAGCAGGATGCACACTGATTGTGGTGTGATGTCATTCTGAAGTGGGGGTGAAGAGGAGAGACTCAGGGCATCCAAAATGAAACTGAAACTAATTAGACATTTTAGTACGTTGTTTTTGATAAATGAACAATAAAAGCTAACATGGTGATCTAAATAAGTTACATGTTAACAGTTAATACCATATAAGTGTAAAAGGAACTGGTGTTAGCTCTAGTTTGTTCAGCAATGTTCATCTCTTGTTGGCCTGTATGATAAATAACCATGAAACTGTCTCCACTGTGAAATGAATTTGATGTATGTAAGTGTAGCTTTATTTCTCTAGTAATATAGTCAATGATACTGAGGGTTAATAATGTGGATGTCATATTTCTTTTCTTTCTTCTTTGCAAACAGAGTAAACTTTCTGGCTGTGTACGCGGAAGACTCCTCAGCAGCAAAGGAAAGTGAGTGAGTAGGCAGACTTTGTGAAATATTTTATCAGGTTTAAGGTGGCTTTCATTTCTTTTGCTGCAACATTTCTGCTATAGTCTGCAGATATACGATCCCGGCCCTGCATAGATTCAATATAAATGTGGGGGAGCTGGCTGGCAGCTGAGAAAACAATACAGATGCTGCCATTCTTATCGACCTCCCTCTCAAATATAACTGCACAATGGAGAGAGGAGATGTGCCATTGCAGGATCGGGCCAAAAGCACTGATTGCGGTTTTACTAAATCATTCATTGTCTATTCAGGTCATGGGTCAATGTTACTGGATGCATTACTTTAACAGATACATTTTGAAGTCTCTAAACACCACAGCAAATGATCTGATCGGTGTGTCATTTTTTTTTCTCCAAATTGCTCCAGATGACACACCAGCATTACAACAATTGTGCGATTTATTTTCCCTGCTTGATATTGCACTATTGTGAGGAGGGAAACAACGTCAGATCCATTTTATGTTACAACTTTTCCCTTCGGGCCAGACTAATCTAGCTCAGGGCAGTTAAACTTCTATAGCTTCTCAGACCAGTACCTTCAAATTGAAAAAGACTTCCGGATGGCAGTCACTTTCACATCTCAATTTTTAAAAACTTTGTCCTGATGATTACCTTTAAAACCCTCTCCCACTATTGCACATATATTTCTCAAGCAGTGCTCTAAATTAATAATGCATGTGAGCTGGTTCCTTTGCACAAGTACAAGATGGGCCCCAAGGTCTAAAAACAAAAGAACCTCTACTTCATTTAGACTTAGACTTAAACTTAGCAAGAGAATAGTGTCAAATATAGCATAAGCTTATATAAATGTATACGCAAAAGAGAAAATAAAATGTAGAAACATAGTAATACAAATACATCTCAGCTGTATACAAGACGTCAAGGGAAAAACAGTGCAAAGATGATATGATGATTGACAGGACATAGAGTTATCATAAGGTAAGTTTTTGTACAGTATGGAGTTTGGTTTACTGTTTGAGCAAAGCTGTAGGAGCCTGTCCTTATGATTGTAGATTCTAGCCATTCATTTGATCATATTATGACTCCACCAGACTTGGGACTGCCACAGCACCTGTTTGTTGACAATACAAACCTTTTACCCCCCATCATCTCTCTCTGGGGTTGTGTTGTTGATGGACTTTATCATAATTTTGCCTGTGCTTCTGTCCTCACCCCTGTATGTGTCACTCAGGAGACGCCCTGTAAAGACCTTTATGAGAGCTAATGACCCTTCCTGTCCCGGACCCTCTCCCGTCAGCATAATTATGTTCAGCGTGGGCTCTCGACCTCCCTGTTATGTGCCCTTGAAAGACCAAAAATGGCATGAGATATTGACAAATGAATGCGCTGATCTGAGTTTTGATGTTTTGAGGCGACGGTTGCCAGCGGCGATGGGCTCACTTGGGAGGAAATGGCTTTAGTGATTTTTCTAAATTCGCTTTGATGGTAATTTACTTTAGCATAGATGCATTTTGTATTTAAACAGTTGAGACGTGAATGCATTATGGACTGGTAAATAGATACAAGGGCATGTTCAGGTAATCTATATTTTATTAGGTTTAATGTGAAGAATACAAATGATGCTAATCAGGTTGTATAATATGGTTATGGCAGTTAACACATGCACACATTCATTACCTATAGCTTCTGAAAAACAAAAAAACTTTTATTTGCATAATAAGGTTTGTTTTGATAGCATTAAAATTGTATGTGGATTTAATGCTAGAGAATAATACTGATTTATGCTGAACTGTCAGGATCACTTTACCTAATCTAGTCCACATGAGGGGGGTCCAAGACTAAAAGCTGATAATGGACATGGTTTAGGTTTGTTATCTTAGCTTACGGTTATAATTGATGTTAATCTGTTAATATGCAATTTAGGAGATAAATCACTCGAATGACTCGAACTTTAATGATTAAGGCTCCTCTGGGTTCCTTAAGAAATAATGGTACAATTTTGACTAATTCAAACTTTACTTTTAGACTTTTTTATGTAAAAATAACTTTGTCTCACTTGTTTTATTTTTGCTATTTAAAATGAACAAAATGTAGAATCATATACTTCTGTGTGTTCTTTTGATTTATAAAGACAAAACAAACAAAGGTTGTTTTTACCTTGAGAAGGGTTTTGGAGAGCAGTCTGTACCTTCCCCCTAAGCATAAATTCTTTAAGTCAACTAAATATTGATGTTTTCATTTCCAGTGGTAGCATATTATGTGCTGAATTAAAACATACAACAATCATGCATTAAATCTATTTCTTCTGTGTACATTGGTTTCACAATGGGCAGTCTCCATGCCGGACAAGCGCTCCCCTCCCTGTTTCTCCCTGGCCTTTGTGCGTGGCTTAATTTCACTATATAGAGGCACTAATCTCTTGAAGTATTTTTCATGTTAAAGGGAACTCTGTATTGATTCTTTATGAGTGAACAAAGCACACATCACACTGGCTGTGTGCTCAACTCTTGACTGTAGCACGGCATGAAGCCCAGCTAATTACAAGCATGACATTTCTCAAACCAATTACCGGAACGTGTTCTTTTCTGAGTGGTATTTTCAGGCAACACGCTTCATATGTAAGAATTAGCACCCCATACTAATCACTAAACTGCTAAATGAAAACCAACTGTTTTTTATTTTCAAATGTAACAATAATAGGTCTTGCTACAATGGACCGGTGCAATCTTCTTGGTGTAATAATGTACTTTTTTTTGTACTTTTGCCAGTTTTTTTTTTTTTTTCCAGATTAAACCAGATTACAAAGCAGTATGTTAAAGGTGCACTGTGTAACTTTCCTGGTGGAGGGCCTGTCACCTGCCTGGAGACATTACTGTTTTGCCTTAAGTATTCCACAGTGTGGATCCAAAACCTTGGGAATCACAATGGAGGAGTTGATGGAGGTTAATGCAGCAGGCCAGCACATGGTAAGATTTCATATTTTACTGTATTTTTGAGCTATAAAACAACCTTAATTAAACAAATGTAAGTGAGATATGTTTAATACTCAGAACAGTCCAGGCAAAGAAATAACGTCTTCATGGAGACAAGCAAATAGTGAACCCTTTACCTTAGAAGTTACATAGTGCGCCTTTCCTGTTGATGATTTAAGTCTAAAATACAGTTCTTTGTAATACTACAGCTGTAAATGTTCTAAAAGATGCAAATATTCCATGACCTTGAAGTCACAGAGAAGTGCAGATTAATTGTAGCAGATTTTTTGAAATGGCAGCCTGCACTTGTATTTTAACCACTTGAAGCAACAATGGCACTAAACTAGCAGCACAAACAGGAAGTCCACTCTGAGTAATTATAGTCTGACCCCAGATTCTGTAATTTTGGCTCATTCATTGTGTTCAGAGCTGGCCTTATTTTTCAGATGGACATTTGGACGAGAGCAGAGAGAGGAGGATTTCCACGGTTTTGGAAAATACAGCAAGTGACACACGTTTACCAATAACAGGAGTTGTAGCGAGAGGCACAAAATGAATATGTAGTAGAGTAATGACTG
Source organism: Odontamblyopus lacepedii (assembly GCA_034769755.1). NCBI lineage: Eukaryota > Metazoa > Chordata > Actinopteri > Gobiiformes > Gobiidae > Odontamblyopus > Odontamblyopus lacepedii. The sequence continues at coordinate 20,271,318 of CM068346.1, read as the reverse complement.
ACAGCACAAACCACTGGGTTAGAAAATGTCTAGTATTCAAAGATCTGAGGAAAAAAAATAACATCTATATAACAAAAAGAAGCTAAACTTAACTGCAAGTGCAATGTGTAATTTAGCCATTAGCTTAATTAGCCACAAGGTGTTTACTATACGCTGTGTTCCACATTATTATGCAAATGATCTTTTTCTCTGATTTGGACAAATTGTCAATATAAATGACAGTCATCATACTTTTCAAGTCATCAACCTTTAGAGAACAAACCTCCCAATGATAATAGTAATTTTTTTCAAAAATAAAAACTTAAAATGCACTGTTCCAAATTATTATGCACAGCAGAGTTTCAAACCATGTTATTGTTGTAAAGAACTGAAAATGGTCATTTGTTTATTTTTCAGTTAGAAGCATTAGCATATTACTGAAATCAAAAGCTATTTCAATCCAAACATCTGAACAGGTCAAGTTACATTTGAACATAGGAACCCTTATTTGACAAGAGCTTCACAATTCTTGCGTCCATTGAACTTGTGAGTTTGTGGAGAGTTTCTGCTTGAATTTCTTTGCAGGATGTCAGAATAGCCTCCACACCCTGTTTGGATGTGAACTTCCTCCTGCTCTCATAGATCTTTGGCTTGAGGAGGCTCCAAAGGTTCTCAGGGGAGGATGGGGCCACACCATGAGTTTCTCTTCTTTTATGCCCAGAGCAGCCAATGATTCAGAGGTGTTCCTTACAACATGAGATGGTACATTGTCATGCATGAAAATGATTTTGCTATGGAATGCACAGCTCTTTTTGTACCATGGAATAACGTGGTCAGTCAGAAACTCCATCTACTTTACATATACAGAGGTCATTTTCACACGTTCAGGGACCATAAAGGGGCTGACCAGTTTTCTCCCCATGATTCCGGCCCAAAACATGACTCTGCCACCTCCTTGCTGATGTCGCAGCCTTGTTGGGACATGGTGGCCGTCCACCAACCATCAACCACTCCATCCACAACTCCATCCATCTGTATCATCCAGGGTTGTACGGCACTCATCAGTGAACAAGACTGTTTGTAAATGAGTTTTCATGTATTTCTGGGCCCACTGGAGCAGTTTCTGCTTGTGAGCATTGTTTAAGGGTGGCCGAATAGAAGGTTTATGCATAACTGTAAACCTCTAGAGGATCCTACACCTTGATGTTTGCGGGACTCGAGACACCATCAGCTTCAATTACCTGTTTGCTGCTTTGTAATGACATTTTAGCAGTGGATCTCTTAATCTTATAAATATTACACTATTTTCTGATCTTTGTTATAATGTTGCTTCGCCATCACAAACATGCCTGGAGTTGTGTTTTGTTTTATTAACACACAAACTCTGCATATTTATGTTGACTTCTTCTCTTAGAAAGAAAACCCTCTGTTCCACCCTGTAATGCCAAACTCCATACACCTTCACTAGAATCATATGGATAATTTCAGCCCTGGAATTGCCAATCTCTTCTAAACAAAAGGAAAAGGGTAGCTGTTAACTACTGCTTCATAACATAACAAGATAGAGGAGAGCATTTTGAACTTTGGAGATGTGCACAGACTAATAATAAAGGATTCCTCAAACATGTGTGAGTGAAACAAAGCTCCCAAGCTCACAAGAGTCAGTTTTAGAGTTAATATAAAACATTTAGGAGCCTGTATCCAATTTCAAACCATGACAGAAGAGCATGTTGGAGAATGAAGTGTTAGCCCTGCCCACTAAATCCTCTATCTCACTCTGATGTTGACTGAGAAACAGTTCTCTTCCTGTAGTCTGCCGCATATGTTTCCACATGGTTCTCATCATGTCTCTGATTGGACAAACTTGTCTGTCACTTGAAGATGCTTCTGTATCGTTCTCATCCCATACAATGCCTTCTAAAAATAATAAAAGTGCAGTCTCATTTTTTCATTAACTACTAATTTCACTTGCCTGAAAATCCAGAATGACAACTCTCTGTATTTTTTTTTATACAGATCAATAACAGTCTGGTCCCCATTCCCTCCTTTGCATCTCAAGCCGTGATCATGCCATGATCATTCAATTTTGATTTGTTTTTTCAAGGATATGTGTGAAACAAAGCAGCTCAGCTCATTGGTCATGTATCATTTTCAAATAAAATCAAAGTTCTCTCACCTCAGATGAACAGATTTTAGTACTTAAATCAGTGATTCTGTTTTCCAGTCCCTGCCATATTTTCTTCCTTTTATTATTTCCAATATGGTTGCCCATGCATGTCCCTGATTGGCTAATCCACTTGTCAATCACACCCATTTGAAAATGGGGAGATTTACATCTTCATAAAGGATTGGAGAAGTGTGTATTCTGGATCCCAGGCAACACTTTCACAATATACTGTGTAGAGTAAAATGTGTTCCTGATGTAAAAGTCAAAGCAAAAGACAGATAAATACAACCAAAGAACCTGCTAAATAAACAATGAAAAGCAAAACTTAGTAACTATTTTCTATATGTAAATGGTGCAGTTGTTGCTCCACAGTGAAAGAGTTGGTATGTATGGCCATGTTTCTCAATTAAAACATGAGACTAGGATACCAATATGTAATCACAGACCACAGAGAAGGAAAGGCCAGGATGATGCCAATGATTAAGAGGGGATTCTAGAGGCACAAATTGGAATCTTGGATTCACCGGTTTATGTGAGAGCGGGATGAAAGGGAGAGGCGGAGAGAGAGGAGAGGAAGATACTGCGATGCAATCTTGTTGGGAGTCATTTCTAAAGAACTGGGAATTTACTGGGATTCTCCTGGCTTCTGAGTGGAAAACATTTCATCTGCAGCCAGCACTTCGCATAGACTGGAATTAAGCTAGTACTTGCAATAATATACATATAAAGGATGTCCAAAACTCATGAGGAGTAGGAGGGGAAAAAAAAATCTGGCAACACAAGAAGGTAATTATCAACCAAAACTGGCAACATGGATCTGGATCAAAAACAAAAGACAATGCACGCTTTTCTGAAGAATAAAATGCGTGGCTCCCATGAGAAATCCGTGAGGAAGCAGAGACTATCCACAAACATACTGAGATGCAAACATTAGAGCTTTGTTAAACTAGCAATTCATGCTACATTGTAAATGAAGACAGCTTGGCAGAGGAGAGGTGACACAGGGTGAAGTCGTGATGGTTTTTCAAACAGGGACTGATTACAGAATTGGCAAGAGGATGTGAAGAACAAAGATCAAGTGAGTGGAGAGCATCTGAGCTGCTTTTGCGCTTTAGATCATGGAAACAACTGACAACGGTGTTTAAGAAACACATATACCACCATAGCAAAAAGTGATTCCCGCTACACAACTTACTTTCACTGTTGTCCTATGTTTGAGGGCTACAAAATAACTAGCTCTAGTCCTCTGAACTCTTTATGTGAGGAAAACACATGGTGATGCAGTACAAGGTGAGAGCACTGCAAATAATAGATATCAAGACAAATCTCATATCAAGACATATTATTTACCTATGTGGCAGTGTTGGAAGAAGCGCTCAACTTTGTTACTTAAGTAAAAGTACAAACACTGGAGTAAAAAATACTCAAGTAAAAAGTATCACAAGAGAAAATCTACGTAAATAAAAGTATTAAAGTACCTATTTAAAAATGTACTTTAAGAGTCAAAAATAAAAGTGTTTTGCGCAGATTTTGAGATCTAATACAGATCTGTGCTGAATTTTGTTCAACAGAAACAATTGAATTGATCTTTTTTTTCTAACGATTTTTCTCTGTACATATTTGTTTGCTCAAACTTTGAAGGTGTTAAAAATAAACCCATCAGCCTTTTCAGCAGGTCTCAAACTAAAAAATATGTCTACTTTTTAGTTCTTCAAAATGTACAGATAACTGCTCTCAAATGTAATGAAGTAAAAGTAAAAAGTATATACTTTAAAATCCACTTCAGTAAAGTACAGATACCTAACATGTATACTTAAGTGCAGTACTTTACTACTTTTACTTGATTACGTTCAACAACTGCAATTGAGTATGAAACTTTTTCCTACCTCTTTGGTAAATTGGGGTATATATCCTACATTTCTAGATCACATAAGAAATGTAATCTAACCTAGTCAAAACTACTCATATTCAGATAGTATTCTGCGTTTAAGGTATTTTAAGGTTGGCCTGACATAAATGTTTGCAATGTTTTCCTCATTACAGTTCTATTTCTTTGTCTAAAAGTCTATTGCCCGTTTTGTCTTGTATTCTCTGTATCATTCAATTCAATTCATTCACTCAACAGCAATGAAGACAATGATGTGATGTTATAACTGGAGTACTTGGAGGAAATCTGTTGTACATGGGAAGAACAGTCAGAAGAAAGTACAAGCCACAAACCAATTTCATTTTAAATAGTATCGATCTTAAGGGCACTGCACCTGAGTTTTACAATTTTAAAACAAGATCAGAACTTGTTCATTTTAAACTGGTTCATCATAATTATTCACATTTATAAACACTTGTCACAAACTAACAATCAACCAACAAGCATGCTAACGACGCACTTCCTAATTCTTGGACATTTTATAATTAAATGCAAACAGTACACAGTGGACTTCTTCTGACCTCAAGAGCTGCTTATACAATGTCCATGTACTGGGGAAAAACAAATATTGCTCAAGTGCATAGGGAAAAATACATTCTTGAGTTGGACTTTTGAAAAAAAAGTTACACCAAATTGTAAATCATCCATTACAATAATTCACTGCATCTTTGTTCATATGTGGTGGTTTTGTGAACAGCACACTGATATTATGAAGTATTTGCACAGGGAAAGGAGCGACTGGGATGTCACTTGTGATTATGATCGTGCTGTGGGTGTTGACATAAATAAAGGCGAACACTAATATGCTTGAAGCGAGTTGGGAACAATTAGGTTTGGCTCTATTTTTACACACCTCCTGACTGATCGCTGTGTCAAAGTCTTAAAGGGACAGTGCATTTGATCAGATATATATTACACTAATCATAAAATATTACTATTACTGATCAGTTGTAAATTTTTTCCCCATTTGGAGCGATCAGACAACCTCAAAAATGTAGACTAAATGTGTCAAACTCTTTCACCACTGTTCCTTCCTAATTGGGCCATATTTTATTGCTTCTTTGCCAATCATCTATTTTGTGAAATATGTTAAATGTGCACTAACTTTTCAGGTGGCTTGTCTCCATGGACAGATGATGCCACAAGGCCAAGTTACAGGTCAGGTATTCTCAGTAAAAGCAAAATTAACAAATGCAATACAATAAGTACATAATGCCATACTTGGTCAGAATGGGAATCTGTGGAATAGTCTTCTGAGAGAGATTCATAGTAATAAAATGTCCTATGTACAAATTGACTGAATTGACTGTGAAATAATGGGGATTGTGCAATGACTGGATTGTGCAATATTTTGGACTGTGCAATAATGCGAACTGTGCAGAGTGGAGTGTGCAGTATTTTATTGTTTGACCCTCTGTTTGACCCTCTGTGGCTATACCCCGGTGTGTTTACATTTATGTTGTATCATGCCTGTCCCTTAACATGTGCTGGCCCAATCAAATAAATCAATAAATCCACCTCTGATCAGGTAAGCACCTAAAGACTTGAAGATTTGAATGTTATTCTCCATGTTGAAGGTCCCAAAAAGATCACCCAACAATAAAGTATAGGGGCCACTCCAAATTAACTGAATGAGTGAAAAATATTTTGGTCCAGTTGCCTTGGCGTACAGTATTTAATGTAATAAACACATTGGAGGAGTCTCTTCGTCGTACCACGCACTTGCCTCATGCTCGCTCAACATATGGTGAAGTTATTCTGCAGTCAGCCCACACGTTCTCAAAGCTGCCTCATTTACTGGATGCACTGTGCGGCACCGAACTCGGATGATGCAAAACGCTGTTGATCTTTCTTGCTCTTGTGTCTATAACATGACATCACCGCACCCCATGCCGTCAGTGCGTTAACAGGGTCACGGGTGCAGCCTCAGGTAAACATCACAGCTGACAGCAGCACGTTTTGAAAGGGACACATGTATTTTTGGAGGCTCAATTCAGTGTCAAACTCCACCGCCTCTGTGTCTTAATCATATCTCCCTCTCTAAATTTGTCAGCCAAGTCTGGGGTTTCTGTCTTATGCAGCGCAAATGAGCTCACACAAAAGACACTGCTTCTCCAACTCAAGTTTAGATCTGTGTCAAAATAGGTTGGGGTTTTGGTGACTTTGGCAACAGTCACATTACAAGAAGTTCTACAGCAGGGTTGGACCACTCAACATTTATGAGTGAAATATAGTGTAAATAAAACCTGTAATAAGCAAAGGTTGTCTAGAAGCACTTTTTATTCTTGAGAAAACTATGTCAAATGTCGAAAGTGAGCGAGATCTTCGGATATGGATCCAATTTGATGGCAGTTTCCCATTTCAAAAAAGTTACAGGAGCAACTGTAGTAGTGGCAGAAGAAAGTTTTAACATTCTAGTGGAGAATTTGCAAAATATGTTAATGGAGAAAAAAAACAAAACAAAAAAATTTTTAAAATAACAGTGTGTTCTTTGAGATGTGTTGCTATACCACCTAAATTAACATATGATGAAACTCAGTGACTCCTTGGCAACTGTTAATGTTAGTGCTACTATTAAACGCTATGTTTATTTTATTATTCCATTTACTTTAAACAAAATACTAAAATCTGCTTAAAATGAAACAAATCTTGTACTGAACTGTTGCTTATACATTGAGCTCACACCCATAAAAATAAACTGATTCTACTGCTAGAATTGCATAAAAACTACAGCTTCTGGTGACCAGAAAACTGCCTCTGTAAATCTCACGAGAGTCAGATATTTCTAATAAGGCCAAAAAGAATGTAGAGATTTTTCAAACTTGTGTCCTTAAAGTATGTTGAGCACATTCCATAAAACTTTGAAAACTCTAACCTTTTCTGTCTTGGGCATATAAAACCCAGCTTCTCTGCAACCATTATGTTTCTGCATAAAACATACCTTCAGTTTTTATTGTTACTACAGTGAAATATAGAAAATGCCCATGACTGCAGGGGACTTAAAATGGGGTATCCTACTGTCCAGTGCAGTGCAGTGCTGTCCAAGCAGGTTCCTATTCTTCTTCATGTGTTTGAATAGATCCATAGTGAGTAGTATTACACTCATTAGCGTTCTATAGGCAGGATCTGGGGCGCTGTATGCCTCCTCTGCACGCACTGAACAATCTCAAAGCTATTGCCGTGTTTACTATCCCCCAGTGAAGGAGTGCTGTGTTAGATGGATGGTCCCTTCCCATTGGTGTATGCCATATTTCCCTGTTCTTTGCCACTAGCGGCGCGCCCTGATCTCGCTGTAATTTGGTGTCTGTGGATGGGAGGAGTTTTGCAAGTCTAATTTGCGTCCTTGAATTGAATTACAAAAAGTGGCCACAGCCATATGGAGGATTTGCATCTGAATCATTTCATCTCAGAGGTCATTTATCTTGTGCCTCAGACAAAAGTGCGTCAAAAATATGAAAGAATGAGAAAGTCACAGCATTAACATGACCAAACAATGGGACTCAATGTAGTAGAGTAGAGTAGTGACAAATGTTTATAACAAATCTTTAATAGTAATAAAACAGTAACAATCAGTAATCATCCTTATGTTTTTATTGTATTATTTATTTGATTGAAGTTTGTGAATTGAACTGATTTAAGCAACCTTGTGTCTCCAACATTGGCACATAAGGAACATGGCACCTTTCTGTGTAAGGTTTCAAATCATGTGTCCAAAGACAAAAAATGTGCAAAAGAAAAAAACAGATCCACACTGCAGTTCTTTGGGGTTTCCGAAACGTCACATCGTGGTGTCATGAAAATAAAAAGTTGGGAGCTCCAAAGAACTGCAGTACAGATCTGTTTTTTTCTTTTGCACAATTTTTGTCTTTGGACTTAGCACGCCCCAAGTTTTATTGTGCATGTCTCTATCTACTCAAATTTTACCTACATCAGTTTGTAACCCCAGTCCAAAATAAGATTTATAAAGTATATCTTCAATATCTGTTAGGTATTAAATGGATAAAAACACTGAACATTACAAAAGTTCCCTTAATGTTGAGAAAACAAGAGAGGTTAGAGTTTGTTATGATTTTTGGATGACAAGCTCACTTTTTGTAGCCTGATATATCTCTCAAACTAAAACAAGATGCCGTAACAGTAAGATTAAGTTTATTATTTTGTTTTTAAGGAATCATGCCTCACTAAGAGAAGCAGCATCAGTAAAAACAGCCTCAGTATACATTCCACCTTCAAACAACTCCCAAAGCCTTTTGAAAATCACTGGATAAAGATACAACAACAGGACGGCAGCGGCCTTATGTTGTGTATGTGTTCAGATGTGAGCCTAATCAGCTCTGTCAGGACTGTCTGCCTTTTGGTCTACTCTTCAAAGCCTGGATATGAAGCTTTGACGCAGATGCATGTTTAGACATTAGTTACTAGGATCTAATTTCACTAATTTCCTGAAGTTGTGGACATATAGAAAGCTCTGAAAATACACCCTGCACATCACTTTTCTAATGGTGGTGTAAATCTCATGTAAGAAGCAAAGCAGAAAGTGTGAGGTGAGCAACATAAATACTGTATATAATTCAATATTTATTCTCCACTCGAGATATTTAGACATTTTACATGAAAACCACCATTGTAAATAATTAAACTGTCATGAATTTTTATACAATCACAATCCAGTGACAGTATTTCTGACATTTAAACGCCAGTCTCCTACCAATTGAGATTAAATCAGACCATTGAGTCAGTTCTTTTTACGTGCCTTTTTGCACGGAGAAGAGCATGGCCACTGCGTCCGGCTCTCTAGGCCCGTTCACGCTGCTCTTCCAAAGCTCCTCCGATTCCAGCACACCTTTATTCATTTCCAACAATCCATCATGTCAGTACAAAGGCAACCTGATCAACGTATACATAATCTCGTTAAGCTTACCACAGTGTTAGAATAAAATGCTTATAATGAGGTTATTAAAAAATGTACATCTAAGTTAAAAGGTCTCAATTGCAGAGGATAAAGGGCCTTTGTTAACCTATCTCTGCTAAAACCAGATGTGTGACCTCTTATGACCTTTTCCCTCCTTGCAGGACTGTTCACATCAGAATTTGTACCTATCTGATCCAATGTAAAACAAAGTCATGATATACTTCACTATGTTATCTGTGGTAAACTTAACGAGATTATGTATACTTGATCAGGTTGCCTTTGTACTGACATGATGGATTGTTGGAAATGAATAAAGGTGTGCCGCAGGGGGAGGAGCTTTGGAAGAGCAGCGTGGACGAGCCTAGTAAGCAAGCACGACGGTCGGGCTCTCCCTGCAGAAAGGCACGTGAAAAAGAACTGACTCAGTGGTTTGATTTTAATCCCAATTGGTAGGAGACTGGCGCTTAAATGTCACAAATACATTCACTGGATTGTGATTGTATAAAATTATGACATAATGGTCCTTCGAGCCGGATTCGGGATTCTGCTTGGAGGATGAACGACAGAGATTGAAAAGCGCGCCAGCTTGAGCTGAGAAAATCCGTCTTTCTCGACGGCAACCCTGTGGGGCATCCTCTTCGTGGAAGGACCCGGTCAACCAGATCCAGTTATATCACCTGAGGTCAGAAATTTAACTTCTAGAGAGTGAAGTTATATAGAACTACATAGAGATTTGTAGTTATTGTAGTGTGTGAATGAATTGTTGAATGTATGGAAATTCAAATTGATCATTGTTAAGATGTATCAAGGTTGAATCTCATTCAGGACACAGGTCGATGGTTTGTTGAAAATTGATCCAGCGTCCTTCTCGGTGTGTGAATTGACACCCAGTTTATGACCGCCCATCGTGGTAGAAGCTTGTCATAAAACACAGAGAAGTTTCGTTGATCAACAGTAGGCAAAACTTAGACACAAAGTATCATGGCAGAGAAAAAAAGGAAAAAAAAACAGTAAAAATAGAAACAGACTCGCAGAGAGTTGCAAATTCCTATGAAAATGAAAAGTAAAATATAATTTTGATGGAAAACTAGATGAAATAAAGTTAAGTGAGCTAATGATGAACCTATCAATTCATGATAAGTAAAAAGCGTAAAAGCGTTAAAACATTTAAAGTGTCTCGTCCGAAGGGCGATGATAGCACAGTGGTGAAAAAAAAAAAGCCCTCTACAGGCAGGACAGGCAGAGGGTGGTGAGGAACAAGGCGAAAATGACAAATTGGGTGAAAAAGAAAAGAAAAGGAGGAGTTTAGGACTATGGGGCTTTATCCAAAACTTCCAGAATTAGAAGTACGAAAACACAAGCCAACCAAAATCTAGTTTGGGCATTTCCCACTAATCCAGAGGCCCAGCAGAGCCCTCCACCCGCATATGATAAGAAAACTCCATCCCCTGCGTTTCCCATCTCCTAGGTCAAAAGGTGACAGTAAGACAGAGGTGCGAGGCCTAGTCAACTGTGCCAAGAGAAGAGAGGGAGAGGGAGGGGGGAAATAGAAAGAGAGGAAAAAGTAAGAGACAGAAAGACAGAAAGAAATCGAAAAGAAATTGAAAGTGAGAAAGCAAGAATAGAGAGAGTGAGAAAGAAGGGGAGATAGTGACAGTGAGAAAGACAGAAACACAAATTCCGTAAACATGACTAAATAAGAAATACAAATATAAGTGTCAGGAAAATAAAGAAAATTGACACAATAGGCTTTGCCAAATGTGTCAAACAGGGGGAAATAAGGTTAATACAATAGGTTTTAATAAATACTAAAAAAAAATTTTTTGTAAACAATGCTAATCTGTATTAAAAATAATGCACAGAGACCTAGAGGAGTTTCCCTACTCCAGAGCATCCTTTTCACATGCTACACATGGACTCATGAAGACAAAAGAACAACCAGACTCTGATCAAGATCTTATTGACTATATGAGAAAAACCCTGTTAACAAGAAACGTTGTAAACAACAATAAACTGCCAGAAAGAACTATTTCTCCACAGGGGCAACACGGGGCAACACCAGGAGACCACGTGTTCATAAAGACTCTGAGGAAGACAGGACCAGTCCAAGGTGGGACTCATCAAGTCGTCCTGGCTACATCTACTGCAGTAAAGGTCAAGGAAAGGTCAACCTGGATTCATCAGTCGCACTGTAAGTGAAGGAACCAGTTGGACCTGACAGATCCAGACCCAGCCTCCGAGAACTCGCAAACGCAGAACGTCTAGACTACACCTAGATCAGGACTCCACTTCAAGAGTGAGCAGTAGGTAAACAACTGTTCACTCCAACGGTGTTCTTACGAGGAAGTTGACCCTCGGGCACTGAAAAAAAAATGACGGCTCCATCCATCCCAAGGGAAAAACAACTGTCTGAGAGAAGAAGACGTCAGACAGCCACATGACACCCAGTTAAGATGGTTAAATAAGGTGTTATTTGTAATGATTCTATTCATGGTGCACATAGCAATATTGTTTGTGATACATATCAAACATACACACCCTGACTTGGTAGTGAGTGCACAATTCACACAACACAAATGTAACGACTGTCTTTGAGACTGTGACACAGCCTACAACTGCACTGACAAAAGAGGACAAGACAGAACTGACCCTGACGAAGACAACCAGGACTTTGAACACAAATAAGCAAATGTAAACACAAGTTAAAATGACTAAGAGCCAACATTATCCTCAGTGTATGATTTTACACATTTTTGTGATGGCATGTGCTAATATAAAGTGAAATGACATGTTCTGATCTTATATGATGTAATTTTTATAAACAGGGGGAAAATGTTAGAATAAAATGCTTATAATGAGGTTATTAAAAAATGTACATCTAAGTTAAAAGGTCTCAATTGCAGAGGATAAAGGGCCTTTGTTAACCTATCTCTGCTAAAACCAGATGTGTGACCTCTTATGACCTTTTCCCTCCTTGCAGGACTGTTCACATCGTAAATTTGTACCTATCTGATCCAATGTAAAACAAAGTCATGATATACTTCACTATGTTATCTGTGGTAAACTTAACGAGATTATGTATACTTGATCAGGTTGCCTTTGTACTGACATGATGGATTGTTGGAAATGAATAAAGGTGTGCCGCAGGGGGAGGAGCTTTGGAAGAGCAGCGTGGACGAGCCTAGTAAGCGCACGCACGGCCGGCTCTCCCCGTGCAGAAAGGCACGTGAAAAAGAACTGACTCAGTGGTTTGATTTTAATCCCAATTGGTAGGAGACTGGCGTTTAAATGTCACAAATACATTCACTGGATTGTGATTGTATAAAAATTATGACATAAACAGAATAGCTTAGTGGTTCTCAAACGTGGGGGTCGCAAAATGATTTCACAGGGTCCCTAAAGGCTCCAGATAATGTGGGGAATGTTTTATATGGAGCTGTCAGAAGTATTTGTATGCATAGGATTTCCGTGCATATTTGGGAAATCCAAGCATATTTGTCCTGATTTGGACCTGGTTCAGTCCTGGTTCAGTCCTGGTTCAGTCCTGGTTCAGTCCGTATGTGTGGGGCAAAATCTCTGCTCGCTGATACAATGCAAAAGCTTTGGTTAAATGACGGTCAGTGACACTTTGACCAGGGAAGCCTGTACCAACATGGCGGCGGTATTAACACCAAGAGGCCTAACGCAAAATCTACCGTTCATACCTGTGTGAAGTGATGATGTATTTTTGACAGTAGAGTTGCGCCTGTGATTTTGTATTTGTATTGAAGAAAGCGTGAGTGTAACTTTTCATTTCGTAACTGGAATTCTTGATGTTGTAACTTTTCAATTTGTATTCTGATGGAAAAAATACACACAACACATTTTATGTATAACTGGACAATCGAGAGTTTACAAATATTTATTTTATGCTCAACTACAGCCAAATATGCACAGATTTCCCATATATGCGTGGATTTCTATCCTACGCACAGGCATCGAATACTTCTGGCAGCTAACTCGCTCCATAGTTTTACATTTGAAACCAGACTTGAAGCTGTTCAAATGTAGCTGTAAGTGTAGATTGCATTGTTAAGCAAGCAAATATATGTATCAAGGTCTGTATGAAAAACAAATAAAACTTTAGAAATAAGACCACTATCATTTTGCCTAGACTTTTAGTGTGTGAATGCCAACAGTTGTTATTATGGGGTCATAACTAAAAGTAGTTAAGAAACACTGGCTTTGCAGAATATTGTGGTTTGGAGACTAGATTGCCTAATCATTCAATTACTGCTGACATTGAGTTACATATGTAGTTACATATAAAGTCCACTATGTTTAATTCTTAAATACTAGCAACAGTGGGGAGGGGGGAGTACTTTCATAACTACAATTTGAAACTTGATTGTGATATTAGCCACTAAAGATTCTTTGGGTGAAGACCAGACCTTGAATAGTCTACTACTTTAATGGAATTTGTTCTGTTACATGTCCTAAAAAATAGATGAATATAAAAATTCAATAGCTACACATGAACCTGAGTTTCCCAGGTTGCACCATTAAACTCATTTACAATTCTTATATGAGCATTTTCCATCTTTCACTGCTTGAATGAGGCTAGTAAACCACAACAGTCAGCTGACACATATATGTCCTTGTTTGCTTATGTTTTATTATCCGTATAATGGGGAAAATAAATCCTAAACCTGTTGTGAGGCATAATCTATACATTATTCATTAAATGCCAAATAAATAATACAAGGCATGCCAGTCTTTTATAAGCTCTTGTTTATTTATTTAACATATTTCCATTGTTTCTGCTAGAAATTATAGTAAATATTAATGAGGATTTCTTGTATATTGTGGGCTTAGCTTTTACAGGTAAATCCGTTCTAATCTTTAGCGCTGTCACAGTCTCCTCTCCTTTGTACCTGCTCTGCTACTTTATTAAATATATGCTAATAATGTATTGTATTTTCCCTACATTGGATTATGTGCACTGGAAAGCGTCCCGTGCTCATTAGCTGCTCCAGATAAATCTTGGGCGCTGTGTTTTCGTATTAATGCGATTCGCTTTATCTGGCTTGAAAGCTGAGGAATTGGCCTCATCATAAAGGCTTCCACCAAAGAGTGTTTTTCTAATGACTTTCACAGAGATAAGTGTCTGTGGGCAAAATGAGCTGTAATTATCATATGACTCAATTGATGCTGATTCGGGTCAAAATCTTAGTCTGGGCAAAACAGGCCAAAAGATCATCAGGGTAATGCACCAGCTCAGTTAGGTGTACAATAACACAAAACAACAGAATATGATCAAAATGGTGATGCTGTCTGTAAGGATTTTTTAGAAACCAGGTCAGAGGAGATCTGTTAGTTCCTGGAGAGACGTGACCGACTATGAAACGGGATGAGTTTCCCTATATTTACCTATATTTGTCTAATTCAGTGTCATTTCTGATTTTGAGGGTTGGCCCACTGAACCATCTGCTTCCATCTGGGCCTATACCCTCTGCTAGATTTGATTATATTTTGTACTGGCTAAGGAGCTCTCTGACTAGTTTATAAATTGGTTTACGCGTTATTCTAACCAATTAGAGAGCTCCAAACTATTTTCATGTACTTTACCTGCCAGGAGGAGCACAAATTGGAGAAGCTAAATGGAGAAACTTATTGAATGAAGTAGAATTTGCTAAAGGCTTTTCTATAGGGATCAGAAATGACACTTTTAACTAAACCAGTCAACACATTTTAAGGGAATCTTTAAAAAAAAATGAGGAAATGGTTTTAATAAGACCATTTGTAAGTAATCATATCAAATTATATTCTGAAAAGCATTTGCTAATTTATTTAATAATGTTTAATCACCACGGTTAAAAAAGCCGTTGCTCCTTTGATTAAAGCTGTATTCTTTTCAATGGGGCATACTGTGTCCTTCATAGTGTCATATCATGTGAATATAAATAGTGTCGGTTCAAATTAAAAATGTGCCATCTGATAAAGTAGCATTTGTGAGCCAAGAAAAGCTTTTAGTGAGTTCCTAATGTTTCCTCATTATATGTGGCTGCCGATGCACACAATCCAATAGTAGAAAAATGAATTGTGTGTTAAAGTGTAACCCCACAGCATCACTCCTCCTTATGTCACCTCACATTAAGAAGACTTGGATTCTAGTCTCTGTTTGAAGGAAATGGTTTGGATAATGATTTGTTTGATGGATCTTTTAAACAGGCCGACTCCGAGAGGGATGGATATATTTTGCCTGAGATGACACATGGCAGGCTGTCGTCTTTAACCTCTGCGTGGGCTCATTACAAACTGTTGACGTGGCTTGATGGGATTTAGAAGTGTGCATGCCAAAGTAATGAATTCTGTCCAAATGATTGAAATTTTAACAGGATAACATTTGTGACAATCGAGTGTTTGTGGGGTCACTGAGGTAAAAGTGATTTGGGGTTTTAAAAGGTTTTCTGAACAAATCTGAGAAAAAAGTACCCCATGTTTGTAAGGGAAGATATTTGCGGCTATGAAGTTAGACTGAAAGGAATCAATGGTATAGCACCTCTCTGTCTCTTTTAGTCACTCAAACTCTAATTCTCCCATTAAACACCAGTATTAGATTACAGCAGCAAGATGGGTGAAGTGTCTTGGCGTTTAGTACACACCACTGCAACAAAGAATCCAATCAATTTGTATTTTGATTGCCTTCAAAAATAAATCTTATTTGAGCTATTGTTGTAATTTTGTGTGAAGCTCTTTGGCATTTCCTCAGAAAAGCCCTATAAAGTAGGTCATTATTATTATTACCATTTCAATAAAGGGGGTCTGTCACCTGCTTTTTTTTTAAGGCAATAGAAATACAAATAAAACTGTTGATGCAGAACCATAGACTGTATAAAAGAAGTGGACTAAGTAAGCGTGACATCACCCATAACGTTTAGCGCCGCTCAAATGAGGCTCGCGATGCTAATGGTTATAGGAGCAAATCTGGATCCAGGCTCTATGTTATGAACAGGGTTTTTTTGATGGACAAAATAGCGGGGAAAAAATTCAGAATCATGTAGAGCGAGTTCATACAAACATTTTAAGACCAAAATGACGAGGCTCACAGCAACAGGCACAGAGAGAGGAGCAATAAGATCCCAATGTAAGTCAATGGGGAAAAAAGGAGAGAAGGAGCCGGAAGAGCCTCCTGGCGCACTTCCTATTTGGCACGCGGCGGCTAACAGGATAGCTTAGTCCACTCATATATACGGTCTATGTGCAGAACTGTGCCATAGTTAACCATTATTTAAAGTTGGTGGTTGGATTCTTTAAACTGGAGAGATTTGTAGCTGTTTAGAAGATTATTGCTGATGTTGTAATTATATCTTGTCTGTTTTGTTGAGCTACACAGACTTCACTCAAGCATACGCCATATGCCGTTTGTATCCGTTTGGATTGACGTTAATCACACCCCAAAGGAGCTGCCATTTTGGAGATATCTAAGCCCTATAGCCATCGTAATTTTGGTAATTAATCCTGATTAACTTGTCTTAGATATTCATTGTATAATTTCTATAATCTTGCACGTTTCACATTTCAGAGAGATAAATAGTTAGAACTATTGTTATCAATTAACAGTTCAAAAGAAAATAATATATCTCAAAATGGCGCCATATGACAGGAAGCTGAGAGGAGCAGAAAACAGCATATGCCCAAACTTTATTAGTGTCCACAGAAACTCCACGGCAACAAATGAGCCGAAAGTTTCACTGAAAACAAATTTAAATGACAAGTTACTCCCCACAAAGGTCACAATCGTTTGGAGTCACAGCAGCATGAAGAAGGGATGGAGCAATTTTCCCTGGTAAACTTCTATAGCCCATTACGTTTAGCGCAGACAGCAGGAAGCTAATTTATAATATTGTGTGAGCTGCCAAGAGGAGTCTGAGTCGCTCTTACAGTAACAGGTGTGCGCTTGGATGTGTTGAGCCTGGAAACAGCTTGTGTTCATTTCCTCGCGCACCAGATGGAGAGGGGCTTTCTGCAAGTGCGCCGGGTCATATGCAGCCGTGATTATAGCCCAGCTGACAGTGAGGAGCTCAAGACCATCAGAACCTGTTCCCAAGACCATTTTAGATCTTACGTGAGGAAAAATCTGCTCACAGCTCCATCATGAGCTGCAGATAGAGAGAGAGAAAGCGTTGCATCATTATTTTGGAGTCTATAACCCAACGCATTTGCGGCAACGTGCATTATAATGAGCCATTCAAATGCAGATGGCGATCAAAGCTGTCTGGGGGAGTAAACAAAATAAAGATTGCTCACTGAATAATGATTATTAGTTATAGGCTGTGGACCAGTGTGTGTTTGATAGTGGACAGAAGGGAGATGGTGGGGGAATGCTTGATGTTTTCATTGAAGTAACAGCTGTGGGAATGTGTCCGCATTTCAACACCTGGTATGAGCATCTTGGTGAAGTGAGGTCAACTGAAAAGTAAAAGTCTCTTTAGAAAGATTCACTATAGCTTGTATATTTTAAAGATGTGCAAATGTCTTGAGTTAAAAGCCTACTTCACTGAAATGTGGTTTGAGAATAGGCTCTGTACACAATAGCGTCTGGCAGCCTCACTGTTAGTGTCACTATTTCCTGTCTAGTTTTATCTCTCTGTGGTTTTTATCGAGTTGTGCTAATAATGAATAAACATTTAAAGACAAGGCAGTGAACAAGGAGCTGCGGGTGGATGTCACTGACAACATGTTAAAGATAGATAGATACTTTATTATCCCAAAGGAAATTCGTATTTCAGGCAGCATATAATACATAATACGTAATATTATATTATTTATATACATTTATCAAATTATAGTGAAGCGCTGAAAAGGCATATGGTGTGTGCTACAATCGACTTCCAGAAAAGTACACAAATAAAATGAATAAAATGCAAATTTTTAGGCCTAATAAATTAAAAACAAAGCCACAAACTGAAGTATTCTACATATAAAAATAATTGAGTAGTTTTTATTTTAATTCATTAATTTGATCATAGAGCACAATGTAACAGAGGGTCAGCGTTAGTGTACCTGACCATAGAGCACAATGCATTTTTTTGTGAAATCAAACTGCCCGTGTTCGGCTGACAGGGCATCCACAGCTTTCATAAAGGTCTTTTTTACAAGATGAACTCGGCTCTAGCAGCTCTGATTGCTCAGAACTGCACGTTTTTGACCAATATTCAGGAAGTAACGCATTTTGGCACTTTGCCCAATGAGCACAGACCATTGAAAACAACATGGCACCATCATGGGTTCATCTTCCAGACCTTATACTTTCATAGTTGAGACATAATGATCTAGCTAGTGTGCTGCTGTGGACAGAGGCTATTGTTGATGCTACTGACCAGAAATTTAAATGGTTAAAACGTGCACCGTGTAACTGTTCTAACATTATGGCATTAAACCTATCTCCATGGAGAATATCAGGTGACACCACCAGGACAGTAAGATGCACGTTTAACAATGTATTTTTGAGCAATAAACACTTGATAATTAAAAAATTATTTAATGTCTTGTGTTGTTTATTTAAGACAAACCAAGGAAAATCTCCATGGATACAAGCATGTGGAAGACCGCTACCCCATCAGAAAAGTGCCATAATCCCTTAATGACAAGGGACCCAAAGAGTTCATAAATCACTAGTTTTAATGCCTGCATTCAAATAAAAGAAAATATAATTAGACATAAATATATATAGTTCCTTTAGTGTTTGACTTCCATACAAACAATCATACAACACATTGATTCTAATAGAGGAGAATGGAAAATAACAATGAAATACCTGGCAATTTGGTAAAAAAAAATCTGAAACTGAAGCAATCAGAAATCCGTTAGAAATGTAATCACTGTTATTAAGTTAGTGTTTGAATGTAGCTGCAGATGAGCTGTTAGGCACAGCACTCACTCATCTTCATGCCATTAGAGCCTCAAAATCTGATTAATGGAGCAACAACCTCCAAGTCTCACAAATGTGCTGTTTGACAAGGCTAGATTTGAAACAGTTTTTATATTATCTATGGGAATGACTTTTCTCAGTGCAAGTATGGGACAGTTTACAAAATACATTTACTTGGATTTGCATCACAAACATGCCACACTTTTGTAGTTTAGAGGTTTGTAGAAGCTGAAGATGTTTTATATCACTCATTTCCTTGTCTTTGAAAACTTTAAAGAAAAGACTTAAGGTTCTCTATTGAATGGAAAGTTGTGTAAGACTATATTAAGGTCAAACAAAAACAGCTCAAACCTGTAGAGTGTTTTGTCTGCTACGTTTTTACAGGCAGTCATAATGATCCACTTCTAAGTATTCAGTGCTGCTGGAACACAGTGTTGCAAGGACAGACGTTGGCATCCTTTATGATTATACGAAACAATAGGCTGAAAACTTTGAAATGTCTAAATCATCCATTGTTGCATGCTTGAAGACCTTTGACCATTAATTTAGAAGAAAAACAAAAATATTGCCAGAGAATTTCCAGCCTTGTTACAGGAGGTTGCATGTACTTGTGTATTATTAAAGTAATGAGGAGAGAAAACACACAAACTGTCAAGATCACAAGCTTTACAGATTCACATACAGAGATAAGGTCAAGCAGAAAGAGAAATCTTATATGACCGTGCCCATTCATATGAGTTCAGTTTACAGGCTGGAATCTATACATCCAGTACCAGTGTTAAAGCCCTGGATGTACTGAAAATATGTATTCTGGGAAGCTGTGGCATTGCCAACTCCAAAGGCTTGAAAAGGGCTTTGTAGTCTATGCAAAATCCAAATAGGAAATAGGGCCATAGTCAGCATCGTTTTTGATACCACAATGATAATTAAAAACATTCTTTGTACAAGTCAAGTACATGTCATATAGCCTACTAGATTCAAATGCTTTGTCCTATTTTTGTATATTCTTGACTATAACTATATTCTAGTTTCATTTCTAATTTTGGTATACATTAGTATCTGTGTATCCCTTTTTTTTGTCAACCTTTGTCATTCTCAGTTTTAGTTCTGTTGTTTGTTGTTGTTTGTAGGTGGCTCTGTATTCTATAATCTTGTTTAGCCAGTGCGTGCTTTCCGTTTCATGGCATGTTGGCATTTCATTAGCTCAGGTCAGTCTCTTAGCCCCCCGTAATCTGTAGAAAATAGCCTCGGAGATAGTGAGCTAAACAGTCCATTTATATGAGCGTCAACACAAGCATTACGAGAAATAATTTAACATTCCAGCTAATGTTTTGCTTGAGCGAGAGGGCACAAAGGGTTGCCATCGTCACCTGATTGGTATTCATAAACTCAGATATGAAGCAGGCTGTATGCTCTTCTTCACCTCACTGCTAATTGTTTGCTACAATCGTCACTGTGCCCTTCACTAATATCTTTGAGCCAAATGTATTAAGCAAAGTTCTCCTACACCTGTCATTGGAACCACAGTCTGTGTTAATAAGTAAAAGTGTCTAATCTCAAAACTCATAAATTGTAGTTAGGAAGTTTGACATTTGCCAAGGTGAAAGGAGTTTTGTACAAGTTTTGGTGCAATAGCAACACATTCACTATTAAAGGTGCATTGTGTAACTTGTGAAGGTGGATAGGACCTCAAATGTCTGAAATGTTTTGCAATAAGATAGATGAACCTTTCTATCTTCATGGAGACCAAACCAGGCTAAGTTACAGGTCAGATCTGTGGAGAGGCAACCCTGCTCACAGTCAGAATGCCTGTTTTTCTTGGTATTTTTGAGCTATAAAACCACCTGTAAATGAATAAATGTAAGGTTAATCTGTTCAATGTCATTCTTTGGAACATTCCAGGCAGAGCAATGACGTCTCCATAGAAACAAACAGGTGACAGACCCCCCCAAAAAAGTTACATAGTGCACATTTAATAATTTAATTAATACAAACAGCATACGTATTTTCCCATAAGTTGGAGAGCTTGAACTTTAGTTGTCACATTTTAGTAATTGGAGTTTGCATGTTTTTTATTTAATTTTTTTATTATACAATTTGTTATATTATAAAAAACAATATGCACATAAGAGGCCCTGTCTGTCTCTACTGGAAGGTTAAGGTTTATTCCATTGTGTATGATAATAGGTATTTGCAGTAACAAGGAAAAAGACTGTTATTTGCAACATGGAGCAGATGTGTGGAGAGAGTTTAGTGTAAACATACATTTAATATGCACGTGTAGGTTTCAGATTATGCAGAGACTTCTCATATCCTCCTGCATTTATTTTGCTTGTTCCGCAGGTGTGTTTTTGAATCAAAATATGAGTCTCATTTGCACGCATAATTCAATGTGAGATAGAGGCAGGGCTCTACAGTGGTTATATAATGCCTTTCTCCGAATACGCCATGGTGGATCCGCGGATTATCTGTGACAAATGCATTATTCACCAAATCATCACCCAAATGGCTTTGTCTGAGCTCTATGTGAGCATTCAAAGGGGAATAGCAAGTTACACCTGATCTCTGTGGTTACCTTTGGGGGCTTATCACTCCTCTTAGGGAGGAGAGAGACATGAGTGTGTGTCAGGGTGCTCAGTGACATCACATTGTCATCATTAGCCCAAGACCCTCTCATGAGTGACGCATATTGGCGACAATTGATGCTAAGCTGTTCTATCTAGAGACCAAAGTGTATAACTGATTTTAAAGGTCCTGTATTACACAAAATAGATTCTTTTGAGCTTTTAGTCAGGTTGGAACATTGTTGCCTCCTCAAAAACATACCCGCAGTTGTGTTTTGTTTCATTCATACATGTTTAAGTAATCCTGGTTTACATCTCCAAAGATCAAAATGTATGTGAGTTTATAAACACAGTGGAGAACTTCCTGTATTACTACATGACATCACAAGGTGGAACACAGCGTTGTCTGTTTCAGAGAAAAACTAAATATGCACGGTTTTTGTGTTAAGATTGTGAATGAAACAAAATACAACTCCAGGTTTGTTTTTGACGACATAGATCAGATAATTACACAATATGGTTCCTTTAAGAGTATAACTGAAGAATAACATTAAATACATGGCAAAAATGTATGATATTTGAAAATGTATGACATTGTTGGAAAGTGGATTGTTCATTCATTCACAAAGCTATTAAATATCGCTTAGCTTATGTGCAGCTACAATTCGTTTGAAATGTTCTGTGGTCTTATTATTCCAGCATTCTTTTGCACCCCACCACAGTGTTTACAAACACCTTGCACTCAGCTCTGGCCTGTCTCAGTCTCAAATATGCAACCAATTTCAAGAGGTTAGCGATTAGCATCAGTCAGTCGGCTTCAATACTAATGATGTTTCAGAGCGTGCTAGCACAATGACAATGCCTTGAACCAGACCTGTTAGCATTCCTGCCACTGAGCAGGGCATCTCACGACAGAAATGTATCTAAACAGTATCCTTTACCCTGTACATTTAGACCCATCTGTATTTAAATATGTAATCTATTAGGGGTGGGCGATATCTCGATATTTAAAATATATCGAGATATTTTTGAAACTCGATATGAATTCTGACATATCGATATATCGCTATAATGCTTATGTTTACTTCTGGTTTCGCCGCTTCGCTTGTTTTGCCTTCTCTGTGCCGCGCTCGCCTCCGCCTCCTCGCTTTTGTCCCCCGAGCTCCTCCGCGGAGCCCGGAGCTGGGCTCGGACTAAACCAGGACTAGGACTAAACCAGGACTAAACGCGGCCGCAGAGCCCGGGGCTCGGCCGCGGACTAAACCAGGACTAGGACCAGGGCTCTACAGTGCGCCCATTTCACTTGCATTTGCGAGCAAATATTTCGTCGTGCGAACGTGGAAAACGAAACAGGCGCATCTGTGCGAGTGCTTCTGCAGCACAATAAGGAGCTGTGCACAGACGTAACGTGACGAGTTAAACTTTCTAAATGCACGTTTCCCAGCGCGAGCGCAACCACATGACACCTCCAACCGCGCACAACTCCAGCGTACGAGCTCCACGTGTGCGCAGATATCACTCATACGAACAAACTCCGCTTCAAAACACACCCACGCCCCTTAAACGAGGAGCGCCCCGCAGCAGGACCCACACCTGTCCCACCACAGCAGGACCCACAACTGTCCCACCACTCACAGACACTCCCGTGCCGCTGGACAAAGCGAGAGCTTTGGCTTTTGTCTTGGTCTTGTCTCGGACTCGAGCGCATTTGGACTTGTCATGGACTCAAGGTCTGAATACTGAGTGCATCATTTTTCATTAATGCCGCTGCTGTCGCCATTAAACTCATCCCGGTGTGCGGGAGCGTGTGGGGCTTCTCTCTGCAGCCTGTGCCAAATGCCAAATAAATCCGTTTGTCACAATGTGCGTTTGATTTGGTAAATGTGCAGAAACTAAATACCACTTTAAAACAAGAGAATGTAACTCCAGTTTGGAATTTGAAAATACAGGTTTAAAAATCCAACACACTTTATTCACTTTGAAGCAGTTTTGTGTCAGTGGAAGTTCTCTTAAAGAAGAGGTTCTTAAACTGTGGGTGAGGGTCCAAAAAGGGGTGCAGAGTGTTTAAGTGCAGTACTAAATGAATATTAATCAGATAAAATTTGTTTTTTTGTTTTTGCAGTAGTTTGGGGGGGCTGTATTTTTTTCCTGTAAAGATATCGAGATATATATCGTATATCGAGATATCGCAAAATATATCGAGATATATTTTTTGGTCCATATCGCCCAGCCCTATAATCTATAGAGAAGTGTTTCTCAAACTGTGGACATGAGCTTCTTCAGGTGGAACTTAGCTCTTCAATTTGTGGAGTTGCCAAATTTTTGTCATCCTTTGGATAATTTGGATAATTTAATTTCTTGACATCCCTAGCCTTAGAACTGTTTTTAGATTTGGTGGTACTTTGAAACCCAAATATTTTCAAAAGATCTATACTGAACTATATTAACCTCTGGACCACTACTGATGAGATCAGCAATAGTACTACTAACATGACCACTTGTTATGTTGTAAATTATTGCTAGGTTTCAGATATCATCACCACATTCTATAGGCCAGTACTGTTCAGTACTGGCTTTTATCATTCAGAAGGGTCTTGAGTCTAGTCAATAATAGCAATGAGCAGGTTCAAATATTGTGCATTTAACTTTTAGATATTTCATAGCAAAGTACAAATACAATATAATGAATAGTAAAGTCTGGCTTTTGCCCTCAATTCGGGGTATCTATATTCTGTACATTGTACATAGTAGCAAAAGAAAATTTTAATTCAGTCAACTGGACAGAAGTATTTTAAAGTGAACTATTAGAGAAGAACGATTATGCAACATATGACTCAGACACAGTTCAGGATGTACTCACATTAGGACTTTAGAACCGTGACACAACTGAACCGGACCACAGCCCAATGACGTCATCACACGCCGCTGTTTGTTTACATGTCGCACAGCAGAGCTATCACCTTTATAAGTGCAGCAGCAGAAATGTGTATTAAATAATGAGGTAGATATGAGTCCTGCTGTGGTACTCTCTCCTCCGTGAGTTTATGGATATAATAACAATGTGGAGGAGTGAGAACAGCCAGAGACGAGGCTGCAAAACTTTTGTTGCTATCCACAGTCTTTATTGAAGCTAAGTGTGGATTCACTATATGCTTTAGAGTGGACTTTATTCACTGTTTTAGCATATGAGTAACATCAGTGCACGTGACAGGGCTCATATAGTGAAGTCGTGCATGTGCGTGTATATGAGCAACCGTGCCGTGCTTTGGCCCACCTCCTCCAACCGGGCTGAAGGCCCAACCGTGCCGTGCCTGGATGCAGTTCAAATTGTGCTTGCACTGGACAAATGTACCGCGCATTAGGGGCTATCCGTGTTTGGGCACAGCTCTAAAGTCCTAGTGTGAGTGCACCCTTAGTGTAGTTCAATAGACCTAGCTATGTAAGGCAGTGTCCTCCAGCAATCTGATCACAACTGAAGAAGCTGCAGAATATAATTTTTTTTGCTATGGATCATACCTGGATCACCAAGGGATTACACCAACTGTACATAGTACATACAGTTGTGCTCATAAGTTTACATACCCTGGCAGAATTCATGATTTCTTGGTCCAGAAGCTGCACATGGGACGTACTTGGATATTCCAACATGATAATGATCCAAAACACAAAGGCAAGTGGACCTGTCATTGGCTCCAGCAGAATAAAGTGAAGGTTCTGGAGTGGCCGTCTCTTCTGACCTCAGTATCACTGAGCCTCTGGGGAGATCTCAAGCTGCAGTTCATACAAGAGCCCAAGAATTTACAGGAACTGGAGCCTTTTGCCAAGAAGAATGGGCAGATTTACCAACAGAGAAAATAACACATCCACAACTATCACAAAAGACTCCAAACTTCATTGGGTCATTTGTGTAGTTTCTGTTGTCATTATGATTTAAAAAGAGTAAACACAGTTTGATAATAAATGGCTTCACCCAAGCACTAATCATGAATGAAAGAAAAGTTTTTGTGTTATCCTTCATATTCTCTGAAAGATGGCCAAGAAATCAATCAAATTCTGTCAGGGTATGTAAACTTATGAGCACAACTCTATATCATCACATTCTAGACTCTGAAAACCATTTCCAGGTTTATGTTGCACTTCATACTGAGATCGCAAAGACTAAGTCCATCAGTCATTAATATATCTTGAAGTACCATTTGCCATTACTCTTGGGGGAAACACATTTTACCCACCTCTGAAAAAGTATCCATCGTTGTCCATCTTTCCAAATTAAGGGCCACATTAACATTCGGAGTCTTTGTTGGGTGGTTAGAGCTGACTCACAAACACTCTTATGAATGATGAGTTTTTCGTCTGGCAGCTCCCTCCCTCTTATTGTCTCTGTGGATGACAATGGGAAGGTGACAATGGAGAAAAGTATCAGTTCATTTTGTAAGATCAGAAAAAGTAATTACATAGATACCAGGAGCTCTTTGTATATAGGCTTAATATAATGGGGTATTGTTGTCCATGCAGGTTAAGGTGGACATTATTGTCCCAGTAGGGATTTATTTCTCAGCATTTGACCCTCGCATGGGTCTATGCCAACTTTGGATTCAAAAATATGATAACCGTCAGTAAAGGCAAAAACATGCCTGGAATGTTCCATATGGCATTAACTGTATCTATTGTGTTCAACCACAAATGTTTACGGACTGAACAGGCTTGGCTCCCTCCAGAGCTGACCTGTAACTTAGCCTAGTGGCATCACCTGCTTGTCTCAATGAAGATTCATTCAAGATTAATGCCATACTGTGAAACATTTCTGGGCAGCGCAATAACATCACATAGGGCTCTTTTAAGAAGATAAACATTTTTGCCTGCATGGACTGTAGCATAGTGAAATAGAAAATACATTCAAAACAACTTTTTTTTCACCAAAAAATGAAGTGAAAAAGTGTCCCTGCATGTTAGTAGCTGACCTATGCCTGGACACACTCTCGCCCCTGGGCAAAGCACGTCCAGCTGAGGTTACTAACACTCTCCGATCTCTAAAATGTGTGACTGCCATCCAACTGTTATCTACTTGACATGGCCCCTGGGCCTGACTGGCACCCCACAGCCAGCCCTGTCATGTCTGCAGCTCTCGGCAACAGCAGCATGAAGCTAACGACAGGTGTCATGGCGACGCAGAGAGTGACACAAAAACAACCAGAGCACCACTGGAGGCTGTGTCATAGAGTTCCGGTTTGGCCAGAGAGGCTTTATTCCCTTGTCCTTTACTATTAGAGGGTCAGTGTGAAAACGGATTCAACAGGTTTAAGAGACACAAAAGTATGACTTGTTCAATATTCCTTTGTAGGGTGTACAATAGCTGTTACTCCTTTTCTTTTCTTTTCTTTTTTAATTCTAGCAGTCATTGAACTACTGTGTTAGGTGTGAACTGTCACCTAAGTCATTTTTTTCACACCTTAGGGAAGTTCACTGGACTTTAAAGATACTCAAAGTCATTACAGTAAACAATATTTGATTACAGTGTTAGTTTCAGTGTAGTTAGCTCCTCTGTTCAGACTGATAAAAGGCTGTGACTTACAAGAGCCCATCAGAATTGAAGAAGCTACTTGAGTGAAACATATTCACTCTTATAACTTTTGACCAGTTGACAGAATTACATTTTCTGTTGCAATGGAACCTGGATAATTGAGGTATTGCAAACACCAACATGTGGCCATGCAGACATCCACCAAGTGCACACACTCTAAGTTACACATTTCTGTCAAATACATTGGCAATTATAAGATATATTTTAGTATCACATTGGAATCTAAGGTACTGTTATGTCTCTATTAGTGATTTACAGGTCAGGTTGTTTTCTGACCAGCCCGAGCAGAGTGAAAATAACGTGATAATTTCAAAGAATCGTCCAAATAATACTGTCGAATTTTAACAGCTGAACTCTTTTTGGCATTCTAACTTTCCTGACCACAGTCCCCATCCACACTCCAGTCTGGAAAAACACAGTGAGTGCTTCAGCTCCTGTCCAATTTACCTGCTCTGTTACTCCATGAAGTGAACGCACAAGAGCTTTCTACCCAGCATCCCCAAATGTCCAAACTACCAAAACATGTGAACCAAAACACTGCAATCTGACAATTATCTGGATAAAAGACACATTTAGAATCGAATGCTTTGTTGTGTCCCATTATTAAAGGAGACCTATTATGCAAAATTGACTTTTTAGAGATTGTGACCATGTTATAATTGTTTCCCCTTCTCATTTACCAACTGCAAATTGTGCTTAGAAAAGTTTGTGCATGTTTGCGTAATATTTATTCTCCTGCATTTAAGTCATAGCTCTGATCTACCCCTTTTCTCACTGCCACCAAATCATTTCCCTGCTCTGTACTTACTTTTTTTTTTTTTTTTTTTACATAATTGGTGATACATGTAGGATTTGGTAGTGATTTGATTTTGACACACTTTTTTAATCAGACTGTATTTATAATTGACTTTACACTGAAAGTGTCACCTCTCTTTGTAGCTGCTGCAGTGAGCCTCATCAGTTTGATCTTAAAATGTTTACAGTAACCCGCTCTACATGATCCCGGTGTTTTTATTTCACTATTTTGTTAAATAAATTCCTATCCTAATATGGAACTCGTCTCCAAATACCCTCCTGTAACTGCCTCGTGAGCTTCAGTTGACTGAAGCCGAACGCTGTGAGACTGGAAAATGGAATTCAGTGGACTTGTTTCTTCTATTAGAAACGTATTATTGTTTCCTTTCCATATCTACAAACTACAACATAATGATCCAGATGTCGGAGATTACAGCAGACAAAAGCACAATATGTCCTCTTTAATAACATACAACAAATACCATAGCATGCAACATTTCCTGTTTCATTAGAATTCTGTGTTTGTATGTATGGTGCACTTGAAATTGACCACACACCTTAAAATGCAAAATGTCCCTTTTTCCTGCTTGTCAAAATAATAATAGTAATAATTGCAATGCAGAGCGAGTGCTGGCAGGTATTTTGACAGACATGTTGACAGATGGCTTTTTCAA
Organism: Odontamblyopus lacepedii; assembly: GCA_034769755.1. Classification (NCBI taxonomy): domain Eukaryota; kingdom Metazoa; phylum Chordata; class Actinopteri; order Gobiiformes; family Gobiidae; genus Odontamblyopus; species Odontamblyopus lacepedii. The sequence goes on along the minus strand of CM068346.1, from coordinate 20,242,806 downwards.
GTCCACCAAGCTTCACTGAGCTTATTATTTTTCATCGGGCCGATCACTATCTTACACCACATCATGTCACAGATTAAACTCTTTTGATTTTTTTTTTGTTCGCAGCATCATTGCAAGCGACTACATTAGCATTCAGATAAGAATCACTCCCCCTGCTTCCTGCCCATCATCGTTTAACCTCCAGCAGGTGCCAGCGTTCTGTCTTTGTGCTGAGTTCTGACTTTCAAGAAAGATTATATCAGCAGAAAACTAAAACAAAAGATCCTTTGCCACTAAACTATTGTGTTTTTGAAAATGAAACCACAAACCTGTCCTATGGAAGTGACCTTGACATGCGCGTGGGCGGGGAGGTGGGAGGATGCTGGAGAGAGGCTGATACTCAAAATGGTAATCACAATGCATGTATAATGAATGGGGAGAAGAGCAGATCTAACGCTGTGTTTGGACTCTGAGCTTAATGCTAATTTCAAACTGATTCCTCATTGTACTTTTGGCTCTGAGGAAAATATGTGTTTACTTGGCTCCAGTGGCTGCTTGTGAACCGCAACTAACTTACAAAGTGACAAGACTACAAGGTTGTTTTAACTATAAAAGACAAGAATAAACAGTATGTAAATGTACTATCAATTGGCAAGTTAGTTAGCAAGTCTAATCAGTTATAAAATGGCCTCCATGAAAATAAAGTGATTGTGGATCCAAAACTTTATATTTTCCATGAAGCTGTTATTGGTTTGCCTTGAATGTTCCACAAAATATCAAAGAAATCTCCATGAAGACAAGAAGGTGAGTCAGTCAGCTGGTTAGTTTTCTGGAAATATCTAGAGCTTAGAGGGTGAGCGTTGTGGTGCAGAAGAGATGGAGAGGTTGAGGTGGCAAATGATTCTGCTGCTGCACACACAATGGGGCAGGAGAGCATGCAATTATGTAAATTAGCATAAAATTTGACTGGCAAAAGTGGCAAACTGTGACTGGCTGACTGTGACAGAGCTGATTAGATCAGATAAAACTATGAAATTAGACATTTAACTTCTTTACTTGTTTAAAAGTTTTAGAAAAGTGTGTTTGCTGTGTATGTGACAAGTGACCAGAACTGTGACTATACTCATTCCTCTACTAATACTACGACTACTACTTCTATTAACTGTTAACACTAGTCTACTACCCACATTATCTACACAGACCACAGTCATTGCTAAACACATTGCTTCATTGGTATTCGGCCTTGCATTGCATGAATTTTGATCTAACGGCAAATGCATTTTCTTTTCTATGTTCATTTATGATTTAGTGAGTCGTGAATTTAAAACTGCCTTTGAAGTCTTTTGATGCTTTATTATTACTTTATTTTTGAATTAAATCCTATTCTTCCTCAAATTATTAATAGAGTCAAATAAAGCCTCCACAGCGCTGCACCTTTAAAGGTTTTTAAAATGTATAGACCTCATAGGTGAAACATGAATCAAATCTTTACACACATCAAATACGGTTATACATATCTGGGGAATGGATGGATTGTTAAAAAGTTTCAAAGGACAGATCAGACTTTCGTTGGCTCTGTGGGTTCCTCTGGGCACAAAATCCAACATGGTGTTTACAGGGGGTGAAGCTCTGATCTCTCGGGCAAAACATTTGTTTTCTTTTATAATTGTGATTAATATTTAGAGCTTTAGTTTTGAGTGTGTTGAACCATGTTGTTATGAAACTCAGCCTTTATCATAAGATCGTTTATCCCCATACAATTCTCTGTTAATGCAAACAAATTGTGCAGATATAATCCGCACACACCATTTCAAAGGCACAAACGTACAACAACAAACGTGTTTTGAATGAATATGCATGGATGTACTGTTTTATTCAGAGAACTCCTGTCTCCTTTATGTTCTCCATATTATCATGTGAATATACTACTGAAAAAGGTCAAAAGTATCTATAGGCTCCTTGATCAAAGGACCATCAAGTTTTGATACCACCTATCGGATGATGATGTCTAAAACCAAATCTAGGAATATTTGAGAACCCTGACAGTGGGATAGGTTTCATACTTTATCCCCACCAGTACCTTACAATTCTTATGTTACCTAAAGATTTTTGAGGGAAAATGTCATTTATATAGCTAAACATGGAGATTGGTGCATGCTGAATGGCCTTTAAAGCTAGACTTTGAGTACGTCATGTGTTATTTCCAGTTCAGAGGTTGTGACTACGGAGCTTTGAGAAGAGTGATACATGCTGCAGTTTCAGGCCATACCAACATAATAGAAACATTAGGATGGTTCACCTGGGTTGTTTAAATTCTTTTTACAGCCATAGATAATTGACTTTCTGTTTTTAGTCAAATAATTTTTGCTATCACCAGTTGAAAAGAAAAACCTTTGCCATTGTTTTGAACATCACGTTTAGCCTTGAAGTTACAACACAATACCTAGTAATTAGTATTCAGTCAATCAGGCAATTAGTCACAGTGTGGGGCATAATGGACAGGGTATATTTAAAAACAACCAAGGTTTGGTTTTATAAGCAACATCATGATTAAAGATGGGGGGAATGCAAAATTAAACAAAACACATAAACCGAATGACACCAACAAATGACAGATAATGCATTAATTGCCATAAGCGTTCATTTGAAGCTTTGATGGTTTTGAAATATAAGCACTTGAGGATTTCTCCATTAAAATAACCCAAACATATCACTGGCTTTGTTCACACGCACACAAAAACCTGACTAGAATCAAATCTGGACATTTTAGATTAGTTAAAGGTGCACTGTAAGGCTGGGCGATATGGACCAAAAAATATATCTCGATATATTTTGCTATATCTTGATATATGATATATACTACTGCAAAAACAAAAAACAATCTGATTAATATTCATTTAGTACTGCACTTAAACACTCTGCACCCCTTTCTGGACCCTCACGCACAGTTTTAGAACCTCTTCTTTAAGAACTTCCACTGGCACTTTACACAAAACTTTTCAAATTTTCAAATTCCAAACTGGAGTTACATTCTCCTGTTCTCGTTGGTGTCATGTGGTTGCGCTCGCACTGGGAAACGTGCATTTAGAAAGTTTAACTCGTCATGTTGCGTCTGTGCGCAGCTCCTTATTGTGCTGCAGAAGCACTCGCACAGATGCGCCTGTTTAGTTTTCCACGTTCGCACACCGAAATATTTGCTTGCAAATGCGAGTGAAATGGGCGCACTGTAGAGCCCTGGTCCTAGTCTTGGTTTAGTCCGCGACCGAGCCCCGGGCTCTGCGACCGCGTTTAGTCCTGGTTTAGTCCTAGTCCTGGTTTAGTCCGCGGCCAGCTCCGGGCTCCGGGGAGGAGCTCGGGGGACAAAAGCGAGGAGACGGAGGCGAGCACGGCACAGAGAAGGCAAAACAAGCGAAGCGGCGAAACCAGAAGTAAACGTAAGCATTATAGCGATATATCGATATGTCAGAATTCATATCGAGTTTCAAAAATATCTCGATATATTTTAAATATCGAGATATTGCCCACCCCTAGTGCATTGTGTAACTTTTCTAGTGGAGGGTCCGCCATCTGCTTGTCTCCATGGAGATGTTGATTTGTCTGGAATATTCTGGTCTGGCATTAAACGTATCCATCATTTACTCATGGGCTTTTATTGATTTGCATTCTTGTGAGTGAGCAGATCTGACATGCAACTTGGCCTATGGCATCCCTGTTGTCTCTGTAGCGTTAAATATGTGTAATGCCATGCTGTGGAACATTCCAATCTCCAAGAGAAGCTGGTGATGAACCCTCCACCAGAAACGTTACACAGTGCACCTTTACATGACATGTAGCCTGCAAAATCTGATGGGTAATCAACGAGACCATGATCAGAAAGTAATGTCATTTAAATGATGATATAACTTCAAAAATCTTGATATTAATCAGATTTTGAGTATGCATGATGATTAAATGAGTGAATCTCAATCAGTCAATTAAATTGTCATTAATTACCCGGCCCTAGACAGACTCCAAAACATATATATGCTGAGACCTTTTATGACTCATGAATAAAGGAAACATGTGCATTTTATGTGTACTTTTTAAATGGAAATCCTCTTTAATCTTTAAGGATACTTCATTAAGATGGCGTCAAGTTGTCTCATTTGAGCGTCATGGTCAAACTGAGTAAAAATCCCATATTCGTGATAAATTGATTAGCAAAATAATCATAACGTAAAAAGTATACCTCAGCCGTAACCTTGTAGCCATATTTGAAAACAAATTTTCTTTGTTAATTAATGGGTGTTCTTGTTCTTCTATTATCTCCATACATCCAGCTGTGTTTCAGAGGGACACAGTACAGAATGTATTGTAGTTTTCCTGTTATCTAAAGGCTCATTAAAAGCAAGCCTCGGGGTATATGCATATGTTCCCCTGATGTGCTTCATCACATGCCGGGTGCATTGAGACACTTTGCACCTTAAATCACTAACACTATGTGACAAAACTCACAACCAGCCACTACTTTGATACACACTTATACCTGCAGAAAAAGTACTAAAACACAGGAACTCTACAATATACTTTTGTCTTAATTTGACATGTATTGATGTGTTAGGGGGTAAATATAAAATTGTATGTAGAGCCATTTCAATTATATATTGTACTAAAGCATACTGTCATTCTGATTCATATGCTATAATGTAGAGCTGAAGGCATTTTTAAACTAATGTTCAATTTATAATTATGATCTGTTTGACCCATTGGTCAATAATTTAAAAATGCTATATAGTAAGACATGTTTTGTATAAAGTAGGTTCAGTGAATAGGTATAACATTATGTTCAAAGAAAGAATAATATGTCAAAAATAAATGATGTACTATATAGATTCACATGCATACTGATTTGGTATAGATTTTTATGTCAGATGCCCTGGATCTGGACCGACTGCTAAGACAACAACAAAGTAATACTTAAGTTTTAATGTATCATATCTACTGTATAATGATTCACTGCGGTAGTTATGTTAAAGGTGCATTGTGTAACTTTTCTGGTGGAGGGTCTGTCAAAAGCTTTTCTCCATGCAGATGTTATTGCTTTGTCTGGGATGTTTCACAAATATTGCATAAAACTTTTCAATCAGGATGGAGACCAAACCAAACCAAACCTATCACTCCTTGTGTGCTGTGGTATTTTTTGCACTTCCTTCACATTTGCATGTTTTAATTTTCCTAGGAAGTTGTGTTTATTTGCATGTGTTGCACGAAGCGTCGTGAGTGCTCTGTCTCCTAAAGTTTGGACCTTGGCGACGTGCACCCGCAGCCTGCTAGCCCTGAGTGTCTTTCTCACACCTTTTAGTCGCTGCCCACGTGGTCTTTCAGCTGAATAATTTTAAATAATAAATTATATATTTTGCTTAAACTTGTGGTTAGAAATAAATTATTCTTAAATTTTATCTGACTCTGCCTCTCTCTTTAACCATCCGCTGCATCCTACTTATATAAAAGAACCTAGAATCGCACCTCGTTTACATGTGGATTTGGTATTGTTTTAGGCATAAGGTAAGATTAGGTAAGAGTTATGGAAATTTAACAGGCAATCTTTATTTTTAAAAAAGTTATTTGGAAAATTGTTCTCAATATCCTCTTTTCTGTTTTTTTCTACCAGTTTTGTGAGCATAAATTTAGCATATATTACAGATTTTGCACATTTGGTTTAATTTACACCTGGCATCCTTCCTGCAGTTTCCTTTTTTATCTGGTATTGGGACTGATACACAAACAACACTGGTTTAATTTCTTGGCTGGATAAACAAATGCTAAAGTGTAATTATATTATCAGTATAATCCATCACTCACCTCAGTATCCCTGTGCTAAATATAGGATGAGAGGCTGATCCATAGTGGGCACAGATCATGAGAACATGGATGTAGTGTATTGATTGGAGGGATCTTGGGTGCGTTTCTTTCGATTTGAGTGGTGAGGCATCAGCAGAGTTTTGTCCTTCTGACAGATCGCAGGAATTCAAGGATCAGCGCTGTCAGCTCTTCTCACACCCGCTTCAAACCTTGTCAAGGTGTTCCGTGCTTATCTGGCAACATTAAAAGAGCACTATGAAACTTTTCTGGAGGAGGTTTTGATACCAGCTTGTGCCCATGGAGATATTATTGTTTTGCATGGGATGTTCGCATTAAACTTAAAATATATATCCATGGTAAGTTAGTAAGTATAGTTCATAGTAGGAATACATGTTTTTCAAGGTATTTCCAAGCAATAGAAACACTGCAATTGAATTAATGCTATATAAATTTAAAGCTATAAACTTGCAGGCAAAGCAACAAAATCTCTCCAGAAACAAGCAAGTGGCAAACCCTCCAATAGAAAAGTTACATAGTGCACCTTTAATTAAAGACAAATCACCTTCTCACATGATGCCCCTTTATAAGAACACTTGCTATCTGTTCCCTTTTAAGCCCTGATGAAATCTCGTAGGTTGAAACATGCTGGCATCTTTGTAAAAATAAAGGAGACTTTTATTTCTATAATCAGTGCACCTCAGACATTTTATTCAAGCCCCATGTGATATACATTGTGCTACAACAGTAAGAAACTGATCTTGAACTTAATGAGCCTTTAACTGTTGGTTACAGTTATGAAAACAATATAGACAATATTTCAGTTAATTCATTATCATGAGCTGTCATGACAATTAAACTGACTTACTGCACTGATTTGTTCACTAAATGAGATGACCAATATTATTTGGACCCAGTATAGTGTTTACTTTTGCATGTATGGCTTCTATTTTTTCATTTTTACAGTATGCTAACATAGGATCTGTAATGAATCCAATAGAACATCTATGACTATAACACATTATTGATACTAACTGCTAATTGTTTCACTGAGCTGTATTTACTGCTGTTAATATTTCATTAAGCTATGGTTCATTTAGTTGAGTGTTGTTGTGTCAATGACATAAACTATCTATATTTTCTGTAGCAAATCATTACACTTGAAAGAATGTTCTATGTTCTTTTGACAGGCCTTAGTAATGAATGCATATAATGTGTAGCTCAAATGCATATCCCTGCCTTGCCTTACACTCTCGCCTTATAGCGCATTGCAAAGGCTCCCTATGGCTGTGTATGCGGCAGGAGGTCCACTGGAGGTTGGCCCCATGTTGTTCTTTCAGGTTGTGCTCCGTGTGGAGGAACCAGAATACACCAGACCTCATCTCTCCTTCAAAGGGGAGACGTGTTCTGGGCATGTCACAGCAGAAAAAGCCTCAGGGTTAACCTACATTGCTGCATTTTAAATTTTCATTTTTTTCATTTTCTGGCCTGTCTGAGACTTGGGGAGCCACACAGAAGGTCCAGGAAGTGTCTGGAGAGATGGAAGCTCGGGATCTCTGTTTGGACAATGCCCTTTCAACCTAGACCCATATTGGCAAAATAGTACACTATGTAACTTTTCTGGTGGAGGGTCCATGAATATGTCATGATTTGTCAAAATGTTTCACATAATGGCATTAAACTGCTCTGTCTCCATGGAGACAAGCTGGTGACTCCACTAGGCCAGGATCTGTGGAGAGGGGACTGCATCATCATAAGAATGGTTGAGAAATACACATATGTGTAATTGGATAAGTGCAAGATCTAATATTTCTGAATTGCTATCGCATGTGTTTTATTTATGTGTTCTGTTCAGTCTTCACTTTTAATATTTCATAATTGATTACATTATAACAATGCTGTACTTTTTAGGGCTTGCACTGATCTCCCCATTTTTTGTTTTAATTAAAAAGTGAGAACCCTCACATAAGGACTGTTCTTACTTGCCTCTCATACAAAATTGTATCATTTTGTTCTTTACTTTTTAATTAAATTTCTCACCTCAGCATGCTTCCATAATTCATGTTACCTTCATTCATCAGCTCTTGCTATCTTTTATTTTTAGCTAATTTATTAGAAATCTAAAAGCACGTGCCCCAGTCTCTACCGATATCCAATCTTTCACAAGGTGACACTGTGGACCTCCAAGGCTGCCCTGCTTTACAAGTCTCAATGATAATCTGCACTTACTTACATCATTGATTATGTGGCTGCTCTTACAAAGTCCACTGGGCTTTCACATTGGCTAATGCACAGACGCCGTACAAGCCCCAAAACATGGAACAAGATTAATAGCATCTCCCCGTGCACCTCCCCAGGGTCGAACGGCTAACAACTCTTGACAAAACAGGCCTTAGGAACAGCAGACAGATTGTTCGCAAAAATGAGGCGACGAGAGAAGCTATGGGAATGCAATGAAAAGAGAGAGAGAGAACGAGAGAGTGTGATGGAGAGTGAGAGATGGAGGGAGAGAGAGAGGGAGCCTATGGAAATGAAATCACTTCTTCTTCCAACAGTCCCACCTGGATACGCTGACTGTGGAACTGATGAATATACCGCTAATCAGCTTTTGTTTTATTTGAAGAGAAGACAAATGGAATATTCACAAACAATACTCATGTGGCTGCGGAAAAGTGGGTACAGGGTTCTATGGAGACATGTGGAAATATATTAGCTTTTGGAAGTGACACTGGTGTTGACATATTCTTTGTATTTATGGAAACAATATTGGTCACATTAGGGCATGTCTGAATTAGTATGGACAATGCATACTGAAGTATATGTCTCCTTCAAAATTTAAAGTGATGGATAATGTTCATTTGGGAGATCTATTATGGGGAGTCATTGTTCCCAAGTTAAAACATGGTTCACAAACAACATGCAGTGATACACATGGAACATTAGTATTAGTCTACATAGACGTATCTCTTGGCAATGATTTTGCAGCTCTAAGCATTTTAATAGACAAAGAAATGACTGGGAAGGTGAAGCAAATTGTGCTGTCCATAAACATGACCGTCTGTGTGTTCATCTGCTCTGCCACCAATGAGCAACTTCACTGAGTTTGGTTCATTATGCTCTTCTCACTTAAGCTGTATTAAAGAGCACTATGGAACTTTCCTAATGGAGCATCTACCATCTGCTCATCTCTTTGCAAGTAAATAAACCTTGTCTAGCTTATATTCAATAAATTTCCATAGATACCTTCATTTTTACTGTGAATAAGAAAGTCTAAGCTAGGCTGTGAAGTAAAGAGGATAACTGAAGGCCCGATAGCTCCCCCTTCCCTTGCTGAATGGGTGAGGGCCAATCATTGCTGCTTGAGATAATATTTATACTACACTTTGTTTTTTCCCTCCACCTGAGTGGTTGTAATCTATACCCTAGACAAGATACAAAAGACATGTAATAAGTTACTTTATTTGAAGATCTTAACACAATTACTTTCCTCTGGACTATTTAGATTCCCCAAATTATCCTAACAAGTCTCTTGACAGAAGACAGACTTGTGGACAGAATCCACTTTTTCAGTTTCAGTCTGATTCCAAGAATGGTGAAGGCTGAGCGTGTTCACTAATTACTCCTCATAGCAGTAGTAGTATTGTGATGTCAGACTAAAGGCCACAGTGATTATGATTAGACCTGTGCAGAGTCATAAGGCTCCCCTCTGATCATGTGACTGCCCAAACAACATCAAACACGGCAGCAGCAGGACCACCTTAAAGACCCCATTAAGTGAACTCTTCTTTTTGCTCCAGGCTTCCATTTTCATCATCTCTAAAAAATTAACACTGCTTTAGAGCTCCCCCCTAGAGCCTTGCGCCCTGGAGAATTTGCCTACTTTTAACATTCTGGTTGATAATTCTAACATTTTAAATAAATAAATTGTTTTATTATCTGTTTTTCATGAGAAGACTTTGTTGTGGGCATGTCAGTCACTCTGTCTTCAGCACAGCTTCGGTCCTAAGGCTGTGGAGTGGGAGAGAGGCTTTAATCAAAAGGTAAAAGTGCTAATGTTGTTTTCATCTGAGGCAGGATCAGGGCTCAGATCTAGCTCCTGTCAGGGATCTACAGCCATCGGAAGCCTGCAGGCAGCGGGCTACTCTGCACTACACCATCTGACACATTTAATTATGTGAGTGGGTCTACATTTAGACAGGAGAGCTCCGCTGGGAGACGTGCTATGGGTCCTCACTGCAAAATGAGAGGAAAAGTGCCAAAAAGAGGAGCGCATGTGTTGGATTGATTCTTTCTTCTCTTCATTGACATTTGTCCACCCGTCTTTTAAACAAGTGTGACCTACAGGGAATTGGACGGCTCTAAATGAAACAAAGCTATCTTGTAAAAAAGAACTTCAAACCTTTAAAAAAAAATCCTCTCAGGCAGAGACATGATTTGAATTTTGATGCTTTTAAAGGGTGCATGTCAATGAATTATAATTCAGGGGAAAAGCTAAATTATTTCAACAGATAAAGATGCAGTGGCATTACTAAAAAGTACCTTTTTTTCAAAGAACTTTGAAATATTTATTCACACCTCAGTCACACTAGATTTTATCTCATTTTCTTACCATAGCGGCCTTAGGTCAAACTCTCAAATACAGCAGTCATTCTGTGTCAAAAGCATCTTCGGACCAACCACAGACATGTACTCATGAGGTTGGACAAGTACTTGGACAAGCCCAACCTCATTAGTCACTTTCTAACAAAATAGTGTATCTATGGCAACAAGGGGACACCAGTAGTGCATTTTAGAGTAAGTTAAAAAGAACATGGGCAAGAGCATCCTGTGAGCAATCTGTATGTTTAATGAATGGTAACTTGTGTGGAGAATTTTGGCTGAAAAACAAAAACATCTTATGCCAGATGCCCCTCATGTGACAACCCTACAAACAGCACATGACGTACACTACCCTGTGATCACAGAAACAGGATTTGAAACTGTATAAATATGTGTGTACAGCAAACCTTCCAATGTAACCCGATTCATTCATTCAGTCCTCAAAGACCCCATATCCCTCTATCTGGGAGCTGTAACTAAACTCTTGTCAAAGCACCACAGCACAGAAACAGGGGCACACAGTGAGGCCATGTCCACCCAGCTCAAATGCCAAAGCCTTCACCAGTGTCTTGACAATCAAAGTGTGGTTAGTGCCAGGGGCCCACATGCTTAGGTACAGGCTCACATCTGACAGGCTAATCCACATGAAGAGCTGTGTAGCCCGCAGGCGGTCTCATGATGTAGTCAGAACACACAGTGCTTCAAAAGGGGTTGAAGTCACCACTCAAATCCAAAGACTGACAGCAAGCAAAGGTGGAGATTCCATTATCTGGCAGTGATTAGCGTTGGTGTCTCTCAGTATCAAGGTTGTGGGTTAAATTTCCTATATTGAATTAAAAAGGTGAACTCTGAGTTGCCTCTAGTCAAGAATGAAAGTGCCAATGTTTCAGTGTCACTTATCATTCACTGCTGACTTTTGTACCCCATGGCTATAGCCACCTGCGCTCTACCCTCTCCCAAGAGGATGAGTGAGAGGAAGAAAAAGAATGAGTTTACAAAATATAGGCCAATAAAATGTTATGTAAACAACATTTGGGATATGAGATCAGCTGGTTTTAAGTCAAAGAGAAATTCTGAGCTTTGATTTACAGAACCTGAAACATGTACAGTTCGTGAGCTTCTTGTTTATTGGCAACATTTTGAAGACTTTTCACCTTTCAAAAGATATGTGAGATTATGTTTTGAATTGTTAATTACTATGGTAACAATCCTAATTTTTCACCATTCTGAAACCCACGGATAGGTAAGATCCACCAGCTGTGCTAGTTCTGACCAAGTGGAGCTCAAGCCAAAGTTGGTCCAGAGACACTGAAGAATGGGTCAAATGTAGAAAACAAATTCTTCTCAAAGCCAGTGCAGTAAGTGTAGTAATAACCCTAATTTTAGAACACAGTCATTTCAGTTCAAAGAGTTGGAATTAAAGACCCAAACTACAGGTTCTTTTTGGGGGCCTAATTGGTGGGGGCTAAGACATCATTTTAGACTAAAATATGTTTTATTGGAAAAGGTATATGTTAGCAAAAGAAGGTTAAATAAATAAATAAATAAATAAAACATTATGCTTTTCAGGGTCAGGTCTGAAAAGCATAATGTTTTATTTATTAATTTAAAAAAAAAAAAATTTAAGATTTTTTTTTTCAGGGTCTTCAGGTGCTATGAGGATTGGGCAGCAAGCTGCCCCCGCGACCCAGCCGGATTAAGCGGGAGAAGATGGATGGATGGATGGATGGGTCAGGTCTGAATGTCGGGTCTCGTTTGTAAAATCATTAAAACTGTTTTTTTTTAATGGACGATTTCAACATAATCACCAATTTCATTTCATTCTACCATAATGATATTTTTAATTGTGCATTATTAAAAAGATAAAAGAAACCGGTGAATGTGCCCTGTCAAAATAATGGGTTCATGCATCCTGTGGAAATGAAACTTAAAATTAAAATACAAGAAAAATACATGGATAAGGAGTTGCCCTCTTGTGCTAATGAGGGGATAGGTTCCTGTCCAATTAAGGCACTCATGTTCACACAGAGATTATCCCGTTAGGTGGTAGCCCAAATCAAGAGGCTTTGAAGCAAAAAGCTGTTCATAGAACTAAAGCACAGGTCTGAAGTGGTCAGTCCAAGCAAGGCTTAGACCGCAGACATGCAGGTGGACATATTACATCCATGTATAAATGTTATGTACCATAGACGTTTTCCCTTCCCTTAAACCTGCTTATAGTTGAATTTATGGTGATTCATAAACAAGGGTAGAAAGTAACTAATTACATTTACTCACATTACTGTAACTGAGTAGTTTTTTGTGAGTAAATTTGTCATTTTTGAAGTAGTATTTAAAATAGGTAATTTTACTTTTACTTGAATACATTTTGACCCAAGTATTTTACTTCATTACATTGAAACCCACCCTCATTCCTGAGTAAAATCAGATTGATAGAGAAAAAAAAATGAAATGCAAAACTCCCCCCAAAAACTATGCCAAAATGAAAGGAAATTGCGCGGCATTTTCATTAGAGAATATCCAGTCATTGCGCAGAACCCTCCTGTGGGCTCACCACCTGCAGAGGGGTTCATGGGGGGGGGTCAGGTGCTATGAGTATTGGGCAGCTGCCCCCGCGACCCAGCCGGATTAAGCGGGAGAAGATGGATGGATGGATGCGCAGAACTGTAAGTCTGTCTTGGATCAACTTGGATGATGCTGGTGCTGAGTAAAGACAGAGGTCATCATGGACACCATGTGCAATGTGTACAACATTTTCATTTTGCATACTTAATTTTCTTTCTTTTTTATTGTAGTGTTGTGAGTTTGACCATATAATTCAGAATGTGTTAAATTGTTAATTTGTTTAATTTGTTATGCAGTTCAAGTTCTAAGTTCTATAAAGTTGTATAAAAAGAAGGAAGAGCTCAGTGTTACTAAGTGTTAGCAAGCTCAGTTGTCTGTACAAAGTTTGCACTGAACAAAGTTTGCACTGCATCACCTAAAAATTGATTAAAACAACTTATCACTCATCCTTTTTTACATCAAATAATTGAAAGTAACTAAGTAACTTTTACTCAAATTACCTTTTAAATGAAGGTAGAGTTTTAGATGGTTATTTTTACTTAAGTAGGAATGAAGAAAAGTAAAGATACTTTTACTTAATTAAATTTTTTCCACCACTGTTCATACTTTGAGTATTATTTATTCTCTTTCATTTAAGACACCACTCAGCAAAATCCAGTTTTCACTAATACTCTCCATACACGGCCACTTCTCTTTTCTCACTCCATGCAACTTTTTATTCTTAATCAGACACACATATAAAATTCATCAGCGCTGCATATCTATTTTGTGACAGATTTGAAAAATAAAATAAAATAATTGCTTGTTATACAGTGATCTGTATTATAGCCTAATAATGAGATCACATAAAAAGCAAAGCGATATGTCCAGTTGTTTTCAGTTATTGACTGTGTGTGTGCAGGCGTTAAGTTGATGCTTTGTGACAGGAGTGTGTGGAGACCAAAGACTGTAGGTCTCTATATAAATGGACATAGCTAACCTGCTAGCCAATGCATTCCAAAGGGGAAATGAGCATAGGCGCACTTCCAGCTCCATCACCCTCAATTCACTTTGCATTGAAAAAACGCAGCCCCTGTCTTTGTAACTGCTACTGTCAGGACTCCTCATTTTGGTCTTAAACTGTTTATATTAACCCACTCTACATGATCCTGGTGTTTTTATTTCACTATTTTGTCTGTAAATCTATTCCTATTCCTGATATAGAACTCCAAACGCTATGGGTGACACTCCCTTAGGTGCACTTCTTTATACAGTCTATGGTGGAGCACTCAGTCTAATATGTCTCGCAACTTTTAACAATTTAAAAATGTTATAGGACACATGGCTGTATATGACTTTGAAAAAGAGAGGATTTTAACTTGCAACGTTCAAATTTCAGGAGGACTGCTCTTTTATGTCTGTGAAGTCAAAAACTATCATATCAAAAGGCTATATCAAGATGAAAACAGAACAAACATTATTATTTTTAAAGTATTGGCCAAGGTCATTTGAACACATTTAAATAAGACATAGGCATTGTATCATTATGAGGTTATCACTGGTGAATTGATTTGATACTGAAAAGAGTAGGAGATATACTAAAACATTTTATTACAAGTTGGACATGAGAACAAAAGCCCGTAGTATATGAGAGATGATTGGTACAGAAAAATCCACTTAGTCCTCTGCAGTTCTTAGTTTGATAGTGCAAGATTACAGGGTCATGGAATCAGACTGGGCTCACTTTAAGAATGATAATGCCTCACAAACTTAGCTCTGAAAGTAAAATCTATTAGAGAAACTGCTGTGTTTTCTGAGTGGGAGGTCAGCCAACTGTCTCTGTCGTGGTGCCAAAGCCGGCCAGGAGAAGAGAATCAGATATCAGCGTGATCAGGTGTTAGTCCAGCTGGCCCAGGTACTAAGAGGGAAAAGGCTGTTAAACAAGACCCCCCACCTGAGAATGAACCCTCAGGCCTGCAGAACAGACCACCTGAAGGGGGAGCCGGAGAGCAGGTCAGGAAGATGGATAGGTCCTGATGAAGAGTGGAGATGGGAGATGAAGGCTGCTCCCAAAGGTCAGCGATAACTGTTTTAAATGTGCAGTAACCCACTTAAAACCGTCACATATCATAATAGTAAAGTGGTGGGTCCATATAAAGGGCAACACAAACTTGACTTTTGTGAGCTTTAAGCCATGTTAGAACGTGGTTACCTCCTCAAAAACATATGTGAAATTGTGATTTGTTTTATTCACACATGCTTGAGTAACCCGTCTACATCCCCAAAAGCTCAAACCGCTCTGTTCCACCTAGTGATGTCATCAAGTAGTGGGTTTCAAGTTAACAGCTACCTTTTACCTTTTTGAGATGGGTAATTCCAGGGCTGAAATCATCCAAATGATTCTAGTGAAGGTGTATGGAGTTTTAAAACACAGTGGAGCACTTCCTGTAACCGCATGACATCACAAGGTGGAACAGTGTTTAATGCTTGAGAGAACTAACTAAAGAACTAGGCTAAATATGCAATGTTTGGGTATTAAACATGTGTCAATGAAACAAAACACCCCTCCAGGTTTGTTTGTAATAAGCAAACATAATAACATAGATCAGAAAATCGTAATACTAAATCAGGAAAAAAGAAAAATCATCTTTTCTGATTACTACCTCTCTTTAATAGCATCAATCATGGGCAATGTTTTAAGAGAGTGTTGCTGTGTTATTTATTCCACCTTCTTTATTTAGGATATCACCAAGTATTTGTCATAGTCATTGATTAAGTGTCATAGGAAGCTAGTTTGCTCATATATATCAACTCTCTACTGGGTCTTTGCTATAAATGGCGTTTTCTCCGAAGACACTATCTCTTTAGAATGAGACAGTTTGGTGGCATGGGTTTCAGACTAACGAGTCCTTCCTGATTTGAAGGATTTTGTGGCAACATTCAAAAGATAATGTTTTGATCTGAATTGTGTTATAGTGTTACACCATTGCCACGTCCTTCAAATCAAAATCCTAAAACGTGTGAAAAGGAACTTGGAGATAGGACATATAGGTCATCCATGAAAGAGGGGCTAGGTGGTTGGCGCTGAGGTCTCGTGATTATTTTCTTTCCAGAGCGGGTGACGGGGTTGATTGGTTTTGAGAATCTTGTAAAATATGTATACAGAAATATATGCACGGGATCCTCTGGTTTCTTCTAAATGTTCACAACTAATGTTTACTAAAGCGGCAAAGCTATAATGGAAACATATGCACCAACACACACACAAAAGGATTTTCACTTAATACCTTTCTGGCAACACATTTATGGTTTTGAATCCTCCTTCATTTATTTATATTTCAAAAAATACAACTTTATTTTCTAACCTGTGTAGTTAAACTGCTTTTTTCTTAATAATGAACACTGCGACTTAATGCCTTGTTTTTGGAAATCCTGCCAAACAAGATCCAAACCGAGTTAGCACTTAGCAGCATGTGCTAATTAGAATGCCCATTCGAAACAAGATGGATACAACACATTACCATAATGTGTTTTCTGAAAGCGTATAATTAACACTAGGATATATGAGGCGGATTGTTCAATAATTTTATGGTAATCTTTGTAGTATTACAGCCCATAATACAGCAACTATCAAATAACAAAGTCAGGTTTATTCACAATTGAACACAAACAAATTATCACGTGTCAAATGCGAGGTTTTGGCTGTTTGTGAGTCGTGACCAATGTGAACTCATTTTGATTCTAAAAGCAGAAATATCATCTTACTGAAATGTCACAAGTTTAACTCATTAGGGGAAAACAAAAAAATATCCAATTATTTTTGTAAAAAGCTAAATTTAAGTATTTGTTTGTGTCCATCCATCTCAAATGATTTAGGATTTGATTACAAAAGGCTTTGTTTCCAGATTTCAAAATGCATTCTCATTGTCTGACTCTATTCTATTCAGAAAGAAATGATAATTGATAACCACACAATATTGTTTCATATTGGTGTTGAATTATTTATTTTGCATAAGATTCTTGTCTTTCATGTTTTTCTGTTTAGTTCCATGTTTGCCCTTTTATGAATCGGCACCAGCACATTTCAAGGCCTTGCATCAGGGTAAACCTCAGAAGATTCCACTTTCGATTTTAATTTAATTTGACGATTAGGCCCCGGGATGCCTTCAGAGACTACCTATGTTAAATGCATGATCACAGATAATGAACCCAGTAAACACACACACTGTAGACTGGAAATGGATGAACTTAGATAGCCTGGAATGATGCATGCTGCAGGTTAGGGAATGGCCAGTGCTAATTACTTGTATCAAATTAGCCAAATATTGTGGACAGTATTAAAGTGCCCTCTACTGATAGAAATGAACAACAAGAGGACCCCAGAGCACAGGCGTAAACACAATATCAGCATTCTGGGTGCAACAGCATGAGAAATTAATTAATCACAATTTGTTACAGCGTAGACGCTCCAGGTTAACATGCTAATTAAAACAAATATGCCTAATATATTCCGCTGTGTTTAGACATCTCCATACCCCTGTGAGGTGGGGACAGAGGGAGAAGAGCAACTACTCAAGTAAAGGTGGTACTACTTCCAAAGAACTGTACTCTTTTAAGCATCTAATATTGCATTGCCTAGCAGATAAACTCCAGTGCATTCATTATTCAATTCATTTGTAAAGTCAAATACAGAGAGCACCAGGAGACCCCCATGGCTATAAAATAAATACAAAAGCTCCAATAAAACTCCATACAATTGCAACTATATTCAATAGTCCAAGAGCTAGACCACTGTGACTTTGCTATACCCTTTTCTTATTATTTTTCATGAGTGTACACCTCGGGCAATTACGAGTTCAGGGTCTTATTTTTACTTAGGACCACCCATACCCCTTTTGTGGGGCCCACCTTGTGTGAAATGATATGAGTCTGGTTAAAGTGGTGCTATAGTCACGTACGGAGTCACAAAGTCATGAAATTTGGAACAAAGAATACTGTCATGATGAGGAATAAAACAATATTACCTTATAGGGGTTTATGCATTGCTGTTTACAATTATTAGACCATTTACAAAGTTTGCTAAAAATTAATATCATAACTACTACTATTAGTGCTACTACTTCCTGTCCTCTTCTTTGGCTGGCAGATGGACAAATAAAAGTTCTTATTTTCACTAGCTGGTTCCCTTATCTTACGTCCTATGCTCCTCTGCATTACTACAGCTATGCTATTGTTAACACCTCTACCTCTGCTACCCATACAAAATATGACAACCTTCTAGAGAGATATAAAAATGTGCTTTACAAACAGAAATCTTTCGCTATCATTTGCAAGCAAATCACTTGGGTGAATAATGTACAGCTTTTTGCCACCTCTGAGAAGGCCATACCAAATCCATCTAATTTGAAATGTTATATTGTATTTACAGATATGAGATGCCGCACAAATGCATTTTCGCGGTTAATACGAATTCCTCCAGACAGGCAGAGGACTCCAATGTAATCTAATTCTATCATCTCATATCTTCTGGGTAAAGAAAACGATCATCTGTAATCGCGTAAAATGCACTGCTTGCTGTGTCAAAGCAAGTTGAAAATCACGTCTAAAAAGGTCTATGGGGCTTCGTGGGGCGTAATGCAGCTTCCCCTCATCTGCTCTGTGTAGTATTTGGGATCAGTGGCTGGTTAATGTGTCCCCGGCTTGTACTTGGGTGAGCTTATGTGGCAGCTGGGTGTCATTGAAGAGAGCTACGTGAGTCAACAGTTAGTCACTGCAATAACTGGCTGGTGTAGCTTTAAATAGGCAATTAGCAGCTAAGTTCAAATCAGCCCGTGAGCGCTCCGAACAGCATGGAGTTGATTCTTTCTTTTAAAAAATAAATCAGAATTAGCTTGAAAAATGGTGGATGGTGGAAAAATGACTTAACCAAATGAGAGGTTTTGATGTGATTGGTTTTGAATTAAATGCGTGATGGTTTAAGTGGCAGCTCATTAGTTTCATTCATGTTGTTCAAGGTTCACATGGGGAAGAAGCTTTTAAGTGTCAGAGCTCTATACAGGTAATGGGACAGATGTATGAAGCATAAGACTACTTTGTTAATGTGACAGCTACAGTAAATTAATGTCAGTGGAAAAAAACAAGCATGATAATTATACAACAGCATATAGAAAGTGAGTATATGCGTATATTGGCATCCTTGAGTTGGCTTAATGATACCTCCACTGCTGTGATATTAATAATGATTACATAAGCTAACGGTGTACATGCTAAAAAATTCACAAAATGACCACATCCGTGACAATTTGTGCAAATATTATATAGCTGCAACTTTTATTTCAGTTTATATGAAAAGTTGTTCAAATACTGGCGCTAACTGTTGAGTTATTTAATTATGTATTTTTGTTCTAGCTGCAAGAGAGATTTCTGCTGTTTTAGCAAATAGAGGAGATGATACCAAAATATATTAAATTATCTAAATAGTTTTCCAAAGTCAATTTTACTTTGGTTCATATGGACACATTAAATTAGGCTAGCTATATATCTGTATGTGGCTGTTTACAGTTCATTTCTACTGTGATGCTACAGATGGCCCTAATTTTTACGATCTTAAAAACAGTTCATTTCAAACTGCAGCAATCCAAACCCTCATTTTCCCCATCACATTCCTAACAACCTAGTAATTCAGTTTATAAGCTCCTTTTTCCATCTTTAAGAGGCCAGAGTGGAGTTGTGCAATAACTAACATGCTAACAGCCTTTCTTCCTGGTTTGTGGATGATAAAAATGTTCAGGTGCAGACAGCATTCTGTTGTTTCATTTTGGTCCTAACTTCAGATTTTACAATATATCTTTACTCGAGCAAGACAAACTTAATTACATGAAAACTTAATTACCTTGAACTTACTTTGGCCCATACACTATAGGCCTACACTTAGTTTACTGTAGCTGATATGAAGTTATAGAAGGTCAATGAAGTCTCCGCTCACAGTTCATTTCTACTACAGAGCCAGCCACGACTACAGGTAATTTAAATTCCACTATTCTAATGCAGCCGATGCTAATGTGATGTGAGGAGTCAACCACTCGCCCTCTCACCGTAGGGCACACTGCTCATTACTTTATCTCCATGTCATCAAGCTAAAAAAATCTCCAATCAGGGCTTCATTTTAACCACATTTTTATTCCTCTAATTATGTTTTCAGGCTCCAACTGGCGCACTCATTCAAGTCACATGTATTCCCTGTTGTCTTAATTTTTCCTCAGTAATTCATTGGAGAATTATTGTATTGTGTAACCTTGAGGGTGAGGCTTCATAAATTAAAATGAGCCTAGTGTCTCTTTCAACCGTATCAGGTCATGTTCATTATTCAAACAAACAGACGTTGGCACACTTTTTCATCCACTGTACTCCTCTTCCCCTTATCATCTCTTATAAAAGTTGCATCTTGACTGCGATTGGTGGAAAGTTGCCTTTGTTTAGCTTATATAACGCAGTAGGGAAGACGGGGGCAAATGCATGTTTAAAATGCCATTAGACGTTGCAGCCTCTGGGTTAAGAGCACCATTTTCAACGTTCATATATTTGATGAATGTGCCTTCATGTATTAAACACTGTGATACAATCTTCTGTTTCTTCTTTTCTTCGGCTTTTTCCTGTTAGATTTAAATCAGATGCCCTCCATGGAGCAACCTCTATTTGGGCTACATATATTAGCACATACAGTAAAAAGTACATACAATAGAAAATGTTCGGGGAAGAAATGAAAAAAATTAAATTGAAGCATTTGAAAAGCATTGGTATCAGAATGTCAGCAACATTCGGCTTACTGTAAGCAGGGTCTTTGAATAAATAATGGACAACTGTAAAGCATCTTTGTGAGCTACTGAAGAGCAAATCGAATGTAATGTTGGAATGAATGGTCACATTTATATAACACTTTTTCCTTCAAAGCACACAAAGCGTTTTACATCAAAGAACCACACAGCCATTCACACAAACACACACACACCTTCATACACCAGAGTACATAGGCACTGAAGGCAAGACAGTTTAAGTGTCTTGCCCAAGGACACATCAGATGAGTTGGAATTTCATTGCTACAAGCTTGACTGCTCTGTGATGGGAGTAACATTTGAACTGACACCCTTCAGATTAGACCAACTGAGCTACTGCCACCAAAATCATATCTTGCTTGTGTTTTTAAAGACTAAAAAAGCACTGAAAACATACATTCTTAAGTTTAATACCATACTGTGGAACATTCCCAGCCAAAGCAATAACATCCAGTAGGATGACATCAAGTAGGTAGTGCACCTTCCTCCAGAAAAGTTACATAGTGCACCTTTAAGATGGATAACTTTGCCTTCTTTATAGTTCTGTGACCTATGGCGATCTCAATCTAAAAATAATTATTTTTAAAAATCTATATTTAATTTCTTCTCACAGTTAACTGATCTTTTAGCACATCCCTGCTCTTTGGTCTAAACACAACATTACCCTCCTGACTGGGTGGTCTGAGGGGGCTTCTGTAATAAGACTTTGACAGTATTCAGCAGCACTGGGGTCCTGGAGTCCTCAAGGTCTCTGCAGTGTTCTGCTTCTTCTGATATGACACAAAGCACTCTTTGAGAGTCACTTGACAAAAAGTTAAAGAAACCGTGATACAAATATATGTTGTTGTTTTTTTTAATAAATGCTAATAGGCAAAAATGCACATGACACATGATTTACAACCTGAGGACATTATAGAGTTTGAAGAGAAACTTTTAGGACTCCATGTTTTATTCATATTCTTTAAATATCTGACTGTGCTTGTATTAAAATGTCTACTTTTGATGTAGTCCTTTCACTTGAGATGGAAAGATGGTTTAGCTGAGGACGGCTCTACATTTAGAAGTGCCACTTTTAAAAAACGCCCCATTAAAAGCCTTTTGTGAATTTTATTGGGTGCACCACTAAGTTAATGAGATGTGCAAAGGGAACAGGAGAGAAAAGGTTTATACTTAGACTGGGGCTATATGGTAGTGCCTTCTACTGTTGGGACAGCTGATATACTGTGTTTTAATCGGTGTGGACCCTATTGTTTGCTTGGTTGAACTTGTCAGAAGTCCAATGGCCTTATATAAAGTACAACAGTGGAACTGTAGGGCTACAGGGGTATAGGGGAAAATTTATACAGATAGGGAGGACATGCAAACTCCACCAAGAGTCAGGGAATCAAAAGTGGACCTTCCTGCGGTGAGTGCCATGCTCCATTACCGCCCTCGGTGCTTTTGTATTGACTCCAAACCTTGATAAATGGAGCGGGGTTATTCAGCAAAGGCTAAGCTGAAAGAGCAGAAGTAGCTTCGCATAGTACAGTCTGTGTAATCACCCAATCACCCAGTTAGGTAAATTACACTGCAAGAGGTTATGTCAACTCGACAATATTAAATTACATTATAGTATTATCTCTAATTACAGTGTTTGTCTAACAGGCCACAGCATCACCGTCTTGAGCACACATTTGGAGTAATAGAGATGACCTTACCTTACCTGACCATGAAACTCTCCCTGCAGCAGAACCAGTGAGCCCGGGAGGTCATTGCAGACTCCTGGCCCCCTGCAGCTGGACTGGAGCTGCTGTGTCTTGGCAGTGGCTGAAGGCAGTGGAGCTGGAGGCTGGTGAGTCACTTTGAGGTGCATCTGACAGGAGCATTATGGGTGCAGGGGTCTGAGAACCAAAATATGTACTGTCATAAACCAGGAAAAAGGACTCTTCCCCTCACTTCTTGTGCTACAGCTAATAATAATGGGAATGAGTAATAATTTTTGGATACTAGTCTCAGCCTCGACACCCACTCCCTAACAGCGGTGCTGCTATCCTACCTGCACTCCTAAAATTTAAACCTGGAATATAATAAACAGAAACAATTCAAGAAGGTAAGTTTAGCTTCAAAGTTCAGTTTGGGCAAATAATTATCTCCCCTCATCACTGCCTAATTTTGTAAATACAAGAATAAATTAAATAAAACATCTAACAAACAAATTAGGCAAAGTTTTGGAATAATTTGTAATTTTCTCATGCCAGAAAGTTACAGGAATAGAACCTTTGTGAAAATAGACAAATAAACAGTCAAAATATGCAATCTTTTGAATCGCTGAAAGTCTTCAGAATGGTGCCAGATCAGAAAAAGTAATGCATCAGAAATATATCATAAAGAAAAGATTCATGCATTCTCATTGGACTTGTAATAAAGATAAAATGTAATTTCACAAATGTGACTGAAACCATGGAAATGTTAATTAGTATCAAGTCACCTCCATCACTGGGGGGGATTTCTTTGTTCGTATGCATGTCTATGTTCAAACTGCAGCCCACTTTAGGCAGTCCAAAGGTAAAAGCTCGAGTCAGTAGTATGCATAGATTATAGCATTAAGCACACTTTTCTGTATTGTATTGACAGAATGGAAGGTGGGAGACAGACTTCCAAATTGCCTGAAGATGTTCTGTTGGGCTTTATCTAATCCGTGTATTAGAAATTACTTTTTTATCTTAAGACGACTTGAGAAATCTGTGAACTAATGCAGAGCACGAGGTTGCCTCTAAGCAGTCCCGGAGATTACCTGCCGTTATAATACAGCAGTAAGAATAAGAGCCAAAGGTTAATGTTGAGAGGAGGTAAGCCGTCTGGGGTCAGAGTTCAAACAGAGAAACCTCTCCTGCGATGAACTAATCAAAGAGGTTTTAGACACACTTCTCCTGTCGTGTGCCTGTCTTTTACGCTGTAGAACTATGATCTTTTGCCTTTTGTACATTGTGTAGGATTTAGTAACATTTAGTGATAGGCTTTAAAGCTGTAGTTTGCCACATGCTATTATTTTCTTACCTGAATAATAGCAGAAAGTGTGAGCATTTCTTTTTTTGTACTAGCTGCACTTTGAAGTGAAAGTTTGACTTTCTTTGAAGAAATGTAAAAAACAATGTGGGTCAAAATATCTCACATCAATTATGTTTAATATTTGGACTTTAATACAATGAAAAGGACTTTGTTCAACTATCTGCTCAAACCATTGCTACTGGTCACTGGTTAAGTGAAGAAGCCTGACACGAGATAGGGTTGACATGAAAGTACTCAGACAGTAGAACACACATGTGCTCAGGCATGTTTACAGCACATTCAGATAGTCAAGTCAGTTATAAACTGTCAAGAAATAATGCAGAATTAACAGTACATTTGTTGCAGGGTGATTTAATTTTTGGTATTTTAATTTACAGAAACATTAAAGGAACTGTATATAAGATTTTGCTTTTACATTTCATAAACATGACCTATCTGCGCCCACAGATATGACGTAAACATATTCAAATCAAATATACTGATAACAATCCTAATGCTGATATACATCTTATTAGCAAGATTCAATTTGAAGTCCCTGATTTAAAGGAATAAACTGCAATTCTATGTCATCAAGTCAACAATTAACAATCCATAACTTACACTCTCTTACCCATACACAATCTAAATATCACATGTACATTATACAGTTACAATTTTTACTAACTAACCCACACCACTTTGCATTAACATCTCTAAATACACACTTGGCACTTAAATACATTTCAGTTTTATTTAATCAGGAACCTGTAACAGGAGTGAAAATCAGATCAATGTTGTGAATTCAACACATCACAATTTTAAGTATCTCAAGCCATGCAATTTCTGTTTTGCTCACCTTTCAGATAACCTTAGCAGCAGGCACTAATGACACAAAAGCATTACCATAGAAACACATTCTTAAAAGTTAGCGGCACAATGCAAGTGTTTTTAGCCATCGATCCACTGGAGAACAGAAGAGAGGGAAACTGGCTGTTGGCTGGTTGCTACACTTTAAATCAATTGTGTGAAGCCAGCTGATCAACATGGAGAAGCTTAAGTGGGTGTGTGCATTCAAGGGCCAAGATGATTTAGGCACATGTCTTCTCATGTAGAGAACTATAAGTGCAAAGAACAGAGAAATGGCCCTAACTTGGACCATGAGTGCTAATTTTTTCAGACATCTGTGTTCTTGGCATTTATCTCCCTGCAAATTCATCTAATATGACGTGATTGACTTAGGATAACACCACCTTATATTAGTCCAGACAGAAAAATAAATAAATAAATAAACCATACCATAATCAAATGAAGTCATTGATTGAGCAATATAGATTTACATTTCAGAAAATGGTAGAATTGTTCTGGTATATGGTCACTTATTGGGACAATCTACATGAAAAAAGTGCAATGTCTCATGTCTTCTGTCAGCATAAACATATGAATAACTTTTAACTTTAACTTTTAGCTTAAAGACACAGTATGGTAGACTTTATTGGTCCCTAGCACTTCTGTACTGGTGTAATGAAAAATCTCATTAGGTTTTTCCAACAGAATTCACACCAGATATTGTACCCTGTTGTGATCCACTGTATTTGACATATGTGTTCCCAATTATCCTCCGTCATTGTTAACTTTCCCTCTCGTTCTCACTTCTCTTTCACATAATACGTGCTCTCCCCCTTACTCAATAGGATGCCTTTGTACAATTTGGAAATTATTTTTGTGGGAGGTAGTGATTTCATTAGTGACATAAATATTTGTAAGAAATACTGGTCAGCTGAGGGAATTGTAATGCTCTGATTGAAATAGTGCATTTTCACACAGGCAAACGAACCAAAATTGGTCCGGCTGACCTTTCATCAATGTTTATCTTCCAGTAGAAATACGCGCCCATTTTGGGGTCAGCCCGACGTTCCCCGTACCTCTGTTCCTAGAACTTTGTACACAACTCACTGCACATGAGCCCGGAGCAGAAGCACTGGGTTCGGGTAACAGTGATAAAGACTCGGGAGCTTCACCATAAAGCGCAGCCCCTCAGGACGGGCCTGGGGATCTCGTCCTTGGTCTTGTGTCATCCTTCAAGCGCTCCATCCTCCTTGTGCTGGTTCCAGATGGAAACGAGCAAGACCAGAGTGCAATGGATGGGAGCTGAGCGGTTCTGTGCCGTCCTCTGCGTGTTGGATCCGGGGCAAAAGCGAGAATGTGCTGTGGAGTACAAGTTCTCCGTCCGTGCTGGAGGACCACGGCTGGTTCTGTGGTGGTGCAAAGCATACAAGCAGAAACGCGAACCCAATTTGATTCTTTATATACAAAATATAAGCGGACCGTCCTCCGTGCACTTGTCATCCCGGGGAAAACACCAAACACTACTCCCCGCTCCCGCCTCATCTGAGCCCGGCCTGAACCAGCTTGTTCAGGAGTCTGGGTTTGGATCTAGTCTGACTGTAGCATTTCTCAGACTAGGCTAAAAGCAGGGCCATTAAAGTTGAATCAGTTGAATCGGCTATTGGTCTACTACTATACTACTGCCTATTTACATAAAATTATTTGCTTAATTAATAACCTAAAATAACAAATGCTGCTACGTGAACACGGGGAACACAGGAACCTCTCTGACATGTTTGCACATTGGTACTTACTCTGATCTTCGTATATCACATTTTCTGTTTTGGCCATTGTTGGCTAAATAATATTTGAAAATGAGTCACCACTGCATCTGGAGAACAATCTGTTATTGCACTGGATTCAACCATAGACCGTATGTATGGTCTATGGATTTGACAAAGGCACAGAGCGCGTCATTTCAGGCAAAGGAGACGCGTAGCCCCTCCCATGATGCATTTCGTATAGTTCGTTTTATACATCCATGGTTTGAACCATATAGCTAAAGCGTTACCTGCCGCGTGCCAAATAGGAAGTGCTCCAGGAGGCTCTTCCGGCTCCTTCTCTCCCTTTTTCCCATTGACTTACATTGGGATCTTATCGCCCCTCTCTCTGTAACTCCTGCACTGAGCCTCGTCATTTTGGTCTTAAAATGTTCGTATGAACCCGCTCCTGCCTAGCGTTAATTACAACAGCTAACGTTACTAAAATCTTAACTAGCATAATTTAACTAGCATAAAGTAAAGTGAATTTCGTTAAACGGCCAGCTCTATTGTTGTTTGCACATAACAGAACATATAACATAAATGACAATGACTTAAACTTACTATTTAAAGTTTGATGATAAAAGCTAAAGGTTACCTTATTATTCTCAAGAATCACCGAAATACAGCGGTCCGTGCAGAATGGTGCAGCAGAGTATCGCATCGCAGCTCTGCCATGATGAGGGCGGGCATGTTTAATGACCTCAATCATGATTGGCTCTTGTGGTTGCTATGATACTCGTGGTCGGATGTCCAAATATGGAGCCTGTCTCCAAATTCGCTTCTGTAACCGTGAGCATCGGGAGCCTCATTTGTAATACAAACTCTGAACCTGTTATATTTATTGGGAGTAAACTCAGAACTGTATGTGTACCATCTTAAAATGTGTGTGTCCCTCTCTAGGTGACATAATTTAAGGGTTTCATTCCAGGCCATAATCAGTATATTTAGTGAGTGGTCATCTTGAATACTAATTTTACCCTGCAATTTTGTGTCAACAATTAAAGCTTTCAGTGGTATCCCCTGAATTGCTTTTCCCTCCAGATCGTTCCATCCTGCCTTGCAAACAGGAGAGCACATGCACACAAGAGCTCAGTTGGGCAGCACAGAAATATACCCTTAAACATGGAAGGTTGCTACCACCTTTAACTGTAAGGTTTTATACTTAAATCTAGCTTTTTACCTTTCCATATGTACCTTGATCTTGCTTATGTGGTATAGTAAATGGCAAACACTGGAATAGATTTAGCATTCAAGGAAGAACATTCATTCTGATCGAGTCCACAAATATAAATCCAGAAATGGTACAGTATTACATCTTTGTATGTCCGATTGCAATTTAATGTTAAGAGGTCCATAATTTAACTGTAAGTAGAAATATCCTAGATACTTAAAGGGACAGGAATTTTGAACATAGGCCATCATTTCCTAGTGAGCCAGTGTGTTAGAGACGTGTGGAGACACTTTTTAAAATATTCCATCTAGTCCTTGTATTTGGAGAGGTTGCTGGTGCTAGGCTAGTGCATGTCAATGGCCATAGTTGGTCTGCCACTAAAAACACTCTTACCCACTTCACAGTGCACCCGAGGCAAAACAGTTATAATGCCAGACTGTCGATGTGAATATCTTTGTCTATAGAATAATTTTAGAAGTAAAACTGACCTTGCATTTGAAGGATTTATGTCCGAGCAGCAGTAGCAAGTTGTACATCCTGATAGAAAGCTTGGCAGTGGCGGACTAATATATGAGAAAATAGTTCCTCAACATACGATGATTATGTGGTATAGTAATGATGTGCGATGCAAGGTTAGTTTTATTTCAAACATTATTCTATCAACACAGACATTTACATCAATAGTCTGGCGTAATAACGGATTTGCTTCGGGTGTACTGTGGAGTGGGTAAGACTGTCTTTAGTGGCAGGCCAACTATGGCTATTGACATGTGCTAGCCTAGTGTAACCCAGGTTATAAAAATGCGCCTAAACTGCGTAAAATATATATAAAATGTTCACTTTAACCTGTACGTCAAATCACATGACATACGTACGCCTTCAGCCGATCACGTTTCGCTTAGCGCGGATACAAGTCCTCCTGTGTCTGCTCTCCAGCATTCGGGAGTTGGGGAGAGGAGCCACAGGACAGCTGTGCAGGTTAGTCTTGGAAATAATCATTTATCATCCAATATGTTATCTGTTCTTACCGCCGCGGGCGTAGTTGGGTCTGCATGCCAGTTGTGAAGGGGGATTTGGTGAGTCTGTCTATGAGTCTGTCTGTCAGTTTGTTATGCAACAAGTGCTTAGCATTAGCAACCAAAATGCGCTAGCACCTTGCACTTGATTCATTGTTTAATTGTTGATCATCACGGTACATTCATATGCTAATGTGGCCCGTTATAGGCCATTATATCCTTTTATTCTTGGCTAAATGCTCTTATGATTGTTTAAGTGCAACTTGCTACTGTTCGATGTTGTACTTAGCAAACCAATGCACCTTAAATTGTATATTACGTGAATGTTGTTGCTACACTTTTTTGTAAATAGTATAATTGGGAAATTAATGTGTATACACTGGAACTGGAATTTAACTAGCTAATTAATTTATTTTGATAATGACGGTTCTGTCTGTTCTATCACCACACAGGCCAGCTGTGCCCAGTTGGGTACAGATCCCACGATGACGAGCTAGGACAGCCTGGAACCTCTTGAACTTCATGGCAATAATACACCCTCAGCTTTCTGCGGTCAGGAAGGAGGTTTGACAATTTTAACAATTTGTTTCCAAGCATACAAGTTTGTATGAGTTAAACTGAGTCAGAACTAACCTTTTTTCAGGAGTTCACAAATTCATGAAAATCCATCTTGGCGTCATGGCGTTCCACCTCTTCTCTATCGCTTTCAGAAAGTCTTTCCAGATCGATAATGTGTAGAACTCAATTCAGAGTGTGACACATATCAATCTAGTGTTAGCTAGACTAGGTCAGGACTGCCTTAGCTGGAGGATTACCAAACTCTGTGCAGAAAAGGCCCAGAGCAGTCAAAACTTCATGCTGTGAGGCGAGAGTGCAAACCAACCAGCCACCCTGCCACCATTCCCTTTGTGGCTTTAAATGTTCTAATGCATAGAATTATAGAGGCCCTTGCCTTGCATCTTAGGACACAATATTAGAATGGTGTAAATGCAATATTTATGAACCGGGAAAATTTTTTTAGTGGTAAATTATTAAATGATGCTAACCATTGTGGGCAATGCTGGAGTCATTTCTTTGAACATTCCAGACATGCCAACCATTACGATCTGCCCGTAATGATTACGATTTCATCAAGCTGATTACGCCATTACGACTTCCAAGTCCGTTATTACGTTATTGCTCAGTAATGAAAATTTCAAATTTGGCGCCGTAATCCCCGCGTTTGGGATAGCCCTGCCGCCGGAGTTCCCGCGTTTGGGATTTTCCTGTGAATAGACCGGTTTCAAAGTTTGTAAACATTATGCGCGCTTCCGGTATGCGCGCACACATTGGCCCCAAAACATTCCCGGGTTTACAATCGTGACAATGGCGGATAATGACAGGTGCGATCAGTCATCGTATTTAAAGTCCCTTCAGCCAACAGATCGTTAAGGAAGTTAACCTTAAGTACAGGTACGCAGTTACCCGACCCTTACGCGCTACCTGATTATGAGTGGGAAGCGTACATATCAAAAATACCGGCAACTGAATGGCCCCACATTTATATGTATCTCATAAATTCGCCAAGCGCGTGGACGAAGGAGAATTTAAGAGCATATAAGTCTTTAGAAGTGTACAATTTCGTGGAATGTGGTCATGTCCAACCTTTGAGGATGCACAAAATAACAAATGAAAGTGAATTTTGTATCGTCAAAGCCGGAGTTTTACCAAGTCAAAGGCAAGGACACAAGACGGAACTGTTCCAAGCCTGGGTGGATGCACATAAGACCAAATGATTTGTTCTGACAGCCATATAGTATATAAATACCTGATATAAAGTGATCACTGCAAACACGAGCCTTGTCAGTCAAGTCCTCGGACCAGTTTTCTCATCTGTGGCTCGTATCCACAGACGGCGGCGGTGCTGTTTAAATGCACCTTTTCCTTTAGGAATCTGATAAAAAATCAATCCGTTTCCTTTTACCTGCCTGTTCGTACAATCAACGGCACAACACGATGGCATTTTGGTACAATACAAGCAGCTCGAATTTCACCTTCCTGAACGTATAAACCGCGATAAAAACAGTTTGTTTTGGGTCCGAGTTGCGCGCATGTGCTCATCATATATGTGGGACGTGTCATGAAATCCGCCTATTACTTCAGTTGATGTATTTAGAAACGCGGTCTCTGATTGGTTAATCACCATCATCAGCGAGTTCACTGTATCTCGACTAATGAAATAGCGCGACGCATTTTCACATATACTGAGAAGAAAGGGATGATGGCTCTCGGATGCTGAGTCCTCGAGTACACCGCCAAAAAAATGCAGAAAAGAGAGAGAGAGAGAGAAAGAGAGAGACACTGCATGTATTTAGATCTAAAATGTTCACAAATAAAGAAATTAAAGTAATACAATACTGTAATAGTACCAGAATACTGTAATAAGCAAGTAAAGTATTATTTGATTTGTGTATGCGTGCTCAGCTTTTCTAGTCAGTCAGTGAAATTTGGAAATGTATCAGACTACAATGTAGTCTGATACATTTCCAAATTTCACTACATGATCATCCAATTATTCAAATCCCAGTATCAAGAGACAAACTTATTTTTATGTGTTTTAATTTGTTCACATATAACAGCAATACCTGCACAGTGAAATAAAGTTCTTTTTTTTTTTTTTATTATAATGTAATTTTTGTATTTTTTCATTCAGTTGGAGTAGTCTTCAAAAGGCCTGAGGTGGCTCCAAATTGCACCATAGACCATCTGATTTTTTTAAATTTTCTTGGTGCTATGCACTTGCCTCCATCATTACAGTTTGGCAGTATTCAGGATTGGCATGTCTGACATTCCTTTTACACTGTTCAAGGTTTAAACACACAAGGATGAATATTATCCATCTTAATCAGCCACAACAATTCAGTGGTCTTTCAACAGAGATTTGCAGCTTTGACTCCTCTCCACATGCATACAATGCCAGCAGATACAAGTAGCCATGAGAAAACTGCTAGAACTGCTCAGCCTTTGAAAGTCCACTGCCTTGATAGTGTAATGTCAGTATTTTAAATATTTGACCTTTTAGCGTATGTAACACTCACATTACTGATGAAGATAAAATAGTACTTATAGGCCTCCTCAGTACACCACTACATTATAGGAGACAGCCTCAGCATGTGGCACTGAGAGGATATTAGCTGAATAAATTGCCCCACAGGACTGGACATTAGTATGTGTGGGTATGTGTTTAAGAGAGATCCAGCTTCATACTGCTTCGTACGCAAAGAAAATGTGAAAATAAAGTGACCTATAGGGATTCCAGAACCAAGCCAAGCAACACAAACTACTGGACAGGGTTGGTAATTAGGACAAAGTAACTGTCAAAAGTTGACTTTACACAGGCTGTCAAGTCTGTATGTAAAGTAATTAATAATAACTTTCAAATAAGAACAAAAGCTACAAATTAAAAGCCCTGTACCTGATTTTTTCCTTTGAGCAAAATGTGTCTTGTCCCAGAACAGATATGCTGTATAAACAGCTCTGTGTACTTTCAAAAGAGGTTTTATTGTCTGATAATCAGGAAGTACATGTTAAAATGCTAGTTGTTGTTAGCTTTACCAACATGGCTAAACACCAAAAGTGAGGATTATCTTTGGACCATTGCAAACTATTCTGTTTTTCCACATTTGTAAAACAGTAAAAATAAGGTACGGCACTTTTAATACAATATGGATGTTTGAAACATGGTAACATCAAGAACAAGTTTAGCATTATTTCATTGTACTATCATCATATTATTAAGCAAAGGCAAAATTACTTTTTGAGGTGACAATAAGATGAGGTGGTGTGCTCCATCTAATATTATATAAAAGATAGTTTGTTAAAAGTTGCTTCTTGTATTATTGTATACACAATTTAAAAAAATGCATTGATGTGAGACATTTTAGTTTTCCCCCACATTTACCTTATTTTTGGATAAAACAAAAGCACTGCACAGATCAGTTTATTAATGGAACCCTTTTTTGTTTTTCTGCCAGAGATAATGTACTTCCTGGCACTACAGTATCACAATTATGAGCACAATACCAAACATGCATTATGTATTGGTGTAATCTGCCTTTGATGGTAATAATAGCGATGCATGGTCTTTATAAACTGGCATGTTAATTCTTCTTAATAATTCATAGGACTAAATCAGCGTTATAATGGGCCATGGAGCTGCTCAGAGCATGTGATTAATACAGATGGCGTTGTGACCTTTTCTTGTGGTTCTCGTGAAGTGTTCCTGATTGCCATTAACTTTTCAAGGGTTATATGATTTTCAAAGTGATGCTGAAGAATCACTTTTCATATATAATCAAATCCGTAATGGTTACTCATAGCGTACATGTCACTAGATCATGGATTAATCACAGGAAATCATTATTTTTGCCGCACTCTTGGTGGATTCAACTTCAAGGCAGCATCGGAAAGCTCTCTGAGACTGCAATTTACTAATGATCACTTGCACTAAAAAGCCACCATCGCTCCAAACCTATGGACCATCGCTCTTTGAAATGCGTTACTAAGCAATAAGATTTAGATTTAATTTACTTTCAAACTAAATTTCACATTTAGTGGATAACTTGCACTAACAATATACATACAGCATATACTGTGTGGAAATATATCCAATGGCATGTTACAATTGATTGTTCGCTACACTTCCTGAAAATCATGTATCAATAGCTGACGATAATAAACCCAATGGCTATTAGGGATGTAACAATACCAACGGTACAATATTTTCATGATTGGCCTGTGCATCACACGGTTTGATATTTATTGAGATATTCCAAGCCCTTGAAAAGCCTTTGGAACTGTTTCAATATTAAGAATTAAGATTTGAAAATGCATAACACCAAAGGATCATGGTCTATGTCATTCCCTCTGTTTTTTATTGCTGCACCAAGGCAAAGCACATTTATTTGTATAGCACAATTTGTACACAGAGTAATTCAAAGTGCTTTACAGAATAAGCAAAATTCACATTAAAATCACCATAATTATTAATTTAAGCAAAGAGACTTGTAATTCAATATATTGTGATGGCCCATGATATTATTGAGAGACTTGTGAAGATACGATATCACAATATTTCGGTTACTGTCTCATCCGTACTAGCTATTATGTTGAGAGGCCTAAGGTAAATGGAAAATACTGACCCCTTGTGACTAGACTCAGTATCTTTGAGGCCTAATTGGAAGGGTCGAGCTGTATTCTTGTTGTGTCAGGAAGAGCAGTCTTAAAGGTGCATTGTGTAACTTGCCCATCAGATACTTTTCTCCATGAAGATGTTGTTGTTTTGACTGGAATGTTTCACAGTATTGTACTGAACCTTTCTATCTTCATGGAGACCAAACCAGACCAAGTTACAGGTCAGATATGTGGGGAGGTAATCCCACTCACAGTCAGAATGTATGATTTTCTAGGCCTTTTTGAGCTATTAAACCACCTGTAATTGCAAAAAAAAAAAAAATTAAGGTAGAGCTGATTAATGTCATACTGTGGAACATTCCAGACAGAGAAACAACATATACATAGAAACAAACAGGAGACAGACCCCCAACCAAGAAGTTACACACTGCACCTTCAAAGATGCACTGTGTAATTTTTGTATAGTAACTTTGTCATTGCTTTGCCTAGAGTAGTATGGTGTTTCAGTGGTCTGAGCCTTAAAACAAACATTCCAGGTAAAGCATTGCAATCTCCATGGAGACAAACTGGTTGCATAAATGTTATACAGTATATTACACCTTGAACTAAACTTGTTTGCTAATTACGAGATACTGTTTTTCAATACGACAGTACATATAAGAGACCAAAAACACCAAGCTAAATCTAACCCAGAAGAGAATGACATTTCACCAACACCGCGTAGCTCTGTGATCATTTCAAAATAACCAAATAACACTGTTGTTTTTATTGTTTTCTTTCAGTGCTCTGAAGCTGCAGTTCATCTTCTGTCTAAATCAATAGTGTGCCTAGTCACAAAAACAACAAAAAACACACAAGGTCTTTATTGCTAACACTGTCATTTGGAGAAAAAAAAAAAAAAACTGGGATCAACTCCTCTCCAATTGTTGTCTTTGTGCATTGTGTAAAGTTGCGTAGAACCTTTTAACCCTCCCTTTGTTCAAATATGACTTCATTTTATATAAATCAATTTCTTGAATGGACCATGAGCAATTTGTTTATAATAATGTGATGCACTTTAAGTTGCACAGATTACAGGTTTATGCAATAATATGGGGCTGTTGGAATCAGGCAATTTTGTCTTAAATTTTTTTAAATTTCAAAGCTTGCTTGAATAGACTTCATCAACTTGAAGTGCAATGTGTAATTTGAGTGCTTTGATTTTCCACCTGGTTATTAGAATACTAAGCTTTTCACACATAAAAGGTAAACGCCAAAGAAATATTTAAAATGTGCTTGAAACCACATTAAAACTTCCTCTTTTCCATCTAATTCTCAGAACAACATGGCATATTGTAATATTCTATTACATTTTGCATTTTGGATGACAAACGGGTGACAAACAATTTTTCAAAGAATAAACAACCATATATATATATATATATATATATATATATATATATATATATATATATATATATATATATATATATATATGTATATATTTTTTTGCAGTAAAAGTCCTTGAATATCAGTTTGAGGAATAGCATATACAACTGCACATAATTACAGCCTTGTGCAAGTATTTGCCAACTCCACCTGCACCTCTGACTTTTCGCTTTGCAAATAAATAAACACACAAAGAATAGGTGGGATACCTGTGATTGTGCATTTGATAGAGGAACAGAAATGAAATTACAATGCTCCTAAGTTGTACTACTTTTACATACAGCAAACAGTTTTCTTTGTACATACTTTTTTGGTGAGAAAATGGAATTGGAAAATTTGACTTCTGTTTTTCATGTTTTGTTTTTTTTTTCAAATATGTTGCATTCACATTCTAGAGTTTTGAAAGAAATATCCAAATTTATAATCTACAAATGTTCCGCCTTATTTGTTCACAAATTTACCAACAATCACATCTTTGAGGTTCAGAAATCACACCACTTTCTGAAGCTATTGTAAAAAAATATATAAATAATTGAACTTTAGCTTACGTTATGTTGCAAAGAAGACAATGAGCTTTATGCCAATTATTGTTTCATATGGATAGGCCCAGGAATTACACTCATACTAAGCCTGAAATAGGTCAGAAATGTGCCTTCTGACAGACAGTTATATAAAGAAGAATTTCTACTATAGAATTTTGTTGCCTGGAATGGTCCACAGTAAGGCATTAAACTCATTTATCTTGCATTTATTTAGTTACAGGTGTTTTTATTCCTCAAAAACACATACACGTAAAGACATACATTCTTACAGTGAGTGGGGGTTGCCTCTCCACAGAACTTGCACCTGACACCTTCCACCAGAAAGGTATACTAGAATGTACATTAAATGGGAAATCAAATGAATCCAGGTCTGTTTGGAAGGTGAACAAGGGTTACTTAACGTGATAGTGTTTTTTTCATCATGTCCTTATAAGTGTGAGCTGTAAATCCTTCTGCCTCTGTCCAGCTTTGCTGCTATCTGGAATCATCAAACGGAGCATGTATTTTGATCATGTGCCTCTCGGTCACCGCTGGTTCAAAGATCACCACATTTCACAGGCGCACTCATCTATATCTTCTCTTCCACCACCCCCTCTGCGCACTTATGTTCACGATGATATACAAAGGAAGAGAAAAAAAATGGCCCCAAATGCTGCAGCCGGACTGTGGCTGGGTCTGTGGACTTATCGGCTTTCCTGCAGCCAGAGCACCTAACCAGACGTGAGCCCCAGAATTCAGCACAGTAATAAAGCGCAAACAGCACACTAGTGTCCACTCGCAGAAATCACCTGCAAACACTAGGCATCATAAGAAGTATTTCAGAGAGGTATTCTAGGAAAGAGGAGAGTGGTGTTGTTAGCAGCAAAACAGCAAATAAACAATGACTAACCTTTTAGGGCTTTTGCTTTGGAAAACATGGCAATGATGCAGATACAGGTACTAACATGAGCAATGATTTGTACATTTACTGGTTTCCTGGAACAAAAAGTCTACTTATTCAGGTTTGGAATATTTACAAATGGACTAGTTTAATAATTATTCAAATAAATGATATGTGAGTTCTTGGGTCTTATTACTACATGAAACGGTCAGCTTCAACAATTGTGAATTTACCATTAGGATATTTTTATATGAGAATATCATGTAATTAATAGGAAAGTTTGTCTC
This sequence comes from Odontamblyopus lacepedii, assembly GCA_034769755.1. Taxonomy (NCBI): domain Eukaryota; kingdom Metazoa; phylum Chordata; class Actinopteri; order Gobiiformes; family Gobiidae; genus Odontamblyopus; species Odontamblyopus lacepedii. The sequence goes on along the minus strand of CM068346.1, from coordinate 20,205,843 downwards.
TTGCACATTAACCTGCAGAATGTCATCAAATTGTAGAATCCAAAAATCTCTAATAATAAAATGATGTATTCAATATGTTCGATCCACAGACTGTATAAAGAGGTGGACTAAGTGAGTGTAATGTCACCTATAGCGTTCGGCTCCAGTCAAATGAAGCTAATAAGACTAGCAGTTATAGGAACAAATTTGGAGCCGAGTTCCATATTAGGAATAGGAATTGATTTATGGACAAAATAGCAACATAAAAACATCAGGATCATGTAGAGCAGGTTAATACAAACATTTTAAGACCAAAATAAAAGGCTCATTGCAGCAATTACAGAGAGAGGGACAACAGTTTTTCAATCTAAAGGTAATGTATTCAATGTATTTGGAGTCGGTGGAGATGGAAGCACCCCCATGCTCACTTCCTACGTTAGCTATGTCCATAGTCTATAATAAGTATACAAGGAGCTTCTATCCTGAGATGCTGGGTCACAGGGGCAGCTGTTTGCTGCTCAGTCCTCTGCACACCTGATCCCTATGAACCCCTCTGTGGGTGGTGAGCCCACACGAGTCCTTTCGGATTGAGCAGGCGGCGTCATGGTCCTTGGTCCATGGCTGATGGGGGAAACCGGAGTGCCCGGAGGAAACCCATCCAGACACGGGGAGAACATGCAAACTCCACACAGAAAGGCCCAGGCGACCTGGGGAATGAACCCCGAACCTTCTTGCTGTGAGGCATTAGTGCCACCATGCAACAACATACTTATTTTTAAAATCAGAATGCAAAGATGCTTTTTAGTGAATTGCATCATTGTATATTGTATTGTATATTGATGCATTTGATCTCGACTTGGATTGTGCGAGAAAACATACAAAAAACTGATAAACATTCTTAGGTCTTGGTATTAGGCAAACAAAAATAAAAACATATTGTGCAGGAGGCTTTATGTCAGTGTTGTTTAAAAATGCACATTAGTTGTCATTTTTGTGAATAGATCCATTGAATGTTGTTTTCTAACCAAACTGAGCCACTCCACTGTTATTGCTGACTCTGTTCAATATGCTATATTGAGGGAGAGCACTCTGTATATGCTAGTAATAGTCTTTGACAGGCCTAGATAAATAGACTCTTTTGAACATAATAAGTGAATAATTAGTCATCATTTAGTATGCTAACAAGCTGCCATTAACAGATTTTTCGATTCTGACTTTGCTAATGCTGAGTGCAGGCCGTGCGCTGTTTTGATAGTGCTGTCTCTACTAATCATTGTCAAACTTCTCCTACTGAGAACCAGTGTGAACCTGCTCACTGCTCATTCAGAGTTCACTAATGTTAATATTATACCAACTCTAAACTTGAATAACTTATAACTATTGCCAGGGTGTTCTGATTGCTAAACTTAAGAATGTTTTCTTGTGACCCATTTAAGAACTGCTTGGAATAAATAAGCACATCTGAACTGCTCTTTAATGCTTTAGTAGTCTGTCTGTTTTATTTTATGGCATGTGGACGACTAGCTCCAATAGTTAACATTATCTTACCATTTTGGATTTTAGCTCCCTGTTATATGGTGTCATTTTGTAAGTCTAAGGTCCTAGTTTTTCATAATTCTGAAATGGATAGCTATTTGGGCCTGGAGTATGGAAACTGGACAGTAACAAGTTAGGTGGAGCCCTGACTAATCTTTCAGCATGCTTCCGATTGCCTGCTGCTGATTGAAAATGAGACATTTGAATGCACCACTATAGCATGTACAATAGTAATAGCGATCACTTTACTTTCGATGTTTAGAAACAAATACTGAAGCCACCACAATAACATGAAATGGCTCTCCTTGATATGGACTCCCATAGAGGCTAATTAAAAGACACGCTTTTGATCTCAAAATAGCTCTGCTGCTTGGGCTAAGAACAAGTGACAATGGCACATTAATGGAGTTTTACAATTCATTTTATGTATCATGTATTACTCTATTATCTGTGTTATTATTAAATGATACAGGCTTTCTGCGGCAATACTTATATGGTCAGATTTAGTACATTACAGTTTAAGACATAAATAGAGAGAGAAAAAGCTATAAAGCTCTGAAAGCTATTAAGTTATCTCAATGTTGAAATAGCCAAAAAAAAGTGTAGGCTGTTACAATTACGTTTATCAGGTTTTTGGGATTTGTTTCAAGTTATGCAAAGTGAAATTTATTCTCACAGTGTACTGACTATGTCATGAGTACTGGTGATGAATGGTGATTAAAAAAAGGAAATAATGTAATAAATAAATAAATAAATAAATAAATAAATAAATAAATAAATAACAAAAATAAAAGAGTTAAGTCTTCATTGTTTTGACTTGATGCCTATGTTTTATGCAATAAATCAACAAACAAAAATAAGCGATATAGAACGAGAGATTTAGGTTATGTAACTTAGGGCCAATATATTTGCAATTATGTATGTGCTGTCTAGAAGAAAGGGTCACGTCACCTGTACGTCCCTCTGGAGGTATCTGTGTTTACGTCACACGCTGCGCGCCGGACCGAGTGCGCGCGACTGTTCTTCTGTTTAATGAAGAAACGTAACCATGGAGACGAATGCGCGCTACGGCTAACGGGGCAACAACAGCAGTGTTTAAGTAGCTAAGATAAACGTGTAAAGCGTCCTCAAGGTTAGAAAAAACTGCTTCAGGACCGACGAAACAAACAGCACCGTGTGCGTAATGTAGAGATTTTAGGTCTTTGACGAAAAGCGCAATGTTCAAGAATAACTACCAGGTGGGTTTAATTTGTCCGAGGTTAATACAAAAGCATGAAGTGATAATGAGCTACAAGGGTTTGATTACGGATGTTCCTGACAGGGAGGAGCTGTGGTGGAAATATTCTGCGCTCAGGGCAAAGATCCTGTGGCCAAATGGAAACTCAGCGCTGGAGCCATACACAAAGTGACTCTTTTATCTTTTATACTACAGGCTTTGACATGTAACTGAACTTATTAACACATCAGGCTACATCTGTGCCAGGGCGTTAATGACTAAGTTGCGAAGACAAACACTGTTATGCCCCCGCTTATCTTGTCAAGAGTATTCTTCATACTTTTCTGCAACTTCTCACCTGGTCTTCACTAAAGGCAGACATACAAGTACTTGATGCGGAATGTAGGGCAATGAAAAGTTGGTTGGTTTATGAAACTTTCTTGAATGTAGGCTACCATATTTACTTCTGGAGCCGACGGTTGACCAGCTTTATGTCAATTTATTATCATGTCTTTGGCCTACATCTCATCACGTGATTTTAGTACTATTTATTTTATACTATATTACTATACATTGTGAACATCAAATAACATTTACTCTGACAACTGTAAAGAAAATTCCATGTTGTACCAGTGACTAATTTTGCTCAGGGTGGGGTGAAAACATAAGTAATGTACTGTCCTGCAGTGCTGTTAACTATACAATACACAGTCCCTGCTTATATTTAACGCAGCACTGCAGTATATTTGAATGAAAAGCCATGCGCAGTAATTGATAGCTGAGTGCTGACACAGGTCATGTTGAATGCATTTGCTTTCATATTCTGTTTTCCATTTAGGAGTATAATAAAGAAATCAAAGGATTTGTTTACTGTCTGGAGGGTAGCAGCCAGACAGTCAAAATGCAAATGCCAAAAAATGGGAAAATGCCTTGTAAGTTATGATACCAGTTATTTAAATTTAACTTGGATTACTATTTTACTGTTTTAACAATATTGTATTTTGTGATGTTGATAGTGGGACTGCTTCAAAGATTCTTGGTTTTTCAAGTCAGTGTTCCACCCAGCAGAGATTTTTCTATTGAACTCACGTAAGTGTACCAGCTCCTTTGTGTTTCACAAAGCCACTGCATGGCTTTAATACAGAGATGACAAAGGCATCAGCTCTACAACACTCTGCTATACTTACAATTCAATTCTGTTAAAGTTAAAGTTTAATATGAGTCATAAAAGTTCTAATAATAACTATTTTTGCTAATTTATGTGTTTTCTAGGGTAACTGATACAGATCACCTAAAACGACGACTGTATTTATCTACTGTGCACAAAGAGCTCTCCACTACACTTTGGCATGCAAAGATTCCACTTGTTGGCTTAAATTACCACATTGTATGTACAACTCAGTACGTTTGTCATTTCTGATTTAATTTATACAAATGTACATCTTCTGTTTTTCTTCTTCATTTTTCTTTTTTGTGTCTTTTCAGTGGTCGACCTTGTGCATTGACCTTGTTTCATTCACAAGCAAACTGTTCAAAGATGTGGGATTTGTGAGTTTGGATGGAATAACGGTATTTGCAAACTGTAGCATTCGGAGAATATTTACAATGAAAGCAGAGCCTGAAGCTGGGGATGGTAAGGTCATTCATTTGTCCAGCTCACTCTAAAAATATTGACAATGTAAGAAGTTCTTAAGGGTAACGTTTTCCATACAAACTGAACAAACAATCAAGATCAAGCATGTCTAAATCCTTGCTCATATGAGCTAGTTTTGGTAGACTACTTCTTGATAATTTCAACACACTGATTGTCCATACTAAAACCACAAACTAAGAATGTATAGGGTAATCATATTCAAGTATAGACTGTTATGAGAAGTAATAAAATCCATGTACCAAAAATACATAATAAGGAACCATATTCCTGTACAATTACCCTTATTTTGGTGTCAGAGAATACTATTACTGTCCCAAAATGAAAGGAATACATCACAGTTTTTAAAAAAAAAAAGTAATTTAGGCTTCAAACAGCACAGTATACACCTTGAGATTGAACACCAAAAACATGCAAAATATATAGCAACAATAGCAAAAAAACAACTAATCAGTCACTCACTCAGTGGTGTCAGACTACTTTTAAATAAATGCTAAGTTTAGTATTTAGCGTCTTAAACTCTTCATTGGTTGATGAAAAATAGAAAACATCTTGTGGTGTGTGCATGTGCGATTTTTCCTTCTCTAATCAGTGATAAATAAATGCATATTATTCCTCCAACACTGTCTATAGACAGCAAGTGTGTGATACAGTTTGTGTGAAATTTTGCAACCAAGTTTTAAAATGTCTTATTTCAAGCAATAACATTTTTCCTGCAGAGATGTTCCTGAGTGGAGGAGGTTTGATGGAGTGGATTCCCCGAAGTTGTCATTTCCCACAGGACATAAAACACATCACACAAGTCTTGAACATTGAAAATCTGAAGAAAACAGATGTTAAAACTGGACCTGTCACTGGTTGGTATAAGCACCTCACCATTGTACGCACTATGGAAATGTCCAACCAAGTTTATTTATACACAAGGAAAATAGCTGTTCACAAACACAAAAAAGATACCATGAAAAAATAAAGGTGCTCTATGGAACTTTCTGGTGGATGGTATGGCATTTGCTTGTTTCCTTCTTATTGCTTTGCCTCAAATTTCCACAGTATGGCATTAAACTCATTTATATCCATGGAGACAAACAGGTTACATCACCAGGCCAAGTTGCAGGTCAGATCTATGGACAGATGACACCACTCACAATAAGAATGCATGTTTTTCAAAGTATAGTTGAGCGAATAAAAACCAATAGAAGATAGATATGTTTAGATCAAACTGTGGATAATACCAGGCAACATATCCATGGAGACAAGCCGGCTGCAAACCACCCACCAGAAAATTACATAGTCCACATTTAAAATCAACCCTCGAACTGAGTTAAAAGTCAACAAGAAAAACACAAAGTAATGCATTCACTAAGAGATACAAATAATTCATGTTGTATCTCCTTTTGTTCTTTTAGCCTTACACCTGTGCAGATAGACTGCCAATTATATTCATATGAAAAGACACACACCATTTGTTTAGCGCTGGTGTCTGTCTGACCTTTTATAACAGCTTATTTATTTGTTCTGACAGCTGTCCAAGTTTGAGTTAAGTGACCCAGCGGAGTCAGCCGAGGAGCAGGAACTAAACAGAAAAATAGCATGATAATTAGCAACTGCATTATTAACATAATCATGATTTAAGTGATTTCAATTAAAGTCGGCAACCAATTCACCTATGAAATACTGGCTTGGTGGAGACTAAATGAAACAGGCATATTGTTCTCTTTCTGTAAGATGGTTTAGAGATAAGAGTTTACACAGGTTTCCCTCTCTTGAAACTCAACAGTGAAGGTGGTGCTAATGAGCGCTATAGGGTCAGAACATGGACACATCACACTTAGTCCTAGCCAATTATTTACACCTGACAGACTGTGACAGTAGAGCAGTAAACTGTAATCTATAGAACTGCCATATGTCCATAAAACATAACAACCCCCTGTGTATGTGAGGATAGGCAGTGGCACAGTGGTTACTTCTATTGTCTCACAGCAAGGGCATTCTGGAGCACTATCTGACAGTTTTTGAAATGCACTGATTGGTAGTTGTTTTCCGTGGTTCATCCCTCCTCTAGGCCAACATTCATAAAACGGTCAACTTACAATTGTAATTAAAGGCGTTCTTTGCTCTTGTGGAAGGTCTGGTGCCATGCTTGTCTCTATGGAAATGTAAAACTTTGCTGAGAATGTTCCATACAGTATGAAACTTATCTCCACTCCACTCTAGCAGTAAGTTACAGGCTAAACTTGTGGAAGCTTTGCAGTGAAACTTCTGTAATTGAAAAAATGCAAGAGGGTTAAGTATGTTGTAACATGGGTGTTGTGTCCTCCGCCAAAAAATGACATAGTGCAACATTATATTAATTGTATAGAAATGATATGCTTCAAATGAATTTCCAATTCCATTTTAAAGTAACCCAAGACATTATAAACCTAAATAATATCTTGTTATTATACCATCTCTTTCTTCATATTCAGGTTTTATTACCAGTGAGACACATTTGGGATGCAGGCCTATTATTCCCTCCTTAGTAAATCTTCACAGTGTCTTTAGTGAATGTTCTGGATGTGTTTGCAGCTCCAGCACAGACGGCTGGTGTGGCCCCTACAAGGCCATCCCTCTCAGTGAAGAGCAGGGCCCCGGGCATGTTACAGAGCGCCTCAGGGCCCAGGGCTGGAGCTCCACGGCCTCAAAGTGAAGTAAAGAGTGGCGCCACCTCAGATGCAGTGGAAAGTACCTCCAACATGGTAACACATAAACATGATAAAAAATGTATAGTATGTCTGAAGAAACAAGAACTCTGCACCTTATTGCCTTGAATTTAAGACTTTGTGTGTGTCCTTAAGGGATCCCTCTGCTGCAAACTGAACCCAAAGAGTAAAGCTAGAAATCAAAGCAATTTCAGCCAACATGAAAAACACTCAGAGAGAGACTGCGCCCCTTCGCTTCGAGAGGGTAAGTTTTAATTTTAAATTCAAATGTGTTTTTGTTGTGTGTCATTTTTATAAAGTCCAGATTGTACATGCAGTGCACATGTTAGCTGAAAAACTCACAAGTATATAAAAAAATGCATGAGTTAATTCATTTAACCACTGCGCATTGTTAAAAGCATCACAGTGGCAGCGCTTTAAATGATATGTTCTCTCAAGCACATAACAGCTTTTAGGGTGAATAAAGAGGCATCATTAGCATAACTGGATGAGAAAAATACTGCATTTCCCTGATTAAGTGGAACGTGGTGTAGCTGGTTTTAATCTCTATGTACAACACTCAACATTTTCCTAATAGGGTTTTTTTTTTTTTTTTACTGTGCATTTAAATTACTTTTCAATCAAACTGAACCAACACATTTGATAATTTCTGTTCTCTGAAGTACAGTGTATTGGAACAGCTGGCATCATACAACCCCACCCTCCCAAAACATGTGACAAACCAGGGTCCAAGATTCCCAGACTCTTCAGTCCGGGAAAACCAAAACTCATATCCAGAGGTATACTATTATCTCTAACTTTAATTAGCCTTAATTAAACATGATATAAATAAATAAATAACCAAGTTCAAATTGTTCAGGCTTAATTACTTTCTAAAAAAATATTACTAAGGGGTTAGAGTATTTATTAAAGCAACACTATGTAACTTTCTGGAGGTGGCGCATCATTGTTGTGATAATAGAAAGTTAAAACCATATGAACATTCTCCATGGAGATAGATATGTTTTATGGCATACTGTGGAAGACTATACCCAAAGGAACAACATTTCCATGGAAACAAGCAGGAGGCCTCCTCCAGGCCAAATAAGAGTCAGATTTGTGAAGATGCAAGCCCGCTTTGAGTAAGAATGCATGTTTTTCAGTGCAATTAAAAACTGAAATAAAAAAAAGAAAAAACATGCTTTTATTTTAAGTAGTTGCTAAGCCTGAATCATTCTCAATAAACTACTTGTTCATTTTGAATTAAGTCTTTGTTCATGTTAAGTGTAGTTATTAAACATGTTTTATGAGATCGGTTCTATTCTATGTATAACTCTAACGTGTGTGATGCTTGTGCTTTGTAGTGGATGTGCCTCCCAAAAAGACGGATAACCCAAAGCCATGCACTCCGTCATGCAGCAGACAGGGGAGCAGACAACAGGCTCTTAGCCTAATCGAACAGAGCGAGCTCCCAGCTGCAGGTGAGGCGCGGGCCATGGAGAGGGAGAGAGGTGGCAGGAAGCAGGAGCAAGCTGGAGGACATGTGCACTTAAGTGGTGCTTAGGAAATTGTAAAAAGGCAGCAACAAAAAAGTAGTTTGCACTTGCAGTGGTGGGATCTTTTGAGAGATATTTGAGTGTGCATCCTGAGACTAGGGATCCATCCATCCATCTTCTCCCGCTTAATCCGGCTGGGTCGCGGGGGCAGCGTGCTGCCCAATACTCATAGCACCTGACCCCCCCTATGAACCCCTCTGCAGGTGGTGAGCCCACAGGAGGGTGGACAACATGGTCCTTGATGTTAGTTCATAGGGGTCCGGGCATGTTTTGGGTTGATGGGGGAAACCGGAGTACCCGGAGGAAACCCATCCAGACACGGGGAGAACATGCAAACTCCACACAGAAAGGCCCGGGCGAACCCGCAACCTTCTTGCTGTGAGGCCTGAGTGTTGCCACTCAGCCACCGTGCCGCGAGACTAGGGATGCAACTAACAATTATTTTAGTGATCAACTAGTCAGTGGTTAGTCAACAAGTCAAACATTTATTTCTACTGTACATTTACAATACCAATTAACAAAAGTAAAATTTAAAAAATATACTTAAGGCTTCAAGCTATATACAGAATATTTACAGTGCATCATCGATGAAAATTATTTCTTTTTGACATTTTGATTTTATAATGCTGCTGTCATTTGCTATGTGTTTTAGAATCTGTCTAGTCCAAATAACAATTATGATGATCAAAATATGATTATACATTTTAACAGCTGGCTAGTGACAATTATTCTTATTAATGTTGCAGCCCTACATGATACCTCTGCCCATAGATTCCTTTAATCAGACACATATTTGTATGCCTCAGACTGCTTATATTATTATTTTACACAAGTCGTTTCAAGGCCACTTCAAGGTCCTCAGTGGTAGAAAACTATACTTGAGTTTTTACACAAAACTACAACAGAAAAATAGTGTGTGGTACTGCTTCCACTGCTGCTGCCTTAGCTACATTTGAAAAGCATTTAGTTCATTAATGGTGATGGCGGCGCATTAAGTAAAAGTCAGGGGGACATCTCCAGGGCTCAAGGTTTGTCTCACAGTGGGCAATTAGAGAAAATGATTATACTATTCAAGTGGATGAGATTCACTGGCTCTTTCAGGTGGAGTGTAGTTCAGATCTGTTATGTGGAGCTGAAGTCTTTTTGTGTAATAGCCGTTTTGCTGCAGATGGACCCATTTTAATATTTGCATTTCAATATTACTTAAATTGTCTCAGATCAAAACACTTAAAAAATAAGTAGACTCATTAAAAGACATATTTTGTCTCTGCCTAGGAGGTTGTTGTGATGTGTTGGTTTGTTATGAATTAAATAGCTGAAATATAGGGATTGCATTGTCTTCAATTATGATACATAAATCTGAATTTCTTGATTTTAGGCGATGATTCAATTAGTGAGATGCATTTACCCTGACATGTTTTAGCAGCTAGCTTTGAGCCATCTACCAGCCGTAGTTATTGTAATTTTGATTAAATAAAGGAGACCTCAGACATGGGCTACTGAATGATTGATACGTTGTGGTTGACGTTTAGTATGTCCTTGATCTAAGATTTAAAGAATCAAAGCAATCAAAGCAATTATTGACCTTAATCCAGCTTTAATAAATGAGCTTCCATTACTCTGCTAATGTTTTTAAGCCTTAACAAAATGATTTAAACAGCTTTATAGTTGCTATCCACAATACCTATTACGAACTGGTGACTTCATTTTGGCTGTATTCATTTTTCTGGCTTTGTCCCTCATGGGAGTTGTGCTGAGGTTAAACTAAATGTTGTAATCTTGTGTCCCAGATAAACGTGCCTCTGGTGTGGTTATGGACACTCTCGGGGCTCCTATGAGGAGGGGTGGAGGTGAGAGGGTCTCTGTGTGGAGTGAGTCGCCCTTTGACCTCCAGGTCTGCAGCAGTTGGGATAGTAATGAGGAGTCTGACCCCCACCTCAGCACACACCAATCTGTGTTCACCTTCTGTTCTTCGCCGCACACGCCCACAAAGAAGTCAGGGCAAGGCCAACAGGGGCACCCACAGAAGAACGTGGAGGAGTGGGAGGGACCACATGGGCGCAGGGGAGGGGCTCAGCCAGAGGACGACTTCATCGGCAGTGAGAGTGACGAGGTAATGTTACATTTACCTCTTCTCCTCATTCTGTCTCAATCACATCCCACAGTAAAAACAACAGTTAAAAAGAGATGAATTTATACTAAACATAAAATTTCAAAATCAGTGCAGGCAATGTCTTAATCTTAGACAATCATTCTCTGTAAAATGCAGACCATTTCCAATGTCAAGTCTTCCATCACCAAAGAATGCGAAACAAGGCATGGCTGAGTGTAAACAAAGCAGAGAAAATGATTAGGATCTTCGAAATATGTCAGCATGATTTATCGTGTTCCAAGTAAAAGAATAGCAACTATTAAATACATTTGAACCCCAAATATATGGTTCTTTTCTATAGGATGGAGTTTATGTCACATCTCTACAGCAGAGAAGAACCACAGACTCAGGCCTGGGTGCATCCAGGAGCAGTGATGAAACTCTGGATGAGGTCTTCCTTCATTTTCAAAGTCCATCAAATGAAATAAATAGCTCCATCCCTCCATCCATCTCCAAAACTGAAGCTCCTGAATTTGTCCCGAAGCGCTGCCTGTCTCCCACTGACCGCCTGAGTAGAGCTGAGACTGTGAGACCCAGTGTCATTGTGAACAGCAGTGTGTCACTATCAAGAAGACTACTGCAGGAAGTCCCAATGATGCAGTCAAGAGGGGACAAGGTACCAGAGGGGCTCAGTTACATTTACCCATTTACATTTACTTGAGTAACATTTTAAAGTCTTCAGACACTACTTAAACTCCTACTTGAGAAATATATTTTATAGTTTAACGATACTTTTACTAAAGTGAATGTTTTGTTTGCTCATTATTCTGTGAGTAAGTTTAAGTGGAAAAAAATTTATGTTGACATTATTTACCTGTTTGAACATTAGTTTTTCTTGCACTGTTCCTATAGATGTGATTTAGCCTTCCCCATGTGTTCCAATTACATTAACTTCAAATTATGAATCAAATCTTACACCAAGACAGTTACTCTCAAGTGAGTAGTAGTTGCCTTAAATACTTTTTACTAGGGTACCATAATTCCTTGGACCACAGTGTTTTACTTCTATCCGTTTAGACTCCTCTATCTATCCCTATACGGTCTTTCCCTAGACAGGCCTGCCACTGAGCTGTTGTAACAGACATGCTGCCCTCTGCCTCTATCACCCTTGCACCATCCCAGTGATTTGTACGAAGCACTAGACGAGTAACATCCAGTGAAGGTTATGACTGAAAACCTGTCTCAGAGAAATGACAAGGTGTTGGTTCCCTTCACCACGAACATGGTTCATTGGCTGTCATTCATTTAGCTCCACTGCAATGCTTGGCCTCCTCACACTCAAAAACAACTTGTGTCCTGAAGTACTACAGGCAAAACTCATTTTCTTTACAAAGATTTTGTTTTTATCAGTTTGCTTTCTCAACATTTTAGCTGTTATGTAGAAACAACAAAACTGTCCAACTTACATGTATAGATTTAAAAGGTCATCTTCTCAAAATGCATTTTTCTGCCATAAGGACATCAAGGTCACCCCCTAAATTTGCTCATATAAGGTGATGTGTATACGCACATCTAAGTTCACTATAGGCTTAGAAAGTGAGACAAAGCCGATCCACTGGTTGAAACGTCATTCAAGTGTGGAGGTTTTGTCTCACTTTCTACACCCCCTAAAGTTGTACCTACACTAAACTTTATAGCCTTGCATTTAAGAATACTTTGACTGTATCTAAATTGAATTTTGAACTTGACTTTTTTCTAACTTTAAACTTAACCCTTACTGCCCTAATCGTAATCCTTATCCCAGGAGCAGTGATGAAACAAAAACTTTGATGAAACAAACAGTGAAAATTTACACCAATATTCTCAAATACTAAATATAAAAAAATACTAAAGGTATCCAAATTCTCTGTAAATTATTTTGTATCTGATGTCAACAAAATGAAGCAAGAAATTAAACCTGCCTCTATAGTTGTATGTAAGTAAACTACAGAAAAAGTTTCAAATTGATATATTTAAATTGAAGACTTTTCCTATTCACCTGCATGGTCTGGATTTAAAAAGCTCTCGTACCCTGTTTACAGTTTTCCCTTGAAGTGGATGCTGTTTCCACAATGTTGTATTTGCTCGTAGTTGAAGAGCTGAACCTGTTATTTGGATTTGGTAGAACTAGGAAAGGTGTAGGGAGATCAGATGAGTCAGTAACATCTGAGTGAAAACATCTGAAAAACTGCAGTTCTTGTTTGGTGTTCTGCAGGGCTTAGAATGTAAAGTGCTCCAAGGGGAAAACTTGTGAACTGGTGACAGGTGACACAAGATATGAGCAGTAACTATGTCACAAATGACCAAAATGCATATAAATGATATGCATATAAAAATTATATGTTTTAGTTCAAATCAAATATAGCTTTTACTGTTAACTATTGTAATACTGATTTATTAATAATGATGAACAACTTTGGTCATGATGGCCAAATGGTTTTCTCATGAGAAATATCCAATCAGAAAGCAGAATGAACCTCAGATGAATCTCTCGTGCCTGTTTCAATGCAGAAAACCATGACACATGTCCATCTACTGAAAATGACATGTATGTGTTCTCTATGTACAGATTAAGGCACTGACAACCCAAGCTCAGTTGTAATTGTAGTAGCTTTTTTAAACAGTAAACAAGCTCCATACAGTTCGTTTAAATAAGTAATGGAAGTGTTTTTCTAAACACTAGGATAAAGAGGAAGAGTTCATTGATCCCGGCGATGGCCCTCGGCTGCCTCAGGACGAGGACGAGCTGCAAATGTTGGCGAGTTTGAAGCGAGAACACGAGGAAGAGGAGAGCAGAGGCGCTCTGAGCCAGTCACAGATCCACCAGTGTCACGTGAGCCTGAGTCTGAGCAGTGAAGGCACCTCCACATGGACTAACATCACTATGGTCTGTGAGACACGGACAAGACACTTTACTCTTAACACTAGGGCTGCACAGTATAGCAAATGGAAATCACAATTTGCGTTTTCACAATTATCAAATCTCAAAGGCTGAGCAAAAAATACTAGTAGTACTAGTAATTTGACCTCTGCAAACATGTTCTGAAATGTATGGGACTAGTGTATTTGTTCAATCAGTTCAAATTTCAGTCTTGTGTCAAATGATTATGTCCCTGCAATTGTCTACAATGTGAACAGAATTCTAACTTTTAAGCATTAAAAATTACAATCACTAGTTGCAATCCAAAGTTGTGCAGCTATCACTGTTATCTATAGTGTTAGATTAATTTGGTTTCATAGAGATCTTGCTCTATTACTAAAATATGTAATTAGATCTGTTTAAGGTGGCTACAACACACATAATCATTTGATAACGTTTTAATAAAAAAAAAAAGGGTTTACCTTTATTTATTTATCATTTATTATTATGTTTTTAAAAGATATTGGAAAAACTTGGAAACAGACATATAATTGTCTTTACCTAAACTTTGTAGATAGATGTGTCTGTGTAATTTTAAATAATAACTTTATTTCTGGTTTAACAGCAACCCTTAATCCAATGTTGACTAATGAGGTTGACCTACCAGTGGGTCTAGAACATATTTATAATTTTATACTTTTCTATTCACAATCTCCAATAATATTCTCCACAGTGATTAAACCAGACAATTTATATGCTCTGACTTTTATTGCCCTTTACCTGTATGTTCTCTGCCCTACTCTCTCTGTTTCAATAACACAATATTTAACTTCACATGATTAGGTCATCTGACATGGTCCGTATTATTATAAATTTCATGTCATGTGATGAAAAATATACACATGATGCGGTTTGCTCTTGGACTTTGAAGGTCATTGCGGTCCATGGTCTATTTGCATAAGCACTTTGAAAAGAACATTGTCTTACCTGGCTCTTTGTCCTTTTCACTATCCCCAGAGAGCACCATTATTACCGGGTTTGAACTTCGGTCTATTACTCATTCTGTGGACAGAGGTATCTGTTAATGTACCAAAATTTATAACGCTAAAAGAATATAGTCCTGCACCACTGGGACACTTATTTCATTGTTCAGTTTTAAAGAAATGGTAAGGTTTTTGTACATTGTACTTTTCAGACCTTGACTGCAATGGCTTTAAGCACACAATTTCAATAATGTACTTATCACCTCAACCAAGGTGGTTATAGATAAAAAAGATAGAAGATAGAAAAGCAAGATAGAAAAAAAGAATGGATGTATTTTGACTTCGATTTTGCGAAGGTCTTTAGAGTTTTGTATAGAAGGTACAGAAGAACATGATCTGGAGGATGAGGAGTTTTTGTGTTAAACTTTTTTTTACCGTATTTTTCTTTGAACAACTCCCAGTGAAAGAATCATTATAACAACTGAGCAAATGCGTTAAAAGGATACAAAATTAACAGTGTTCTTCAGCTAACACTGCACAACCCTTTGAGAGATTTTGTGCAATGTGAATATTTAGTATAATAAATTCCACCAGGCTCAGCACTAGAGTCGCCTCATCATCAGCATGTATTACCTGCACATCCCACCAGGCCCAGTTTAAGCTCCTGTCTTATTTTTAGACAATGATTTCGTAGAAGAGCCACTGAAGAACGCAGATAGCTGAAATTTGCTTAAGCATCGCTGGGGCTGCTGCTTTGGTTGTGACTGCTTCTTCATCAAAGTCATGTAATGTAATAGGCTTTAAACAGGCACTAGACTTAAACAGCCTCCTGAGGCTATAATATGGTCCTTAGCCTTGACAAGATGGAGAGGCTACGCACTCGTGTTTCTTTGAGCTGAATATTACTGAAACCATTCTTATCTGCTATTCCCATCCTGCACACTTAAAGGTCACTCATTACACTCGGCTCACAGACCGCTGCTGCCTGTGTCACAAATACATCACAATGCTTCTGTATCAAAACACATTTGGGGATGAATGGATGTTTTTCAAAATGAGGTTGCATCAGGTTGAGGCTTATCAGAAAAATGAACAAGGTTTGATCACTGCTGGGACTGTTTACGCTAGCCTTACCCTTTCTCTCCCATGTTTGCAGACTTGTTTTTATTAAAAGCAAAAATGCCAGTAAGAATGCCTCATAAATAAATACATAAGCTAATGACCTTGCTTTCTCTATACCCCTGTTACTGTCATCGTTCTTTCACTGTTACCTTACGAAGCCACATTAGAATTTAATGCAAGCAGTTGTTAGTATCATTACCAAACATTGAAAGCCCTGGACCTTGGCTGTAATAATGAAGGAAAAAATATTTGCTTTCAATATATGGCTTAATATTTAACCATGTTTTTCTTTTGCCTCTTCGTCTTTTGTAGCCTGACCATCAGGGTCACCACTATCAAAAGGAGATGAACCCTTTGCAGAACTCAAACCCAAGGTAAATACTCTCACTTAGAAACACTGATATAAAAGATGGGAGCTGGAAGCAGTGCTCAATATGAAAGTGCATGCTCTTTGATATTTATAAAAACAAGAACTAGAATAAAACTAACTTACTGTAAGCTTATTATACAAGTTTGTAACTTATTGTACTGGAAGCAGCACAGTGGGTGATGCTGGTAGTTCTATTACGATTTGCTAACTCCTACTGTACTTCTACTGTCAATATATTTTGCTTGAGTGATGTTAGGACTTTACACATTAAAAAACAATGTTAAAATTCCCAGGAACAGAACATAATAGAAATAGCTTAAGTGAAAGTTGAGACACACATCTGTTATGAAATGTTTTCCACTGTCCAAAAATCACATACTGTCTGAGAAGCGGTATCTGAGGTGCATGTATTGCCTGTGTTATCTTTATGTTGGCTTCTTTGGTTGAACATAGAACCCAGTGTGGAATTCTTTAATCAGATGCAAAGCGGTGAGTGAAGAATTAGGCTAAATGTCAGTTGTCAGCGCGCAGTATGGATGCGGCTTATCTGCTTTTAAGATAAGAACAAATAAACAGCACGTCAGTCACACAGCCTCCTTCTCTCTTAACTGCTATTGTCACATTCACACCTACACATTATTCTTCACTCGTTGTTAAACCTGTCACTTAACTTTAAAGGTGATTTTTGACACCAATTTCCTATTTTCAGATAAATTTATAAATAGCATGAGCATTTATTTGAATACAAGGAATGAGATAGTTTGGTTAAAGGCACTGTACCTAATTTTTACTGTCTTCCAAGGGTAAATAGCACAACTTGTTCATTTGACACTGTTTGCTGAGGTCTGAAGTTATTCCTCACTTACCTTATCCATTGTGAGCATCCATTCACCATGATTAGTTTATAGTTTTCAGAGACCAGATTGGAGTTTTACCATCCTTGTACTGCTAACAGCGCTGTGAAATATTATATGAGAAATGAATGCTGGCCTACGAGTCTGGCCTAAGTCTTCGATCAGAAAGACTGCAGCGGGATCCAGAGGTTCATAGAAGAAAGTTTATTGACGATTGGGTTTGGGTATGATGGGAAGGTGTGTGATGTGGTTATTCTATGATAAACAAAAAGAAATATATACAAATGATTAGAACTGTACCCACACAAACAAACCAAATATACAACAAATAAGGTAAATCAACATGTTTAAATACAGTATGTAGAACGAGATGTCTAAAGCGCACAATATGGTGACAGTATAAATCCAACAGGTGGCGTCAGAGACAGTCAGTTCTCCTTATTGTGGCTGCAGAAGCACTCGCACTGGAGCGACTGTTTTATTTATTTTCCTAGTCCGCACGCCGAAATATTTGCTCGCAAATGCGAGTGAAATGGGCGCACTGTAGAGCCCTGATAAAGTAATTTCCCAAAGACTCGAAGAGTTTACCATAATTTTTAAATTGTAGACATTAAGGGTTTTCAATTTCAATACCTTTGTCATCCCAATGATTCTATAATAATAGTTAATCAAGGTAAAATATCACCTTATCCTCTGTGTACACCCTTAAATCATGATAATTATTTATATTCAGCATATGCAACAGCCTTAACTTTTATATGTGATAAAACAGGCTCTTTACTTAAAAACATTCTGGGTGAGGATGCCCCTGAACCCATTGCATCACATGCCATAGAGCATGTACTTATAGTACAATCACTGGGTCGCAAAGGCACCCGTATAAAAAGGTCACTTTTGGCTTAAAAAACGACCCACCCCCCTTGGAAGTCTGGCTACGGGCCTGCAACTGAGTTAGATCGGGACGAAAAATTCTAACAACAAACGGTAAACAGCACAGCAAACAATACTGAACAAGGTCCATAATATGTGAGATACTTACTACTCATTTACGCACGAATAAGTATACATAGAGTGGAGAAAGATAGACACGTGTCTTTCTCTGTGGCATTCCCTCTGCGTACTGCTACCTGTGCTACAGTGCGCACTTCCTGAGGATAAAACACTTCATAATTAGATTCAGACAGTGCTCAGTGGTCTAATTTCCTCCTTAAGACCTGCTTATACAATATGTCTGTACTCATTTTACCGAACTACAGTAAAAAAAAAAAAGAAAAAAAAAGAATCTACAGCCACTTTTAGTTCAATGTGAGGTTTAAAGCTGCCCATCTGCCCCTTTCTACATCTATCATTGATGAAGCAAAGGCCAGTTTTTTCTCTGCAGTAGTTCATAATACATTCTTGATGACCTTGCATTTACAATCCACAGGTTAAGAGCACAAACAAGTCTAGAAAAAGTCTGAAAAACATGTTATAAATCTGAGGGCAGAGGAGATAAACACATAATGTACAGATGGCTGTTTTGCACAACAGGAAACAAGTAAAGCATATTGTATTTATACCATCTTAGGAATTCAAATGCTGCACTGACATTTCAGTCATTTACGCTTACTGCAAAATACTAAAAAGTGGACAGACATCTTGAGTCTGAGTTTTGAGATTGATGATGATGAGTTTTATACCATACTGTGGAAAAGAAGGTTACATAGTGCCCTTTTAAACAGTAGACTCCAGTGGCCCTCTTCGTGGCTCCCAAAGGCCCTATATGTTCTCTCTCCCAATGGACTAGTGGCCCACACATGTCCCACTGTCACTGTCCTCACACACATATCTCCATGACTTTGTAGTGTACACAGCCGCTGCACGTTACCAACTGAGACAAAGAAGTTGCATCATAATTTGGCTGTTCAAGATTAAGCTCCCACCTCCTCCCTAACACTTGTGATTTGTTGACAAAAAACCAGGTTTGCTGGTTTGAACATCCATAAATTTTCTTATAATTTTATGTGTGCTATTGGGAGAAAACACACTATGTTTTGAAAGAAAGGCAGAATGCTATTAGTAAAAAACATCACACACAACTGTGCACCAATAACAATTTCAGAAAAGTGAATTCATTTCAGCAGTTCAAATTAAAGTCAAACACATATTTTATAGATTGAAAATTAAATATTTTTGAGCCTGCAGTAAATTAAACAGATACTTAAACATAATTAAATATATACAATATTTAAAAGTGCAATATGCTGTTGAATTACAGTTGTTTTTATTACTCAAATATACATGCATTGCACCACTTTTCTCAGTGGACATGTATAAGGTTAATGCTATAGTGTGGAACATTGTAGGCAAAGCAGTATTCTAAGTAGTGTTCTAATACATTACTAAATAGTAATAAAATACAACACTAAATACCCACTTTAACTGTAGGATTTTAACTGTATATTTTAATTACTTAATTTGTTTATGTTGTTGTAAGGCGACCTTGGGTGTCCAGAAAGGCGCCTAATAAATAAAATGTATTATTATTATTATTATTATTATTATTATTATTATTATTATTATTATTATTATTATTATTATTATTATTATTATTATTATTATTATTATTATTATTATTATTATTTTGCTTCATTCACACATGTTTGAGTAATCCTTTATTAGTAGTCTGTAAAGCTCAAAATGCTCCGTTCCACCTTGTGATGTCATGGAGGTGTTTTTACCTTTTGTTCATTAGAGATCGGCACTTCCAGGGCTGAAGTGATCCAAATTGATTCTAGTCAAGTTGTATAGAGTTTAAAAACACAGTGGAGCACAGTGGAGGATATGGGTGTTAAACATGCGTGACTGAAACAAAGCACAACTTGAGGTAACAACACTGTAAGATAGATCAGAAGAGAGCTTAATATAGCCCATTTTAAAATAGACATTTACTACATAGAAAATACAAAATATATAAATACAAAATATACAGCAAGAACCGAACAACAGTGCACAACTTGCAGTACAAAGAGTATTGCTGAAGTGAGTTACAGTGACAGATGTTATGAAGTGTTTGCGTCCAGCAGCCAAGTCTATGTGGTGTTTTTATTGTCCATATTAACTCTATTGCCTATGAACTCATCCTGGAACTAATATTATATTGATATAACATAAGTCTTTATCATAACTTACTCATCTCCAGAAACAGCTGAGATGGCTTGGCTGTGACTTGTCTCTTGCAGCACTTCAGGATTCACAGCTGTACTTCTGAAATTAGACTTTGAACTGAGCCTCCATTTACATATTGAAGAGCAGCTGCACAGGATTTGTCGTTGTTTTCTTTGTTTTTCTTTGGGGCGCTGCATTCACAAACAGCCTAACAGTGCTTTTCTATCATGGCTTTTTAAAGATCCTGGCAACACCACAAGCTTTTCTGTTTTTTTTTTTTTTTTTTTTTTTTTTTTTTACAAGCTTGTCCCTTTTTCCCCACATTTCTGTTTTTGCATACATTGCTTCTGGGTAGGATACCAAATGTAAAATGAGGATATCATTGAAGTGTTCAGTGGATATGTTTTTAGAAAAGATCTGTCTCAGTGAGTTTGAATGCCACAATTGCACGGATGTCAAACTGCTTCATCCTTCACTTTTTGTTCTTTCAATGTTTTTATTTGAGACCAATATAATCTTTTATCCTCTATTTTTGGCCTATAATAAAGTTAGATGTGTTTGCTTAAAAGATGTTCATATAGTTGCAGTTTAGGCAGCTTGTAAAAAGTCATTTTTATTGCAGAACATAAAAGTAATTCATTTCTTTTCATCAAACCTCTTCACACTTTAATTATTATGCATTTAAAACCCAAGAATTATTCACTCTTGCCAAATTCAGCTTCGTTATGTGCTGTTCAAATTGTAGCTTTGAATCACACTTTTTTATTTTTTTTTGAGTTTTTGACATTCTCAGTGAAAGAGATGTCAGAAGCATGAATACCTTTGTTAGAATGGAAAGCTCTCATCTTTAGAACAGACGATTTTCAAAGTCATTTTGAACTAAATTAATCAACATATCTTTTATTCTGCCTTGTCCGCTTGTGTTTTTGTGTCTCATATACATATTTAAGCTGTTTGATTTTAATATAAACTAAAACTTGTGCTCGTCAGCCATTTTAACTGTACGATTTCATGCATCTCACACATTGCATCGCAGGAAATCTGTTGCCAGTTTATGTTTCATATCACAAAGGAAATTGCTGTGAGCTTCTAATATGATATATCATATTCTCTCAGTGCCCACAAATGGATGATTAAGTTAAATTGTTCTGATCCTTTCCCATAAGTATCACCAGGATCAAATGGTATTGTATTCTTGTGTGGGCTGCTCTCACATAATGGATATTGTATTCTATTGAAGATTCAGCTCGTCAATTGAATGGTAACGGAATGATACCTGGAGTGCAACAGAGTAAATGGTGTACGTTACAACCAAGAAATTATGAATGAAAGAAATGTGTTATGAATTATGTCTTCATGCTTTAATAAGTCTAATTACAGCATAGTTAGTATAAGGCTACTTTTACTTAATGCCTTAGAACCAACTGGGTCCTGGGTATAGCAGCAGAAGTAGCAGCGGTACTAGTAATGCTATTTTTTACAGGGAATAATATTCAGCGTTTATAAGTACTTATCTGTTTACAATATCAGAAGGACAACATAATTTGATGAACAGTGTTGCTATAGAGACACAGTATTTCCAAATGGCTCAAAATGAAAAATAAACCGCAAATTCACTTTTTGTTATGAAGCATCCAACTTCCACAGGTAGAATTCCATCTCAGTGCATTTCTTACCCCAAAATTGTCCATTCGTCTTATTGTGTCTCTCCCCTCTGTCATATTTATTTGTCATTGCTTGCTATAAAAGAATTTGGCTCCAACCTGGTGTACAAAGAAGCCCATGATCTATAGGTGGATGCGCTGTACCTTTATGACGAAGAGAACAAACTCATTTAGAGCGAAAGGAAATCCTGCCCTCCTCCACACAGACAAGGTTAGGACCCCTGCTATGGCCGCAGCGTGGACACTCTCAGGCCTTAATAAATGATCCTTCAGGTAAAAACCAAGAGGCCCGGAGGCTAAGTGTTCCCGCACAAGTGGTTCAAGGACAATGGATGCTCAAATAGCTCTCTTCAATGTACGCTGATGGAGACTTTATTGTTAAAATATTGTACAGTATCTTTATGATGTGCTGGGATGGTGAGTGTAATGCCATATACTGTCATGACAATGGTCTTTTTATGCGGTGGTCCCCAGGGAGTGGCTGGACGTGCTCAGCCCTCCTATTATGGCTCCCGGTCAGCGCCGAAGGTCACACACCACGTGGGACAATGGGGAAGATCTAGTAGGAGGTAATTTTTGGATTTATCTTAGACTTTAGGCAACATTTTGTTGTAGAAGAGAAGCAACAACAGCTATTTACAATGAATCTGTGTGGGAATCATAAAGAATGGCTTGTGTTAATGGCACAAATTGCTGCCTACAGTATATATGTGACGCATTCTCACACTAAATAGAGTGTGTACAAATTTAAACTCAATCAATCTCTCTTGGAGTGACTAACTGAGATGAGATGCAACCAAAGAAATGTATTTTGCAGGGTTGATATATGTTTTTAAGCTAGATGCCCTTACTGACCTAACTCTTTCTAGCAATATGAATATCTTAGGGCAGGGAGATTCAATTAAATTTTGTACATCTCAGTATGACCCATCCTTTAAATGACTTCACAAAAATATTGATTTGATTCACAAACAGCAGTTACAAAAATGATAACAAGCCACATAAGGTAAGAGAACCTATTTCACAATGAGAAAATTTCAGTATTATGACATAAACGACCAGCAGTAGACTAAAAATATGCAGTAATAAATCAAGATAAATAAGCATTTTAAACACAGACTGTAAATCTAATCATTAAACTTGAAAATGAAAATATACTATGTTTTACCTTGTATGTCAAAATGGCCAAGAATTCTTATGGATCTCTAATTATAATTGTGGAATCATTTTTTATTTTCCTGATTTTTTAAATTTTTTTTGCTTCCTGCCTTGACAGCACACCAATGCAAATGAAAACATAACCTTCCTGTCTGAGGTAATGAGTCAAGTGTCCATTGTCACTCTTAACTACATTCTTCAAATGGAGGAGGCTGAAAAAATCCCGTGAAGCCATTTCTAATTAAGGGCCAAAACCCACAAGCGGTGCGCTCCATGTCCTCTGTCTAACTCCATAGGTCAGAAGAGACAGCCTCATTACATGTGCGCTCCCCCAAGACACGTCCACTGGGTTAATTGACAAAACCTTTTTCTGGTTTACAACATCATTTTTAAACTGCTTTCACAAC
This sequence comes from Odontamblyopus lacepedii, assembly GCA_034769755.1. Lineage (NCBI taxonomy): Eukaryota > Metazoa > Chordata > Actinopteri > Gobiiformes > Gobiidae > Odontamblyopus > Odontamblyopus lacepedii. Next base: position 20,182,531 of record CM068346.1, on the reverse strand, counting down.
TTGTCTCATAATTAGTTTTCATTATTGTCGCCGAACTTCTGATAAGATAGAGCGGTCCTTATGGGGGCACTCCATAACCTTTTTAAGTATTTAACAGCCTGTCAGTTTAACAACTACATCCAGGGCTTTAAGTAATGGGGATTACAAGGAATGGCTCTACGGTGCTGTAATGTGCCAGTGAAGGATAGACCAGTACGTTTTGATCAGAGTAAATTACAGGGAGAGAAGACTTAATACTCAGCTTGAAGGTCATAAAGTACACAGTAGGTAATATGCTTTTTCATGTTTGGCATGTCAAACTAAAAAATAAACAGATGTTGCAGTTGTTTCATACATGACATCTATTTGAATAACTTCTTAAATGTCTCTTTTGAACAATCGCTTTTGAATGTGCCTCTGATTTGATTTTTTTCCTATTTCAGAGGAGGATAAATGTATGATTGAAGAGAACGAGGAAGAGTATCTGAATCTGCTCTATGATCCTTGCCTGAACTGCTATTTTGATCCAAAGTCGGGGAAGTACTACGAACTGGCCTGACACGAGCTGATAAATATCTAATGAATAAATCACAAGATGAATGTCCTATGGATTTTCAGGCTGGGCTATTGAGCTGTTAATGAATCTTTTTCACGATTGTGGAGGGAGTTCAGCTCACATAATGCAGTACACGCTTTGTTGCCCATTCACTCAGAGCTGCACTTTTCTATTGAGGAGTCTTGGCAAAGTAATAATATGTAAACCACGAATGAACTTCCTTGAGCTTTGACTTGGTTTGATTTCTTCCTGTAAAATTTTGTTACTCTTCAGCATCTCCATCACTGACTGTGCAGTGTACAATTGTCTTGATGCATTTCATGTACAAAGCTGTGCGTGTGGGTGATCTATAATGCAATAAAGATTGTTTCTATGGAAGTGTTGTTGTTTTTAACTACAAGCGATTTTCACGTAATGGAGGATCAAAAGCTGTCTCTAAAATCAGACTTGCCAAATACACACATCTCATGATCTGTTCACAAAATAACACTCATTGTCAACTTTACAACAAATTGGCTTTTGCAAGGAGAAGTAAATGCATAGACACAGCTTATATACATATAGGCTCACACAGTATAGCGCTTGCATTTCTCAGTAGGCTAACTTGTTTCTAAGTGTGACAACTTTAATTTCAGTTGTGAATGTTGGCTAATTGCAATTCACTTTCAGGCCTATTACTGCAATAATGTTTTAAATCTACAGTAAACATCATTGCACCATGGAAGCAACTCATGGATATCTCTCATAAACACGTAAGCAAATTAAGAATATTATCACTAATACACTACATAACCACCTAGTTTTATCAATATTAAATCAATCTATTATACATTTTTTCTGCACTATATATCTTCAGTGTTACAAAGCACATGTGTAGAAAGCAGGTCACGTGAAATAGATAGTGGGCGTGGAAAAGCGTCAGGTGCGAGAAACCAGGAAGTAAACAAACATGTCGTTTAGTCCAAATCAGCGACTAAAAGCTGATATTAAAATGTAAAAGAGTAAGGACTCTTTCAATGAAATTCTCAAATCCGTAACTTTTTACCTTCAAAGCCTCCAGAGAGAGCTGTAAAGATACATAAGAATGTCCGGAAACGAGGTAGGTTTACTGTAAAGTGATCTTCCTTTTCCTAACTCGGTGGTTTTCAATGCTACTGCTACTTCTTTCAAGTTAAATTAATCATCAAAATAACTCCTGAAAATTTGTAATAGCCTAGAAAAAGTGATGATTATTAACTCGCTGAGGCCATAATACTGTGTGATAATCATTTCGGCTAAAACGTGAATTTGCCTTGAAAGTTTTATAGTGGGCTAAGTGACATTGGTTAACACAGTTCAAGTAGGAGGGCTACACTGCCAAAAGCATTAAAGAGCAAAGGCTTTAAAATGTATTCTCCAGGTAAACTTTGCATAAAGTTTTTTGAAAGTAGCATAATTAAAAACTAGGCTCCATTGTGGATGTTATTAGAGCAAAAGAACAAGGATGAAACATTAGACACTTGCTGCTGCCAGTAGCCTATTACTATTTCACATATGTTACTTCTGCTGTCATTACTTACACTCAACAAAAATATAAACGCAACACTTTTGTTTTTGCTCCCATTTGTCATGAGATGGACTCAAAGATCTAAAATTCATTCCAGATACACAATATTACCATTTCTCTCAAACATTGTTCACAAATCTGTCTAAATGTGTGATAGTGAGCACTTTTGCTTTGCTGAGATAATCCATCCCACCTCACAGGTGTGCCACATCAAGATGCTCATCAGACACCATGATTAGTGCACAGGTGTACCTTAGACTGTCCACAATAAAAGGCCACCCTGAAATGTGCAGTTTTGTCTCACAGCAAAATGCCACAGATGGCGCAAGCATTGAGGGAGCGTGCAATTGGCATGCTGACAGCAGGAATGTCAACCAGATCTGTTGCTCGGGCATTGAATGTTCATTTCTCCACCTTAAGCCGTCTCCAAAGGCGTTTCAGAGAATATGGCAGTACATCCAACCGGCCTCACAACCGCAGACCACGTGTAACCACACCAGCCCAGGACCTCCACATCCAGCAGGTTCACCTCCAAGATCGTCTGAGACCAGCTACTCAGACAGCTGCTGAAACAATTGGTTTGCATAACCAAAGAATTTCTGCACAAACTGTCAGAAACCGTCTCAGGGAAGCTCAACTGCATGCTCGTCGTCCTCATCGGGGTCTTAACCTGACTCCAGATCGTCGCCGTAACAGACTTGAGTGGGCAAATGCCCACATTCGATGGCGTCTGGCACGTTGGAGAGGTGTTCTCTTCACGGATGAATCTCGGTTTACATTGTTCAGGGCAGATGGCAGACAGCGTGTGTGGCGTCGTGTGGGTGAGCGCTTTGCTGATGTCAATGTTGTGGATCTAGTGGCCCATGGTGGTGGTGGGGTTATGGTATGGGCAGGCATCTGTTATGGACGAAGAACACAGGTGCATTTTATTGATTTTGAATGCACAGAGATACCGTGATGAGATCCTGAGGCCCATTGTTGTGCCATACATCCATGAACATCACCTCATGTTTCAGCAAGATAATGCACGGCCCCATGTTGCAAGGATCTGTACACAATTCTTGGAAGCTGAAAATGTCCCAGTTCTTGCATGGCCAGCATACTCACCGGACATGTCACCCATTGAGCATGTTTGGGATGTGCTTGACCGGCGTATACGACAGCGCGTACCAGTTCCCACTAATATCCAGCAACTTCGCACAGCCATTGAAGAGGAGTGGACCAACATTCCACAGGCCACAATTGACAATCTGATAAACTCTATGCGAAGAAGATGTGTTGCACTGCATGAGGCAAATGGTGGTCACACCAGATACTGACTGGTTCTGAGTCCCCAGACCCCCAATAAAGCAACAACTGCACATTTCAGGGTGGCCTTTTATTGTGGACAGTCTAAGGTACACCTGTGCACTAATCATGGTGTCTGATGAGCATCTTGATGTGGCACACCTGTGAGGTGGGATGGATTATCTCAGCAAAGCAAAAGTGCTCACTATCACACATTTAGACAGATTTGTGAACAATGTTTGAGAGAAATGGTAATATTGTGTATCTGGAATGAATTTTAGATCTTTGAGTCCATCTCATGACAAATGGGAGCAAAAACAAAAGTGTTGCGTTTATATTTTTGTTGAGTGTATATCTTGTCTCATAGATGTACCTTTTCTAATTAGTGTGATGGCTCTTTCTTGTCTCTCTGAAGATGTATTGACTGGAATTTTTCCACAGAATAGTATGAAACTTTTCTACCTTGTATTTAGTCAATTTACAGGGATTAAGAACATGCATTGTGACAGTGAGCAGGCTCGCCTTGCCACGGATCTTTTTTTTTATGCAATATAAAATCACCCCATATTTCCCCTGTACAAATCCTACAACTCTGTTAAAAAGACAATTATCAACTCATCTCTTCCTTTATATTGATTGTCAGTTCACGCGCCCCACACAGTTCCCTCTGAGCTTGTTCTCTCGGGTTAAACACCTCCTGCTCCTGAGCGCTGCTGCTGCATATTAAGCTGTCATTTATCCTTGCATCTCTTCCTTTTATCAGCTCCACTCATCATACTGTGAGCTTTATGGGCTTTTTAACTGTACCTCACTGTTAAATCACTTTACTCTCATTTGTCTTTGTTCAGGTGCAGCCTCGACTCCATCCTGGCCTTATTGCCTCAGTAATCTTTGTTTGTGCTGCTGCCATAGCTGCTGCAGTATTGATCATCCGGAAATACTGCTTCCCAGTCAAGTAAGCAAGTTCAATGGTCTGCTTTAATACCTTTCATTAAAGTAAGTCATGAGGAAATGGGGGTTACTCCTGGGCTGTTAGACCCAGAGGTGAAAAGATAAGCCAAAGTTTGATGTGAAAGTTCTGTTACACATGGTCAGTATATACTCAATAGGTTCATCTCTACTTTATAACACAGACTCTGAGCTTGAGATCAGAATTTTATGGTGAAATTTGCTGTTTAGCTGTCAGGTTGCAGACTTGTTGACCTGGTTTACAGTAAATGTCTTCAAAATTACTGGGCACATCCACATGAAACAAAATTGGCACAAAGTTCATCATCTTCTCTGTCAGCACAAATAACCAAAAGTGAAATTATGTTTTGACAGTAGTGTTGTGGTGCCATTATTTAGCCCCAAAGACATGATTGTTGTCAGTTGAAAGGATTTAAATAAATTTAAATAAATTCAGTATGGCAAGTTTACGGAGCCAATCAAATAATGATAAATTCAATATTTGTCAAAGCATTAGCTCCTATAGTAATATTGGCCCTGGCCCTACATCTGCAATTATTGCATCATCAAATTTATGAATGTGAGCCCCATTTACTGATTATAGTGTCAAAATTTTAAGCAAAATACTAAATAATACTGACATTTCCTATTAAATTCAAGCACAAGGTTGCACTTTCTTAGTTCAAGCAAGCAGTGAAAAACTAAAAAAAAACATTTAATGTGTGAGTCATGAGAACCATTATGTGTTTCATGAAATACTAAATACAAACTGAATGTGCAGTTTAAAGGTATCAGAGCCTGTTGACACTTATTGTCAAATTGAATGTCAGGCAAGGCAAGGCAAGGCAGAATCTGAACTTTAAAGGTTCACTATGTAAATTTTTGGTTGAGGGTCCGTCACCTACATGTTTCTATGGATATGTCACTGCTGGAATATTCCACAGTATGACATTAAACAGCTCTACTTCACATTTATTAATTACAGGTGGTTTTATGGCTAAATATACATAGAAAAACAGGCATTCTGAGCAGAGTTGTCTCCACAGATTTGATCAGATTTGTAACTTGGTCTAGTTTGTTCTCCATGAAGGTAGAAAGGTTTAATGCTATACTGTGGAACTTTCCAGACAAAGTAATAACATCTCCATGGAGAGAAACATTTGACAGACCCTCCAAAGTAAACACAAAGTTACATAATGCACCTTTAAACAAACCATATGTTTATCCAAATATAATGACTATGCCCATATTGAATAAATACATTGATTAAATTAGATTAGAGGTTAAGATAAAACATATAAATATGCTGTATGTTTTTTTTTTGTTTTTTTTTATTATTTATGCATTTATTTTTTGCAGTGAGGCCACATACAGGTACTCGGTGCTGCTCCAGCAGGTTGAGGAGGGTGGCGATGGCGTGCCCTGTGCGGAGGAGGAGGAGTCAGATGAGGTTTGGACATTTCTGCTTTGTTCTTGGCTCTCTCATATGTTAAAACTGCCACACTCACACCCACAGCTTCTCTTTTTTCATGTTAACTCAAACGTCTTATTCTCTGACAGGAACTTCTCAGATGAATTTTAAAGCCGATTGCAGCTGAGCCCGTTGAAGATTATGTGAACTGTGTGCTTTTGTCTTGACATTTGTATATGTCAAATCACATTCTCATCAGTGTTATCCTTTTACTTCAAAAAACAGGGATATCAGCACCTTGTGTAATACGTTTGCATTCGGTGTCTATTTCACATATTGGAGCCTAACTTAATCTACCCAACTTTTTAGCATTTTAAGCACTGAGCAGCTTTCAGTGTTGAACAAAGTCTTATAAGGATTGTGTTACTTCTAGTTACTTTTCTGAAGCTGAAACCGGAGATTACTGTATTTACCTTTACAACTGCATATTTAAGTATAATGTTATGCACTTTAATGACTCAAACCACTCTTAAATTTTAAATGTATAAAATTTGGACTTTTTAAAATATTTACCACCTTGAATAAAGTCATCATGAACCATAAAGTGTGTATTTTGTTTGTCAAAAGATATATTTGATAAGACACTGTATAAACGGTAAGAACTTAAGTACCCTAATTCTAAGTCGTTGGGTTAGGATTCTCTATAAGATTTAAGTCAACATTTCTGTTTTAGTTTGTTTTTAAGACATTATCCATTAAATATTTAATTTACTGAATTTAATTGAAGATGTTCTCAAAAACAACAAAAGAAATATGGCAGTATTTTTTATAAGTTCCCAAAGAGAAGCAAATATTTGAAGACTCATTGAAGAATGCAAAAACCTCCTACCATTGTGTAAAATCACAAGGTGCAGACTTTGAAGGTGAAATTCTTAAAATAAGTTTTCTCTTAATAGGCCTAGTATTTTCGTTACTGCTGTAGACAACACATACTTATATTTCATCCTCCCCAAGGACTGTAATGCATGGTTCTGCTGTTTTGTACTTTTGACAGCTTTTGTAATATATCAAGTAGAGGTTAGTGTGAAAAAAAAGTTGAAAAGTACCTACAAATACGGGAAGTAGCAATTCAATTCAATTTATTTTGTATTTTAGCAGTGAATTTTAAAATCGAATGCTTCTACGTATGTCCTCAATACTGAGAATCCCATCTAAAATGCAGGGAGATTATCTGCCCGTGTCCAACCTGGAAATAAAATGATAAACTCCAATCAAAAAATCCCCAAAATGTATTAGTAATAGTAAGTAATAGTAATAAAATCTTAAATATATGCTGTTTACTATGTTTTAGTTAAATAGTCTAATATGCACCTTAAATGTAAGTATATAATGAACCTACTTCTCAATAACAGACCCACATTTTTCTATATGGAACAGTGACATTACACATGATAAATCAGTTATTAAACATGCCGTTAGCGTCAAGCTGAGAGTTGACATTATCTGAAATGACTTGCATCTAAAAATAGTCTTACTGTGACTGAAGCTATCTATCAGTGGACCAATTCTCTTTGAAATCTATGGGCTTTTTCATGTTAATGTTAACCCACTTACAAGAGAAGACCAACCACATAGGAGACATCAAAGTGCACATTTAACGTTGACAGCGGCCATTTTGCAAAACACTACCTGCTCTTCATTGGTTTTATCAGTGGTTTGATCTTTATCAGAATTAGTATAAGACCACGATGTGTCATATGGAGAGTACTGTTTCATCTTCAGAATTACAGTTTATTGTCTAAAAATTATGATAGTATGATTTTATTGTTGTGGCAAAATCTGTATTTTGTATGAAGCCCATTGTTTAGTCTTGAAAATCAAAATGTTATATAGTGTCAGCACTAACTGATTTCTATAATTATGAGAAAGTCACAGTTTCACACAATAATCAGTCTCAACTATTCAGTGGTCTTGAAAATAACATATGACATTAATACGATTGAGTTAGGCTTTTTATAGCTGCTCATTTACATGTCGTTAGTTGTAAAAATAGCACTGCAGCTGCCAGTAACAATGGGCATTTCTCTAGAAGACTCCAATACCACTCAAATGTAGAATACAGTCTGTTGTGTCTAGGTCATTTTGAATTCTTATATTTTTTTACTTTGCTACAAAAGTCTATTTATAAATGACACAGTGGACTGATTGTATCAGAAAATCACTGAAGATTTCTCCTTCTTGATCAATCAGCCCCTGGACACTCAAACTGTATAATGCTCCTTCTGTAGTGCACAAAGTCCCTCTAGTGGCCGTCAGGGGTATTGCATTATGTTAGCTGAAATGCAATTTTAAAATAAAATTTCAGCGCCTATTTACTGTTATATCATGTTAACTTTTGAGACAAAATTCTGTTAATGTTGTTATAAAAAATATGAGGTAAAAAATGTGCTATGGTATACTTTGAAATGATGTTTTCAAGAATTATACAGTTAAACTTGATTATATACTGGATTAATGATAACCACCACGCAATCCAAGAAAACAAACTGTCTGTAGGGCTATATTAAAGATGCACTATGCATCTTTTCTGGTAGGGGTCCATCACCTGCTCATCATGGAGATGCATTGCCTTTCCTGGAGTGTTCCACAGTGTTGCATTACATGTCTGCATCTTGCTTGTACTAGATGATTAGTCCTATTGCCCATAAACGCCTTGAAAACTGTCATTCTTCTTAATGTGGCACCCTCTCTTCACAGCTTTGACCTGTAATTTGGTCTGGTGGCATCACCTGCTTCTCTCCATAGAGACAGACAAGTGTTAGACCTACAGTACAGTATACTATGAAACATTCCAGGCAATAAGCCCAAGGAAACCAGCAGGTGGCGGCAAAGCTGTCACTATTGGGGTCCTAGGCAAAAGAAGATCTTTGAAGGACCATTGGCAGGAAATTTTTAAATGCTGATTATTTAGAAATGCTTACTTTAACAGCATAGGGGGTAAGTGAATCAGGCAATTGGCCTACCTCAGTGTGGTGGACCCTCCAGAGAGGTTTTTGTTTTTAATTTATTGATAAACAATGCTTTATGGATTATCAACTAAAACATCATCAGTATTTGAATGTAAAGATGTTTGTGTCCTCTGGTCCAATTGGTGGTTTTGAGATTCTACAGTGTGATGATGCCATACTCCCCAGATGGGGGCAGAGGGCAGATTTCCCTATTGATTACATTGTATTTTGCCAGGCAATATCCAAAAGGTAAAGTCTCAAATGTTCAACCTGGCATTTTCAGGTTCTGACAAAACCCAAGAACTCACTGTATTACAAGATAATTTTGCAATTTGATTTCATTTTAACTGCCCCCATCTGTGTTAATTAATACTGACCTATAGAATGCTGTGATGTTACCTGAACCCCAGCAATAGCGACAGTAAAATGTTGCATATAATACAGTATATCAGAGGTATAAGAGGCAGGCAGTGAAATGTAATATATGTTTCCACTGCAGATATAACTTGGCACCTTCTGTGCCATGTGATCCATGCTGTCTGCTTCCTGTGTCAGTGACAGTAGACAGAGCTGTGATCATTATAGTGCTTCATATGAGCAAACACAAGGGTCTGTGAGTGGCATGACAACAGGACCTACACTGCTGTTGACATGAAGGTGTGACCTCCGCTCCCAACAGTAAAACTTAGGCAAACTGTCGTTATTATGAGTCAGTAGTGCTTCAGAGTGGGTTGAAATGTATCTTTATTAGATGGTTACCTTATTCATATGCAGAAGGACCATGAGCACAAAGAAATTAGATGATTTTGCACAGCCACTGCAGCCACTGATCCCAGCATGTTAATAGACCTACAAAACTTGAACTGTTAAGGAGTCCTGAGTCAGCTCTGAGTAGCAAAAAAGTAATATCAACTTTATTTAAGTCTGTGGGCTGTTCTTTGGAAAACAGCCGCTGATCTCCACCACCTTAGGCCATTCGTCGTACATATTTTCCCCGGGTTTATTTACAGACACCTGACAACATAAAAAGAAGCACATATTGAACATTTTCCCCATCTTTCTTTATATCAAAATAGATTGTTTTTACTGACCCCTACAAGAAGAGACAGAATTGCAGTCATAGCCATCACTAACCTTTTCAAATGGGCTTTTCAAATTGCCTCCTGCAACCCCTGCAAACACCCAGTTGTCTTTGCTTTTTAGTGTCTTGATCAAAGTGCTCCCCATGCTTTCCAAAACGTCCTTTATTTCGTCTGTCAGCCTGCCAAGAATATTTAGAGAGTGAATAAAAGGTTGGAGATAAAAATGGGATCTCTTTTTTTTTTGCTTTTACTATAGTGACTCCTCACTTTGGTGTGACATCATCAAACGAGGCAAGCAAAACAATCTTCCTTGGTTCGATCTGTTTGAGATACGCCAAAATGTCTTCCGATCCTGTCAGGAGAATGTACATGTTATCAAAGGTGGACTTTTTCTTTCATTACTTTAGAAAAACATGGCAGAAAGACAGGCCCTTTAAACAGAACCCATATGTAAACATGATTGAAAGGCTGTATGTCAATGGCTGCGTTTACATTCACATCCAAAATCTGATTATTATCCGATTTCTGTAGATTATAGAAATGTCATGTACATCTGATGTGAGTAATCTGATTTCTTTCTGATTAGGTCTTGACAAGGACAATTAAGCAAAAACACAAACAAACAAACAAAAAAAACCAATGTGTCAAAAATGAAGTAAAAATGCCCATGGCCCCTCTGATTACTCACATCAAAATGTGTAGTTTGCAATTCATTTAGATGACCACATAAGTACAGACAATAATCAGATTTTGGTGTGCATGTAAACAAAGCCATTTCCACTGGCCCTGTAAAAGTACCCACTCCTCTGCTTGTCAAGCATTTATATAACCCAGATATGAACAAGTACAGACATAATCAATATTCAGTTTGATGGGTTTCCAAGGGATGAAAAATTAACGCTGTTGCCATTGAAGTTTACAACTGAAAACAAAATTGAATCTTTTGAACGGCAAAAGTCCTTAAAATGTCTATTACTAAACAGGAAACTGAAACCCATGAAAATGAAAAATAGGTGCATAATGGGTGTGCTAAAAACTTACGGCCAGTGTTTGAGTTTAGAAATCCAAATTTATCCACAGCTCCAGTCTCCCCTGCAAAAAATACATGGTTGTTAATGTAGCTGTCCATCATATTTGGGAATTTATCTGTGCCATTACAAAAAGAACAGAATTCACAAAAATGTTCCGTAACAAGGCCGGGTAATATTACAAAAAAAATATTATAATATTCCTCATTTGATGGATGCATTTCTCAATTCAAAATTGAATTCTTTGTTTATTAAAAACAAATAAATTCTATTAGAATAAAAAAAAGAGAGAGTTATTGCCATACCGTTTATCACTACAATGTTTAATCCTGGTCCCACATTGTTGTGAATATGGCTCATTACTCTGGTGAGAAAAAAAAATTTACAACAAGTTTACTTTTCATAGATAAATATAGGCTTTAAACACACACGAGGCACTGAGCACATACATTTGACCTTCAAAACATATCCTTGGTCCCACAACATTAGCTGCACCACTTGCGATGCGTATGGCAAAGTTTCCCACTGGACAGTCCTTTGATAAATCACATTTTATCTTTGGGGCTGGAGTGGCTGAAACAAAATATTCAGTTCAGAAAGAGCATCCATAATAAGAAAATACACTAGAAAGTATAAAGTGACTTACTTGGTTCACCGTTCTCTAAATAATCCATTCCTGAAATATAAATATCCATTAGTTTTGTATTCTAGCAAAACATGAGCAAAATAAGACAAGAAACTTACCAAGAATGTTCATTGCTGTCCTACTTACATCAAATAAATTATTGGAGACTGCCCATGTTATTAAGATAACAATAATCAGGGTGCCCAGCTGCAGAGCCACTGTCAAACAAAAAAATATACAATAAATAAAATAACTGAATAAACAGGGGAGACCTGGGCATGTGGTCACACTTTTTCACTCCTGTTCTGAAACCAAAAACAACAGAAACATAAAATGTATACTAAAAGAAGAAGTAACATCTCAGCTTTTTTTTTTTTTTTTTTTTGCAGTCTATCTCTGTCTTGTACATACAAGGTCGGACACCTGTGACAACGTGCCAACCTGCACCACGGGATACACTGACACACTCACCTTTATCAGTCATTTTTAAAAGTGAATGTTATTTTTATGATGATTGTATTATTTAGCTTTTGCATTTACAACAGTTGTTTATACAAACAGGTTTCACTCAAGTAATGAGTGCACAGTGGCATCTGAAGTTCTTCTAATTTGGGTCAGAACGGCTAAAGAGCAATTGTGACCAAACCCTGTAAAGTGTGTTTCAGATTAACTCAGAAAAATTCATATGTAACCAATAACCACTGATTTGCTGTTTTGTTTTTAAAGCTATGGGACACCCTGCCTCGGTGCGGTTGTGACAGCCTGCCTCAGACCCCACGTGCCCTTCTCTGGGCTGTGGTGAAAGTTACTTTCATCTGATCAGTTTCATTGATCATTACAAGGAAGTTATACTTGTTAGTCAATATTTTAATATATATTTACTACATTGTTTGCATTTATTCAAAAGTTATGATAAAATATTGCATGTAAAAAAACAATAAAAAATATTTTTTGATGCTATCTCAGGCAAACAAATGTCAAATTAGTGTAAATTCAGGAAAGAAGTGAAACACACACACACACACACACAAAACTACTATTTCAAGTTTGTGCTTTTTTTTTTTTTTTTTTTAAAAAAGCTGTGTGAAAACCTGACCTAGGTGACTACATTCCCCCGGTCTCCAGTTTAAACATTCAACTTTTTGGCCATATGGTTGCATTCAAGTGACTTCATAACTTTATAAAATGCCTATCCATAGGTAACAGAATGATGGAAAAATAGGGTCATTGCACTGAACAATTTTATGTATATTTGAACAGTCCTCAACATGTCACCTACAAAGATGAAGTTGAAACCTATGAAAAGTTTACATTTTAGCTGGAGAACAGGTCAGAATTCTATGGTGAAATTAGCGGTTTCCCTGTCAGATTTCTGATTGTGCACAATGTGGTGCCATTACTCAAACTAAAAGGCGTGATTGGAATGTTTATGAAGATGATCTTGAACACTCAGGCTGAATAGGATTCACTTGTGGGTGATAACTTGCTTTCTTTCAAAACCACTAAAATAGAGGTAGAACACAATCTACTATTGGAGCTAATTTGTAAATATATAACAATGTTAACAAGACATTATAAATTCTAATTATAAATATCACACTAGTTACTATGAACTACACTATTACCAATAAAATGATTACACCGTAAAACATAAAACAAAATATATTTGATCAATGTCTGTATGTTAGAAGCATAGATCAAGGCATCTTACCTCGGTATCTCATTCTGCACCAACAAATCCAACAAAAGTAAATATTACAAATTATACTGTCATTTTAAGCACTCCTCTGGTGTCCTCTGTGCCTGCTGATGCTCATACATGGAATACAAAACCAGTTTGAGATGTGAACCAGGATGTCTTCAGGTACACACCCACTTTACATGAACTAGATGATCAAGTTTCAGATATGCCATTATACAATAAGGCCAGTAAAAGAGACTGCTTTGTTTTTGAGTCGCTTGAAATGCTAGAGCCACGCCTGGAGGGGATAACATTTTGTGAAAACAGTACAAACCAGTAATTAATTGAAAAAAAAAGCTATAGGTCTGTTAAAATAGTACAGAGTAATTTAAGTTTTACAATAAAACCAACGCAAGGCTTGTCTGAGATACAACAGTACAACTACTCACCCTTATGTAGTAGAAATGTCAAATCACTATTTCATCTTTGTATCTCCTTCCGCCGCCTCCTGTATATGAAGCCTTATTACATTTATATTTTCGATCTTTGTTATGTTATTATATTGTATTGAGCTAATGTGTCCAAATAATTTCCCTTAAGGATCAATAAAGTCTAAGAGCTACAAATGCACAGTTTCCACCTGTGTTCATTTGAATGCTGTGCACACATGGATTTATATTATTAGGATGAGAAAAGTTACATAGTGCCTGCATATTCCTGCATGTTAAAGGGTTAAATCATACCAGGTGAAGATAGTTGGAGAAATGATCTACCACAGTGTTGTATATAGGATGAAAGTTCACCATTTTTTCACAGGTCATAAAAAAATGTTTTTGTATAATACAGCAGAGTGAGAATGAAATGAGTGGTCAAAAAGGAACAATGACTTCATTAAAATACTAAGGCCCTGTACAGACAGATAGAAGCAGCAGTGCTACTGTGAAAACAACTATAACATAGAACATAGCATAGAACAATACGAGATGTGTCTAATGAAGATGTGTTTTCCCATTACACATGTTGGGTACACTCAGGGCTGGACAATGTGGCAATATTGTATTAAAACTAATTAACAAGGCTTTCAATATTCAATTTCATCAGCATGAACAAGATAGACTTTTACACAGAAGCTAATTCTTCCTAATTTTTTCCCCCTGAAAAGAACTCTGCTCCACAAAACCACACTTTATACAGATTTGGGTGTAGGCCTCTCAGTTAAAGACCCGAGCTGAAATGATCAGATCTCAATTTGATTAAAATTTGATCACACACCGCTAAAGCCTTTATACACTTTATATTTACTTAAGAGGTAACATATTTTTGGAAAATAAGTTCACAATCATAATCTAACATTCTCAGTTTTGTCAGAACATGTTTTGTGTTATAACAGCATACATCTGATTAAATGCATTTGTGTTACAATGGCCTCCACACTGTTAGTTCTTGTGAAAACAAAAATGCTAATTAATGACTTAAAATACATTTCGAGTGCAAATCTGGTTAAGCTTGCACTTGCAGAAACCAGAAAAAAGGGTTAACAATATTGATTACAATTTCTGTCACTCATGATTTAAAAGTACACTGTGTAACATTTTGGTGGAAGGACTACAGAGAAAGAGAATGAAAGGAAATAGCTCATTGGTCATCTATCCTTCTGAACAAAATCAAAATTTCTCTCAGCTCAGATTAGAGTTTAGTGCTTTCATCATTGATTCTGCAGAAATTGGCAGTGTTTTTCAGTCCCTTGAACTTGTGGAGATTCACCAGTGACCTGGATCACATCTTTGTAAAATAATAATATATAAAATAATAATATATTATTCTGGATCTCAGGCAAGTGTTACTAGAAAATTCTGCTAGTCTCCAGATATAGAAAGTTAATGCCATATTATGCATCAGCATCTTCACGGAGACAAACTGGTGGTAAACCAGTACTCTGTAGTCTGTCTATGGCTCCTCATAGATTTTTATAGAATATTTAAATAAAGCATTCATACTAAACAGCAGAAATCTGTGTTCAGTGGAAAAAAACAAGGGCAAAAAAATCCAACAAAAGATATCCAGCATTTTATAAGAAGGGTATTGCAGACACTCCACAGCACGAAAGTTCAGTGATAGGATTTGAAACTGCTGGTAATGTGACAGGGCCTGGTGGGGTCAATGCTAATCTTCCATATCCCGCATAGTTTGGATTCACTGTGTACTTGGTGCTGTCACTTTTGGTTAGTCTCATTGTTGGAGTACCATACCCCTCTGAGCTCCTGTGCTGTGGGCCTGGAGCTGTCCAGTGGTGCATCATCACAGATCAGCACACTCTTCTCTACATTCATTTCTGCATCGACAAAGAAACTAGAGTCCTGGAGGTGTGGGCGACAATCCACAGAGCATGGGACAAGTTTGTTTTTATAAGATAAGATCATGGCATGTTATGGTAAGATACAGGAAATACTGCAGGAATAATTTTCAGTAAGATCTAGTTTATACAAATACCAAATAAATCCCAAATCAAACCTGGCTCTACCCATATAAAATCCCAAACATGTTCATTTTTGTTAGTTTTTAATTTCTCTTTTACATGATGAAATTCTACCAAAACTACAGAAGTTTCAACTCTCTAAAGGATTTTTCTTTTGCCCTGAAGCTGTGTTTACAAACCAGAAGTAACAGGTCTCCAAGAGGTATTCAGGGTGATCACTGCATAGGCTTTGTTCACAAAGTGGCCATACCGGCTCGTCAAAGCCTGATCCCTCAGATCTCAGAAGCTCAGCAGGGCCGGGCCTGGTTAGTACTTGGATGGGAGACCACTGGGAATTCCAGGTGCCACAGTGGGGCGCCAGTTGCAAAAACTGTCGTAGTGTCCTTAGGCAAGGCACTTCACCCACATTGTCTAGTATGAAAATGGTGTGTGTGTGAATGGTGGTGGTCGGAGGGGCCGATGGCGCAGATTGGCAGCCTCACTTCTGTCAGTCTGCCCCAGGGCAGCTGTAGCTACAATAGTAGTTTACCACCGGGTATGGAGTGAATGAATAATGCTCTGTAAAGCGTCTTTCCAGAAAAGCACTATATAAAACTGATGCATTATGATTATTAATAAAATGATATTAATGCTGTTAAATCATTTGGGAAGGGATATATTGTACTCAGAATGTAAAGGGTGTTCCAGGAAATCTTTTCTATGTTAGACTAATATTTACAAGTGTGATGGTGACGCCACACACAGGTCACAAATATCCACATTCTATTTCATGAATGCCTAGTTAATGGGAATGTAAGGCAGCTATTCATTTTGACATAAAAACATTATATTGGGCCAGAACATCTTGTCACAACTTTAAGTGTTAACACCAGAAGTTAAAGATATGGTTAGATCAGATTATTATGCTTCACCTGACAAACAGGTATTTAACTGCAGATGACTCTTGGTTCCGCAATGAAAAACGTGCACCTGTCAAACTGCTGAAGGAGGCACAGAGCTCACCATAAGACACCAACTCAGTGTAAGTTCTGTAGACATTCTGAAGGCAAACTGCTGTCAAAATAAAGACTTGGGATGAGCAATAACTTTCTGACTGTTTCAAAAGCTATAGCTCTATTCTACTGTCATTTTCAAACACAACCACAACCAAGAGTTTTCAAAGAATAGTCTTGGAGTAAAGTGGAAGAAAACTTATTGTTTGTGGTGAAAATGCTTTGTGAATGCTTGGAGCAAAATGGGTAAAATGGAGAAGAGTCAACATGATTTCAAATATCATTTAAATATCATTGACTGTACCAGATGAGGCCACACCAGCACAAAACAACTTCTATTGGTTAGAAAGGTATACCTAATATAGTGGGTGCAACACTGTGCTTTTTAACAACAGTAATTAACAGTATATCATACCATTTGTTGAACTGTTGAAATACACTGTTGTGTTAATCCAGCAAATATGTATTGACTATTACTATTGAAGAAAAAATATAGAGAACAAAAATAAGGAGAACATAGTACTTCAGTTTCTTTTGTCATCATATAACCTGGAGCTCAACCCAATTAAGTGCTGCATCCTTTAATAACTGCTCATGCAATGTGTTCCTAACACGCCCAAATAACTACTAGTTTGTGTAATTGTTATTGTGCACTGTCACATGCTGCTAATCTGCCAACAAGTTTGTGTTAAAATTATTTTTTTAATCCAAATTCTATAATATGTGGATATTATCCAAACTTCAGTTACTGACTTTATTAAGCAGATAATTTGACACAGCACCAGGCTGTGTTCATCAAGATTAACAGTACTAATGTTATTCATCACTCATCCAGCAGAGGGCAATAGAGACATGTTGTTCTAAATAATGACTAAATCTTGGTCTTTCACTTTTTGTTTGAACAGTAGTAATGAGACTTGTTTAAGTCTTGTCTTACAGTGTTATACACTTGGGATCAGTTCAATAGCTTTTGTGTGTAGTGGGTGTATGTGATGAGCAGCGTGTTAATATAGTATAGTATTCAGTGATCACTGCTTCAGAATATGTGGAGATTCAGCTTTCCCATTCAGAACATGACACAAGGAGTGGACAGGCAGTGCATAGACAAGGATGTTTATTTTCAGTTCCTGCATTAGTTTTTTTTTTTTTTTTCTGTGGGTACAAATCATCATTTTTTACACCTTGTTCAATATCCCATGATGCATTGCATCCATACATTTGTAGCTCAAAACAGTCTTTACAAAAAGGATATACAATATGTACTTATATATATAATATACATGTGTTTCTTTATGCATTTGGGTGTCCGTTATGGGTAAACTAAGCTCTATAAAACCCAGCCAGGTGGCAACAAATCCCAGGTAAGGTAAACAAAAGGTCATTCTCATTGAACAGATAGGGCCAGGATCAAAGCTTTAACACTGGCTCCTTAAAGTTAACATGAGCCCTTCACACACTGTTTGCATATTTTACAGTCAGAGATCCCAGAGTGATTCCCTTTGATTTAACTACAATGTGTCAGGATCTGTATTGTTTTATGTTGTTTATGCTGTTTTTTAGTTTTTAATGTAGATCTTAACCCACAGGTAGCTACAACATTATACTATGATATGATCAAGTTCTGTCAGCATTACTCAGGGGCTTGACCAGCATATTTTTTCAAGTAGGTAATAGCCTCATTTTAAAACCAATAACATGTTGTCTCTATTTGTGAGCACATGGTCCATAGGGAACAAAGAGAGTACATATCCTTTAGTCTCATTGGGGATATTTGGAGTAGATGTGTGCATCTGCAGAAAACACAGGCTGTGAATAAACGTACACAAACTGTTACTTAAAAAGACTTGACATCTGCGACCAAAGCAAATGTCCACTGTGCTGTGTTGTACTTGAACAACATTACTTCAGGTGTTACTCACTTCACATTATATAGTTCAAAATTACAATAGTACAGAATTTCTCAATACAACAGAGTAATAATAATCATGTGTGTTATAATTGATCATCATTTATGTAAAAATATTTACCAGGTCATGCAGACAGTAGATCAAAATGTCTTCCACTAGAGGTGCACAGCACAGAGCAGGGGGAGCGCCCAGACTGAGATCCGGCCAATCAGAGCACAGCATGAGCGATGACTGAGGGGTATTTTCAACATAACTGTGACGTTATGACCTTTAACTTCTTCCCCAACTTTTTCATACGGCAGCCCAGAGAGGACAGTATTCAGTAGTACTTTTTTTTCTATTTTGAGGATCTCAGTTTGAGCCTCGAACAACAAAACAGTCATAAAATAAATTATTTTGATTTTCTATTGTGTCTTTCCCAACATGAGCATGCAGACACTTTGAGATAAGCCCACTCGCCATGATCCCAGTCTGAGCCAGAAAACACAACATACAAGCCCCCAAGACAGGATCACCTGTCCATAATGCTTTGAACCTAAAAATATGTCTTATGCAACAACCAGAGGAACAAATGCTTATAACAGGTCAGATGTGGGTGGAAGTTACAAAAGGTCAATAATAACAAGTCAAGAACATAAACAGTAACTTAACTCTAGCTCAAGCTTTAAACGTTCCACCATCAAAACGGGGGAAAACTCAATGAAAGAAAAACATATTATAAAAAATAGTATCGTTCAGAGATGCTTAGGGCATGGATTATGATTCACATCTGCCACCTTCACACTAACAAAACTGGGTTTAAACAACTTAATTCATTATTTTAAAAAAATGAGCACATATATCTGTCTGGGCAGGTAATAAAATGACAAAAGAAACATAATCAAATTAGTGAATCACTTTATAGTAACTACACCTCTTTTAGCCAAAATATAACATGCAGACTCGATTCATAATGAACCAATAGTTTATTAAGAAAGGCTTACTACTTAACTAAGGGGTTAGGAGCCTGAATCATTCTTAATAAACTATGTTGTTATCATTTATTACAGATTGAGTTCATGCTTTATCAAGACTAATTAAAGTGTAGTTAAGAGTTAGCAAAATTAGTCAGTTAAAACCAAAAATAAATCTGGTCTTAAGGCTATAGTGTAGTTTAGTTTAAGAAGCTAATTTCTGTCATTTCAAAATAAAAATAGTATTATTAGCAGACAGAGAGGACAAAGGACGACTACATGCTGGAGGTTAATATGAAGACACATGCGGACGAAGCCCTGTTTAAAACCTTCATGTCCAGAGGGTTAAGCATCATCTTGTTGTGATATGTTTAGCTCTTATGTAACTGTCCACTGGAGCTGACGGACACGGCCTGATAATGACCACTACACTGTTTTCAGACTGGGCCAGACTAGGATCCAGGGGGAGTTCTGTTCTGGGGCGAGATCCGGGCTCTGTTACCATGATGACAGGACTCAGACCCGACTGGCCGGCCTGCAGCAGTAGGTACAGCTCCTGAGACTGTCCCGGTCCACGCTGCCCTCGGTGCTACCACGGCGACCATCCTCATAGTGGGACACTGGGTAAGGGGACAAAACAAGAGTGTGTTTAGTCTTATAAGAGTATTTTACTTTGTCAGCTTTATTTTGTTTTGTTTTACATTATTGTTGACTGAAACCTATATTGCTTTGTAAGGATCAAAAGTGCAGGTCCCCATGAGGTAAATAAATTAAGATTAAGGTTAAGGTTAGGGTCCGTCTCCAGGAAAGGAATGTAAGTCAGTGTGTTGGTCTATGCAAGAAGCACAGGCAAAATATTTCACTTGTAATACTACCTGAAAAAATACACCTTAATAAGTTTAGGTGGTTAAGGCAATCCCCCCAAAAAATAAATAAATTGTTATCCCCGCTACTGGCTTTGCATTAAGTATCCTTGGACATGAATGTGACAGTGTGACTGAGGTTGGTTGAAAAGTCAAGATTTCTATATTTATTAAAGTTGAAAAACAAAAACATACATTACACTACACTACATATACATAGGAAGTAAATATTAATGCAAACACTGGTAGGGGGTATTGCATGTATGGCTCATTTCAAACATAACTACATGACATCATACTGCATACATGCATATACTCCTTCTCCACTAATACTCACAGCTCTCGTCCTCTCCGCTGCCCAGTTCCTCCTCCTCTTCCTCGGGGAGCAGGTGTCCGTGACAGGGGCTGGTGGGAGTGATCTGACTGGGCCCCTCCACACTCGTGCCCAGCTGCAGCCTTCGCATATGGCGCACAACAGCTGTGGCATTAAACGCTTGCTGTAAACCAGAATAAATGAGACAGAAATGAGACAGTGAACAGGCAAAAGAGCAGAGTGAACACAATGTGCAGTCTATCCACATTTAACAGTGGCAGTGTTACAGGCCCCTTCACTCACCTTCCATTTACTTTTGGCAAAGTTCTTTTTGATCTGGGCGCTCACTGATTCATGGATATTCTTGTCCAAGGCTGTGTCTCCACAAATCCTGCCAAATCAAATGTATTCATCTTACAAACTTTACAAGTTGTAATTATGTTGTCTAACAAATCATATTCTACAGCTTAGGCAATGACACATTCAACCAGAAATGTTTGTGTAAATTGTGTGTTTTGCACAGTTCTGGAGCTGAAAATATGTTAAATAATGTGTAATACTGATTGAATAATAAGCCTTAGTTATAGTAAATGTACTTGGCTAGAGAAAGTGTCAATGTGCAGAAACACAGGTATTATATAAGAAGGTAAACAAAAGCAGTACCATGGATGCTGTAGAGCCTGCTCACATGTGTATCTCTTCATTGGATCCTTCTCCATCATGTGACAGATGAAGTCTTTGGCTGCAAAAATCATATCAAATTAACAAGTCTCCAAACAGGTCCCACTCTCAACATATGTGAAAAATGTGTCACACCAGAATCTGAGATGTCATCCCAGTACGGAGAGTCAAATTCATACTCTGCTTTTAAAATCTGCTCAAATAACTTTGCATCATTTTCATCATAAAAAGGAGGATATCCACATAATCTGCAAGAAGATAAAACATCCATTCATTTGTTTATTTTGTTAGGAGGGGCTGAAAAATAGTAGATTATATGAATAGTCAACCCTGATACTCACAGAATATAAGAAATGACTCCTATGGACCAACAATCCACTGCTTTACTATATGGCTTCTGGGCAAGGACTTCAGGAGCTGCAACACAAATGGTTTGAGTAATATTAACCTTTGTACAATGTAATGTGATATATAGGTCACTTCAACAGTCGAGCGCACTGTCAAACACTTGTTATAGCCTCAGAGTGGATAAAAGAGCCTCTTCTAATGTATGTGAGAGGATATTGGCTAAAGCTGAGCTCCCATAAAAAGAGACTATAGACAGACTTGAGCTGAATGACACAAATGAATGCTGCATCCACTGGGATAAAGAAGTACTGGTGATAGCTTACAGCAATAGAAAAAGTCTCACTATTTTCTCGCTCTATATAAATTTACAATATTACACGTATGGAAGCCTTGAGGAGAAAAAAGATAACTAAATATATGACAATATATATTTTTATTGTCATTAAAGCTTTGAGATTAATCACAACTAATTAATTAAGTAATCAAATACTTTAGTTTTCGGACAACTCCACAACATGCTATGGTCTGGGAGAAAGATTTTCATGACAAAAACAAAGCAGTAATTGCATAAAAATTACACAGGAATTGCACAAATTTTGTGTTTTTCATGGAAAACTTTTTTGTCTGCAAGTGCACAATATCTTCAAGCTATTTTATTAAATTACTTAATCAAAGAAAGTAATGCCAGATTAATCAATTAGTAAAATAACCGTAGCATCCTTCAGCCTTTCCTCCAAACAATACTTCCATAATAAATATTCTACTACGAGGTTAATACTGTACTTTGAATACAGTTACGTCTGTACTCACCCACATAACCAGGAGTCCCACAGGCTGTAGACATGACGCTGCCACTTCCTTCAATCTTTGACAGGCCAAAATCACTGATCATGATCTTAGAGTCCTCGTCCATACTGTAGTACAGCAGGTTCTCTGGCTGTGGGAGGAGGGGGCTGGTGAGTATGGATATTTTTACTTGTTAATGGGATTGGAGTTGACCAAACCAAATTACCTTCAGGTCTCTGTGGACTATTCCCATATCGTGGAGGTATTTGACAGCGTCCAGGATCTGCTGGATGAGTTGGCTGGCATCTCTTTCTGTGTAAAAGCCCTTTTCCACGATGCGGTCAAACAGCTCGCCCCCGGATACGCTGTCAAACACAATCACTGTTACCGCCACAAAAACACACTATTGATCGAGCATTGGATTTCGGTCACTCTTCGTCATTGTTCTTATGTGCAATTATCTGTAAAGTAACTGGTAATGGGATCAGTAACAGCAAACACCTGCTTTAAGGGAGAATTCAGTTTTGAGTCATGCATATCATTATCGATCAGCCACAACAATATGACTACCTCCTAATGGAAGCTTTTAGTGTCACAGAGCCATGTATTCTTTGTTCTTTTTTTCTTTTTTTGTTCCATAAAACACTTGGAATTAATTAAACAGCTATTTGTTTAATTCCATATTGTGGGATATTCCAAAAAAAGCAATAACCTCCACCAGAAAAGTTACATAATGCATCTTTACTGTACTGGTTGACCACCGTTGGACACTTGTAATCAATTTTCCCTTTATCCAATTAACCCAAATATATGAATATACTATATATCTCATACATATACTAGTATATTTCACCTGCATTTACAAGAAAACTATTGAAGAGCAACTGGTATTATTTGTTATTGGCTTGTATTCCTCCTCATCATGTGTGTTACAATGAGGAGAAATGTATGCATCTCTGTGGATAAACTAAATAACACATAAAATACAATAAAAGTGTGCATACTTACAGCTGCATAACAAGATATAGATGTGATGTACTTTCAAAGATGTCTTCCAGAGAAACAATGTTGGGATGCTTGATTCTAGGTATAAAATACAAACATATAGGATTAGTAAGAATACAAAAGTAAATGACAAATTTGAGATATAGCTAAAAAATAAATTATATCTAATTTGTTGTTATGGAGATTCAAAATTAGAATACTGCGTGATTCGTCTATAACAAAAAGCTACCAAAAAGCTGCAAAACGAGGGCACATTTAAGAGGCATGTTCTAGCACATTTTTGATAAATAGTGATACAAAAATACTGAGGTATTCATTCTGTCATTATTGCCCTAATTTGGAAACAAGATTGCATTCTCGAAACACACTTTATTTAGGTCTCTCTTTTCATATATTCACTTTGGGCATTTAATTGGCCTCAAACCTCATTTTCTGTCCTAAATCATTCAATGAAAACACTGTTTAAAGATGACAATGCATGACCCAGATCTGCGCTAAAGCCTCTGCTCTAGATTTGCTCCTCGTCTGAAGCTGAGCCGTGGCTGCGCAGCTCTCTTGGCTCTGGTGTGACCATATGACTGTACTGTCACTGGAACACAGTCAAAAATGAGCAGCTAACCAGCCTCTTAACACTTGAACTTAAGATTTGATGAGAATTTTCTTTTCCTCCATGCATTTTTTCAATCTATTTATCAAACTTATTATCACTGAAGCTGTGTCATAAAAAAACAATACCTATACTAATCCATACTAAAATCAGATACTCAGTAGAATGTATCAATGCAGAAATTACTACCAGTCAAAGTTTTAACACATCATCTCATTCAGTGTTTTTTTTTTTCCTTTATTTTTACTGCTTTCTACATTTAAGATACATACAGAAGACAACAAATATATGAAGCAAGATATATGGATTATGTAGTAAAGAAAAACTACTGCGTATTTTTCGACTTTGTCTACTTTGAGGTGTGGCTACTTTGAAGATTTGAATATAAAATAAAAATATATAGTAGAGTTATTTACCTTTTTTTTTTTACTGTATCTTATAACATGGTATATTTGATGTCTTCTGTATGTACAGTATATTAAACTTAGAAAGCAGTAAAAATAAAGAAAACTCTTGTCTGGTAGTGTAATAATAATAATAATAATGCATCAGTTTTATACAGCGCTTTTCTGGACACTCAAAGACGCTTTACAGAGCATTATTCATTCACTCCATACCCGGTGGTGGTAAACTACTATTGTAGCTACAGCTGCCCTGGGGCAGACTGACGGAAGCGAGGCTGCCAATCTGCGCCATCGGCCCCTCCGACCACCACCACCATTCACGCACACACCACTTTCATACTAGGCAATGTGGGTGATGTGCCTTGCCTAAGGACACTACGACAGTTTTTGCCACTGGCGCCCCACTGTGGCACCTGGAATTCCCAGTGGTCTCCCATCCAAGTACTAACCAGGCCCAGCCCTGCTTAGCTTCTGAGATCTGACGGGTTCAGGCTTTGACGAGCCGGTATAGCCACATACTACTACTAGTAGTGTACATTTACTTTTGATAGAGACAGTACATATTAGTTAACACCTGTAATTAAGTAAATATGCCAAATTAAAACTGAAAGTTTTAGGTTTTACAGAAATAAAACAACATTAGACCTTTTCTGAATAAGTTTAGAATGGTCTTGATTTATCTGAAAACTCAGATTTTCATATTCATATTCCAACAACAATTATTATTTTTCTATATATCCTAATGTCTAGAAATTGTGTTTTACTACCAAAATCTGTCGAGCCTTTTCAAATCAAGAGTGACTTTTAATACAGTACTGCATATAGAATATTTTATATCTGTTTGTAAAAAAAATCCCATCCGAACAAACAAGTCATGGGAAAAATCTTTAGACTTCTTAAACTAGAAGAACATATGAAAAACTCAAGAGCCATTCTTCACGTGCAATGCCTCGCCACCATGGTCACATCTCCATCCAAGCATCTCCCTGTTACTGCTTCTCTAGTTTACTGCTGTGGGCAACTCCTCCCCATCTCCAGCCATTTAAAAACCAACCATCTAAAACTGTGCTCCTTTGCCCATATCTCTCCACATCTCATCCACCTGAGTCAATAGAGTGTAAATGTTAATACAAAATTATATTACTTTCTTTAATATTACCATGTGGCCTATTCTTAAACTATTTAGGAAAGTACTGATAGTTGTTCAAAGGGATATCTAGTTTTGATACCAGTTTGAGAATCAATCATCTATTTTATTGACTCTACCTCCATCCCCCCTTTGTGCCCCCTTTCCTTCTCCCACTGCACCTCCATCACTCCCTTCTTTCCCTCTTTCAATCCCTCCATTCCTTCCTCCACCTCCATCCTCCCATCTCTCCTTCTCCACCCAAGCATCGCTCCTCTCTCCAGTTCACTGCTGCGGGGAACTCCACTTCTCCATCTCCAGCTTCTGTGTGCTGTTGCCGTGGCGACAGGGCCACTAAAAATAGGTCTATCTTCCTTTACTCCTGACATTTCCGGTGCACAATCCCACTGTTTCAACTGACACCATGCATTTAGTCACCCCTTCCAACTGACCCCGCTCATAATCTGCATGGGAGCGTACTGGAGTAGGCTAGGACACTGTAAAACATGAATACAAAGCCAGTCACGCTCAAAATGACTGGAATAGAGCAGATTTCTTAGGTTAGATTTAATTGTTTATGTGACTTGGCTGCTCAATTATGGTAAAAAGCGTGTTCACAATTACATTTGTTTATTATTATAGTTAATTATTTCAAACATTACTCCTGTATTCAATATCAAATGTAGAGAAAGTAGGCTACAGACCTACTGGTAGTATATTTTATTAGTAATGTTCGTAACACTTTTGTCTAAAAGTTGATTTGTGATAAAAGTGGTTTCGCTCCAGGCACAAGAAATGCACATATTGTATTTTTGATTACACATTTTTTGTAGAAGACCCTTTAAAAATGTGTAAACAAAAATATTCAAAATTAATGGAGGCAAAAGTGAAATAGAACATGATGTGATTTCAGTGGGAAAACTGGGATTAATCATGGAATATCACAAAATATGAAAATTCCAGGGAAATTTGGCAAATGTGTAGCAAAATATATTATGTCTGCCTCACTTTGCCTCACTGTGTCTTCCAGGATTTTTAATATGCTGATGACATAGGATTTTAAAGGGTTTATAGAATAGAGTAATATTTGAAATCACAAATCTGCTTGGAATATGTCACCCAACACATTTCTGACAGATTACAAGATAATTAATCTTGAAATGAGAAAATTGATTGCAACTAGTTTCACACGATTGGCCTGAAATATAAAGGTAGATATATAACAAGTCAAAAACATTTGAAAAAAGTAAAATAATCTAGATGAAGTGAAGAAATCTTACCTGTGTATCATGCTGTATCTATATCATTGAAATGTATGTGTGAATGTATAGGTTTTGATTGACAGCTCAAGTGTACACGAGTAGACCTTGGACCAGCCTTACCTGTGCAGCACGGCGATCTCATTTTCAATGTTGTTCTCTTTGCCTTCTAAAGCCTTCTTAGGGATGCATTTAATGGCTACAAGTCTTTGGGTCCGCTTCTCCTCGGCTAGCACCACTTCAGAAAAAGCTCCCCTGGAACAAAAGCGCAAACAATCTGTCACGCAAGCTCAAAATGTCTCAAATCTGTGCACTGATCTGACATAAGTGTGACTACAGACTAAGGCAGTAAAAGGATCAGTACCCAGATACTAATCCACACAAAGGCTATAGCGATGCACATTTGAACAATCACCAATGTTGGAGAAACTGACATGGAGCAACATTTGACATTTGACAAAAGTACTAAAGAAACTACTATTGTTTTGTGTTGTTAGTAACATTCAATGGAAATAGTTTTTGCCGTATCAAAAACGTATCAAGCCTTTTTCTTAGTGTCAAAATCTGCTTTTTTCAACACTAATCACTGCAAACTCTTATTAATATACAAGTTTGAACTGTGTGAATAACACATAATATCTCAGTCCTGCACAGTATATAATATTGAGAATACAGGGAATGAATAATGACTGCAGTTTTGGAAGGCTTCGAAAAGTGTTTTATTATTATTACTTAGTAGGAGCAAGAGAACACATTCTTATGAAATTGATAGGCAAGAATAACTGTGCACAATTGGTTTGGCAGTGTCCAAATTTTGATGGCAAGAAAGAGCAACCTCATAATGGTATTTCTCACTCAATAGTCAATGAAAAGAGAACCAGCCAAGGGACACTGGTCAATAAGTGACCACAGATTCATGAACATCAATAAGGAGAAAGTAGAAATTACAATGTGTTGAGACGTATAGGAGCTTGTAGCAAAATATGTGTAAATATTGAGCTGGTGGCCTGAAGTACACAGTTTATTCAGAATTCACTGTACTACTGTTCTTTGAATTACTTTTTACTACTACTACTTTAAAGCACTTTGGTGAGTTGTGTTTTTAAAGTGACCTGTAAGTAAAGTGGGACAGGAATACTGTCCATGATGCGAAAATTGATGTAAATTGATTTCAATAATAAGGTAAATACTTTCTCAATACCATTTCCAATACCACAATGTAAAAAAACACTATAATTTTAAGACAGTGTAACGTACTTTTCAACAGAATATCAGTGTATTATAATTTCTGTATCATTTAGTCTCTGTTGAATTTTTTGCCAACCTACACTGTACCCTGCTGATATCAATCCTGTAGTGTAAAACTTTGCAAACCTTTTGAATGACTGAACCTCATTCAAAACAAGTTCATTTGTGGCCTTCTCTGACACGTTCTTAACCACAGCCACAACAGCTCTGCATCCATCCGTGCATCTGAGCTTTCTGTGGTTCAGTCTAGTGTGAGAGCACGCACGCATCCCCCTGTAAGCACGGTTCAGATGAATAATTAAATATGGCAACTTCGGGGAGCTGTTTTTGGGGTGCGGGGCTGAGACGAGAAGAAGAGTCTATTTGTGATGCCCTCAATAATGGATCGAGAGAATGCAGCGTGTCAGTTTGGAGTGGGAGTCTGCATTATGGATTATGGTCTGGTGGTGATGAGAGGAGAGGGAATAGCAGCATGTTTACACAGTGGCCACAGAGGCGCGTGGGAGGGGACACAGGAGGAGGGCTCAACATACACAGAGCTGCTGCCTATGTGGGTCTGAGACAACACTGTCATGCAAGAGACAACTGCCAACATGCCAAAGGTACAGTGTTTCAGTGTTTAACCAATCTGTTATACGCCAAAAAGACACCACACAAGCAGAAGAGAATGGACCGTCATGATGTCCAAGGGTTCTTTGACATTTGGGGTAAATGCTCAGTTAAAGGTCCTATATTATACATAATTGACTCTTATGAGCTTTAAGCAGTGATATAATGGCTCCTAACATGTTTGAGTAGCCCTTTATTATTATTCTGTCTACATCTCCAAAGCTGAAAATGCTCTGTTCCATCTTATGATGCCATGATGTGGTGGCTTTCAAGTTAACAGCTAACTTTTACCTTTTGTTTAGTAGAGATTGGCAATTCCAGGGCTGAACTTACCCAAACAATGCTAGTGAAGGGGTATGGATTTTAAAAACACAGTGGCGCACTTCCTGTATTATCACATGACGTGAGTGTTTTCAGTTCGAGACAATAACTCAAGTTAATCAGGAAACGTTTGTGTGAATGAAACAAAAGACAACGCTAGGTATAATTTTTATGAGGAAACAACATTAAAACATAGACCAGAAAATAGCATAAATCTACATATGAAATCAAGCCAAAACAAGGTCATAAATTTAAGAAAAAAAGAAAATAGAGACATACAGGTGATGGGCATTACACCAAAAAACATTTCAAATCTACGTATTACCCAAGTGAAATTCATGATAGTCCTTGAGATCACCACACAATGACAATTTCACAAAAAAAAATATAAACAGCATAAACATTTACAAAAGTGGCTACTGATAATCCCCATCTACTTCTCCAGTTTCATTTTTAACCGGAGCTTAAAATATTCCACCAAGAAAATCATATCAGGGCCCCATTGTCATCGACCTGTAAAAGCATTTTAATATGCTTAAGTCTGCGGCATTTACAGCCACTTGAGCGGGTCAGGTCCAGTTAAAGTAAGTGGGATGGGCCTGGATGCATTCATTTAGTGCTTGGCTCAGTGGAGCAGCAGCAGCACGTGCCAACAAACAGCAACTGGTGCAGCTACAGCAGCCAGTTAGGACATATTACATCACATTACATAAGATTTCAGGCCAGTCGTTTCATTCAGTGTGACAGCTCAGGACTTTGTAGCAGGCATTGCAGTATGTAAAAGGCAAGTTAGATAGATAGAACTAGTGTTAAATAAATAACAAGAGAATGTAAACAAACGCGTTGCTATTATATGGCGGGAGTGGTTAGAATGCTGTAAGTAAATCTGAAGGCCGCCAGTTTGAACCTTAAAGATGCATTGTGTAGCTTTTCTGGTGGAGGGTCCATCAAATGCTTTTCTCCATGGAGATGTCATTGCTTTGTTTGGAATTTTTCACAGTGTAGTATGGAGGCCAAACCAGACCAAGTTACAAGTCAGATCTGTGGAGAGGCCACCCCGCTCAGTCAGAATGCCTGTTTTTCAAGGTATTTTTGAGCTATAAAAACACCGTATTTGAAGAAATGTAAGGTAGAGCTGTCTAATGTTATACTGTGGAACATTCCGGGCAGAGCAAAAACATATAACATACATATCCATAGAAAAAAGCAGGTGACGGACCCTCTACCAGAAATGTTACACAATGCACCTTTAAGACCTATGCATAGTGCCATTGTGTCCTAAGGCAAGACACTTCATCCACCTTGCCAATGTATGAATGTGTATGAATGTGTGTGTGTGAATGGTTGATGGTCATCAGTCATATGACCATATTACCACTATATTTTGATTTCAAAATACATTTACGCCAGTGCAGCTTTGCCTACCGACACAGTTTGAAGGCTATACTGTAGTACTTAAAAGACTTGTGAAGCTGGTAAATCACAATTAAAAGTGTAAGGCATTTACTTATTAT
Source organism: Odontamblyopus lacepedii (assembly GCA_034769755.1). Classification (NCBI taxonomy): domain Eukaryota; kingdom Metazoa; phylum Chordata; class Actinopteri; order Gobiiformes; family Gobiidae; genus Odontamblyopus; species Odontamblyopus lacepedii. The sequence continues at coordinate 20,151,968 of CM068346.1, read as the reverse complement.
CCCTGGTCTAATCTCAACCATAACACATAATAATCTTGGTCTAGCTCGATAACTACTAATCAAATTCAGTCACGTAATGAGACAAAAAAGCCAACAACAGTTCACTGAAAACCACCATCTTTATTGAGAAAAAGCAAAAGTCCAGAGTGAAGGACAAAGATGATTCCCTTTTCATAGTAAAATCAGTGGGAGCTTCAGAGTTATTAGGAAAAAACATCTCTGTACAGCATGGACCTCCAGCTAATGACCAGGATTAATGAGAGTAACATTTTTAAACAACAGTGTATTTGTTGTCCTGGTTGTCCTGGCAAATGCATGTAGCCTAATCCTCGAACGGAAATAGGCTTTATGTGCCAGTGTATCCAACAAGAATACACAGAACAAACCTGGGCTAACCTGTCAAAAGCAATGGGCAACAAAAATGGAGTTTTAGATTTGATTAATACTTTCGGCATCAGTGATATCCAAATTATGGCCTGGGATCTAAATGCAGCCCACAAACACATTTTATTGGCCTTTAGCTTTCCCGAGAATTGGAAACTACTTATGGTTTTACGGCAACAAATAAAATCCTATATGAGAATCACTATGTCTAGAAGCACTATGTTTTGATGTGTACACAGATGATGACTGCAAATGCTCTATTATTTGAATGATTCACTGCACTGACCTCGGAAACAGCCCTCCGGTTAGAATGTATGAATCAAAATACACTCGCACTAGTCTGTGGCCTGCCTGGTCCACTTTCATCCATAAAAATAATAATAATAACAATACCTCAAACATATATAGTGCTTTTATGGACAATCAAACATGCTTTACAAGATAAGAAACAAAATAAAAGGACTGGAATTTGGTAAAAATCAAGGATATGTGAGGATTGGATTAGTCTAATGTGCATGTTTTAAGTTATCTTAGATGTAAACAGACACCCTATCATCAATTAAATCAAAGAAACCAAGAGCCACACCTTTTCTCTGACCTGTGCACAAGCTTTCAGTACCGTACTCACTTCTGTTTGTGTGTACGGCGGCAGCACAAAAGCCATTTATAGCAGCAGCTCAATACAAACACTTCCCACAAATTTGTGCGATTCTCACTACAAAGATACGGTCTGGATCACGGCCACTCAGAATATTCTGTTACATGTTATGAGATCTGATCCTCACTCGCAGGCCGTCACTGAAACTATAAGCAGGGCTCAGTCGTGTTTAAATATAGAGATGCAACTTCAAATGAAATTCCCATTGTATTATATTTTCAATTACTTTATAACATCATATATATAGCATTACCATCTTAATTGAATGAGCTGTTATGAATTATGAAAAGGTGCACTATGTAATTTTTCTGGTGGCGTTGTCATCTAATTGTCTCCAAGGAGATTGCTTTGTCAGGATGTTCCACAGTTTGGCATTAAAGGGGCCATATTACTCTATTTACTGAGCTGTTATAATGTTTCCTCATCACAATCATATCATGTGTTTGCGTTTCATTCACACATGTTTAACACACAAACCCTGCATATTTAGGCTGAATATTAAACAGAAAACACTGTAAAATGGTATTATGTCATATGGTATTAAAAGAGTTTTTATTGCCAAGAAAAAATAAGCTGTGGAACATTACATACATTGGCAAAGCAATCACATCTCCATGGAGTCAAGCAGGTGATGAACCCTCCATCCGAAAAGACACAGAGCACCTTTAACAGATTTAGACTGATTCACTCTTACCTGCCTTATCACAATGACATTGATTTAGGATTTTAACTTAAAATTCCCACTGTGTTATATGTTCTATAGCATCATATTTATAGCATGAGCTGTTGAGCTGCACTATGCAACTTTTCTGGTGGAGTCGGCCACATAATTGTCTCCAAGAAGAAGTTATTGCTTTGCAAGGTTCCACAATTTCGTATTAAAGGGCCCATATATAACGCTATTTTTTGAGCTATGTTATAACATTGTTTCCTCATCACAAACATACCTGGACCTGTTTTCTGTTTCATTCACACATATTTAACACACAAGCCCTGCATATAGAGTCATTCTCGATTACAAAAACGTGGTCTATTGAAACCCAACAATAAAAAAAGCTTATAAATACCATGTAATGATTTCACCTGCATTATTTCAGCTGACGTTTGTGAGTGACAGGATGACAGGGGTGAATTAGAGTAAGGGGGGATGGTGGGGGTGGTGAGGGAGGCACACAAGGAGGCACAGAGCACACTTTGGACTGTTGCTGAGAGACACTGAGATTGTCTCCTTGTGTCCTCAGAGACAGAGCAGAGGGCATCTCTCCGGGGTCTGAGCAGGAAAGAAGAAACTGCTTCAGATTTAGCAAGAGTCAAATAAGGCATAAGGATATAAATGTATATGTACAAGTAAACATTTATATAATAATAGCAATAGACGCCAGTCTCTTCCTGTTTTTGCTGCTTATTTATTTAAAATGTATTATTACCATTTCTCTTTTGTGATTTTAATATACTGTGATGCATGAGCTACTGTGTCCAAGTAATTTCCCTTGATCAATAAAGCTTGTCTAAGTCTAAGGTGAGATGGGATTTTGTGAATAATTTTTTGGTAATATAAAGCAACAGATGTTGTTGATAGAAAGTAGAAAGGCATCCAGTTTTGATATTTTATTTATAAAACACTACCAAAAGAAAGATTCAAATCTGACTGGACAAAAGTTTAATCTTTGACGATGCAGACATATTTATAAAATGCTGTTAATTCCAGTAGACAAAATTTCAGAGTTTGATTTTAGTTGAAAATTAAGTTTTTATAGCTGATTTCTACCATAGGAATATAATAATTACTTAATTCACAGTACACCCTATTCTAACCACTGTTAGTATAGGGACAAAAAGGTGTCACATTTTTTATTATCACTACAAATACAACATGTCTAATTGTCATCCTCTACTACTGTTACTGCTAATACTATCTCTACAACAGCACAATGCACAATTGCTCCTATATTGCCTATTTTGCTAATTTGGTCCTAAAATAAACATAATAATGACTTTATTTTATGATAACGTGTAGTGGCGAAAGTCCTGATTCACACTTTTTCTAATTATTGTAAAAAAAAACGCTAAGAAATGCTCCACAAATATATAAGAATAACTTTTTTTTTCTTTTTTCAAAATACCCTTTGTAGCTCTGAAGTCACAATACAGAGAGCGCACACGGGCACACACACACACACACACACACATTGAATTTATTGAGTGAGGTCGGAGGTCGATTTAAACGTTATGACATGTGAAATGAAATGGCCGATGATTTCAGCTGTCTGTAAATCACAGCCTGTAACTCATAAACCAATCTGTTATAATTGAAATGAATAGATTCTGAATGAGTCACTGGTTTGAAAAGTCAGAACAAATGCATCTGTCATCTCCATTTGGGAAAAACAAGTACAAGCACAATGTATCGCAAATGAATTGAAAGCACAATTTAAAGATGCACTATGTAACTTTTCTGGTAGAAGGTACACCACCTGCTTGTCTCCATGGAAATGTTATTGCTTTAGCATTCTTGCTGTGAGTGGGACTATCCACAGATCTGACTTGTAACTTACCCGATGCTGTCACCTGTTTGCCTATAGAGAAGTTTAACACCAAATCCAAAACAACAGAATATCTCGTTATTGTAAAAAATATTTAGCCTCTCATCAGTGTAGTTTAGACCTCCGTGTTCTGAAATGCATGCAATTCTTGTATTAGTTTTGCCATTTATATTTGAATGAATGATTTTATTTTAAACATGCATAATATAACACTGAAGTCATGCCACAAATAATGACATCGCAAGAGCAGTCACAATCAAAGTGATAAGACATAAAAAGGTCACACAAGTGTAGGGTTACATGACCAAAAAGGAGTAGGAAGAAATATAACTTATTTGACCCCTTTCCTAATTAGAACTTAAAACTTTCAATTTCCTGTTACAAATGAGTTACATGGATGTTATTTCAGTCTTCATGCAAGTGTTAATGCACCTGAAAAGAGATTTGAATAACAAATCTAATCATAATACTTTAAACCCTAAAACAAAACATGTCTCTCTTGGTAATTCCCCTGAAGACTTAAAATGTATCTGTAAATGTATTTATAAGGTGTGCAGAGAAAAGCCCATGCAGTGTGGTTGTGCTGTTCTGAAGCACACCATCAGTCAGGAGCACAGAAGCCTACATCATCTATCACTGCATCGACTCCACCAGCACAGCAAATGCACAGGCATGTATATAGCACAGAGCAGGGAGTTAAGAACCGGCTCCTTTTAGAGGCATACACTTTGTGATTCTGCATCCTCTGACAAAGGCCAAAGTCTTGAAACTACAAGAACAGAACATATAGAAGGACAAAAAATGGGGTGCATGAATTGCCCGTATTTAGGTGATTCAATTGAATCTGGAACTAGTTGACTGTCCCTGTCCATCTGTCCAAACACCCATGACCGCTGATTAAAGGTGGCCGAAGATGTGGATATACTGACAAATAGACAACTGTAATTGCTGTTTTGATATTATATTTGATATTGAGTAGTAGTAGTACAAAAAAACTGGTTTCAAATAAAACTTTCAGTGTAATCCTTCAAACAAGGGCACGCCGTCTATACCTTTGTATTCAATTTTACAGTCTGTTCACCTCTTGTGTGGAACTTACAAGCATATATGTTTAAACACCTTTCTGATGTATTACCATAGTAACTAGGGATGGGCATTTGATTAAATTTTCTTAATCAATCGTCGATTAATCATTGACATTTTATATTAAAATTATCATCACTATTATTACTATTACTAATCTGCATAAATAAACTCAACTTTACAACATATAAACCATAAGCACTATAGAGCCACATCAGTGTGAGATTAGAATGTGTTTAATGCAGCTTTGCGCACATTTGTTTACGTCTTACAGAAACAAAACTTAAAACCGCATGGCTCATTTGCATAAGTGAAAAAAAGTCACTCTTTCCTTGTGCGCTGATGTGGTCAGCTTCAGTTGGACTAAAGGACACGAGTGAATTATATGAGTGTTCTTTCTGTGACAGAGGGTGTGATGAGGCTGGTGAGTCTGTTATGTGCGTATGTCACGTTGGAGATACTGCGTATACATGTGCCATGACAAAACCGGGATACTCAAAAAACACGATCATCTCGGATACTGATGTGCAGGTAAACACACTCATTTGGGGATATAGTGATCTCCAAGGAGCCAGAGCCGAGATGTGGGACTGTGGGGCCACAGCTCCAGTGTTTGCGCTGTGACGCAGCCTCGACTCCTTATGTTACGTTACACACAGGAACCTACATTCGGTTTGTCAATTAAAATGAACGCGATCGACGAAATTCTTAATGATCAATTATCGATTAATCGACTAATCATGCCCATCCCTAATAGTAACATCTGTATCATCAAGGTGATAATCAAGAAATATTGAAATATGATTTTTTTTGTCAATATTGATCAACCCTACAGCTAAAAATGAGAAAAAAATCTGAACAAATAAAGCATTTACTATTGGTAAAGCGAAGGGTTGACTACTCCTGATCACTGTTGCTACACTGATGCATCATGGGGACATGAGTGCACTTCAATTGAGACATCACTACACACCACTACAGTCTACAGCTACCGTATAAAATGTTTTAAAAATTACACACTAAAATGCAATGATAAGGCTGCACTTGGTCCTGGTTTCAGCCTTGGTTTAATTATCATGCAGACCTGGTCTGGTCTTCTTCCAGTCCAGGTTTAGTTCTGGGTTTAGTCCCAGTTTAGTCTCAATTTTAATGTGGTGTGTAAAGAAGTCAATGAACAAATCTGGAAACAGTTAAATGAGTGAAAAATGTTTTAAAATCGAGCAATTAACTATTTTGATCTTTGTTGCATTAAAGACCAAAGACCAAAAGCTTGTCGGCACAATACTTCAAGTTTATAGCCACAAGTTCAGGACAGCTTGTTCTGACAACTGAAGGTAGAACTGCAAGGATTAACAGGATCTGAATATAATACTTCAACATAAATCAATTATCTAGTCTCTGTGAATATCCTGGATAAAGTGTCGGGGTAATCTCCTCTGTGAGCATAAGGAGCTTTCAGTCAACACAGTGGATCTGCCCTTTGCCCCATCCAGCAGTGATGAAGGGCTGCTTTAAATCCTGCACCATCTCTTTTTGTTGTTTTTTCCTGCATTGCACTTAGAAAATCCCCGTTATGCAATTCTGAACTTCAAAAGTAAAATTACAATCAGTCAAAAGAGAAAGCGTCTATATTTAGGCAATGGTCCCTTTAAAGATTTGGGGCAGGTTTGTTGACATTTATTTATTTTCTGAAATTTGTCTGAGTCTTAGTTGTAGCAAAAAGCTGCAGGTACAAGCAAAAGAACCACACGTGATTTTTAATTTCTAAAAGTCCAAAATATATTCCTATTAAACACTATTTGAAAGTATATAAAACAATATGGTTGTAATTTTTGCTATATTAAAGGTGCACTTTTCTGGTTAAGGGTCTGTCACCTGTATGTTTCTATGGATATATCATTACTCTGCCTGGAATGTTCCACATTATGGCATTAAACATACATTACATTTACTAAATTACAGTTGGTTTTATAGCTCAAAAATACCTCAAAAAACAGGCATTCTGACTATGAGCGGGGTCGCCTCTCCACAGATCTGACCTGTAACGTGCCCTGGTTTGGTCTCCATTAAGACAGAATGGTTTAATACCATACTCAGGGCTCTACAGTGCGCCCATTTCACTCGCATTTGCGAGCAAATATTTCGTCGTGCGAACGAGGAAAATAAAACAGTCGCACTGGTGCGAGTGCTTCTGCAGCCACAATGGAGCCACAAGGAGCTGCGCACAGACGCAACGTGACGAGTTAAACGTTCTACATGTATCAAACATTCGGGGCGCACTCACACTAGGACTTCAGAACCTGCCCAAGCCTGGAGCCCCTAAAGCGCGACACGCCCAGCGCGAGCGCAACCGAACCGAACCGTGCCCAGGCACGACACCTCCGACTGCGCACGACTCCAGCATACAAGCTCCGGGTGAGCGGCGATATCACTGATATGAACAAACTCAGCTTCAAAACACACCCACGCCCACCTTAACTGAGGAGCGGCACCGCAGCAGGACCCACACCTGTCCCACCACTCATAGACACCCCCGTGCCGCTGGACTTCCGTCTCTAAAGCGAGAGCTTTGTCTCGGTCTTGTCTCGGACTCGAGCGCATTTGGACTCGGTCTCGTCACGGACTCGATGTCTGAATACTGAGTGCATCATATTTCATTACGGCCGCTGCTGTCTGCACTAAACTTGTACCAGTGTGCGGGACCTGTGTGCTGGAGCCCGCGAACACCGCGGCACCGCCAGCGCGCAGCTTGTCCACAGCGCCACCATCAGCGTGCGTCACAGGGCAGGTTAAACATCTGCCCTGTGAAAAAAAACAAATTTTATGTCAGTGTCCGCACAGAGCAGACCTACAGCACAGGTCAGGCGATATGTGGGCTGAAGTTTGCCTAAGAAAATGCCAAATTAATCTGTTTGTCACAACTCCAGGAATTTGAAAATACAGGTTTAAAAATTCTACCCACTTTATTCACATCGAAGCAGTTTTGTGTAAAGTGCCAGTGGAAGTTCTCTTAAAGGAGAGGTTCTCAAACTGTGGTGAGGGTGAGGTCTGTTTGGCTTATTTTAAGTCTAAATGAATATTAATCAGATAAAATGGAGATAGACTGACTAAAAACACAGTGGTCGTGCAGGAAAAGTACAGTCATAATTCTCTTGTGTTTTTTGTATAAAATTCATTCAAATAAGTTGGTGTGCGCAAGTTCTGCACTGTAATAAATGTTCAAAACTAAAACCTATTTGTTCCCCCATTTTTTTTCTGTGCTCCTAAAATTTTTGACTTAGGGGCACATGTGCTCCTGAAAAAAAAAGTTAGTATAGAGCCCTGACCATACTGTGAATCATTCCAGACAAAGCAATAACATCTCCATGGAGAAGCATTTGACCTGAACCTTTAATATACTATGTGGTCTGACTGATGAGACCATTGTAAACCTATTCAATAAAGGTTCAGCTTTGGCTTATAATACATTTCAGTATTTGTACATGCAGGAATTATGATCTAGTTTCAATACTAATTTTAGTCTTGAGTAAAGCAGTATCACTTTTTTGACAACCCAATTACTCATTTGACTGTTCCCTTCAGCGCCTTCAACATACAGTTGAGTGGAGTGCATACATTTACATGGGATTGACTGAGGACTGGCTGAGTCTTCCTCCCACGGGCCTTGGCAGTCAGACAGTCTCATCATCTAGCCACTTTTTTTAGAAGGGGACAGGAGATGCACAGTCATTAATATGTGAATTTGTGCTCTCTCTTTCCCTCTCTCTCTCCCTCTCTCTCTCATTTTCTCTTCTTTCTCTTCTCTCCCTCTCTTTCTTATCTCTCTCTCTGCCTTTCCTCCATATAGTGCGTCTCTCGCCTCGTTTTCTTGTTAACTTATTCTCTCATCCGTTTCTCTTTTCCGTCATCCTCTCTTCCCCACTCTCTCTCTCTCACTGTCTCTCCCCTTCATTTTCTACCTCTCCTTTCTCTCTCTCTACCACTTTGCCTCCCTCAATCTAATGTCTTGCTCCATCTCTCCCCCACGCTTTCTTTTCCCATTTTCCCTTTCCTCTCTCTTGCCTCTCTCTCCTCTCTTTCTATCAACCTTTTTCTCCTCTCCTTCTCTCTCGTTTTCCCCCTCTCATTCTGTTTCCAATGTCTCTCTCTCTCTGTCTCCAATCCTCTTTCCTTCATCTCTCTCTCTCTCTCTCCTCTCCCTCCCTTTCTCTCTCAGGGGAAGCAGGTGTGGCAGGGAGAGGACAGAAACAAGTCTGCTCCATACGGCGCTGTCGTTTCCGCACAGGTGGACATGTGCTGGGTCACTTGTACTCAGTTTGGAGGGGGTGAACCTGGGACCATCTGGACTCATCCCCCCCGAGAGGAGACTATTACAACACAAGGTTTCAGAGCAGCTCCAATTAGGATGGGGAAAACGGATGCATAGAACAACAGTTTGTTTATTGGTCACATTATGACACAAGGCCTAGTTCTGAATTTGTCCAAGCTACAGAACAATGCATTTGCTGTTAGCTGAAATAGTCAGTCGATATTAATGTGAAAGTGAGTAAATGGTAAAATGGTTACTATAAGCACATAAAGTAACCAAATTCACACACTCACACATACAACAAGAGAGAAAAAGAGGTCTTGCTGATAGACACAATAACAGTATTTACCTGTGGGAACTGGAATCAAAACCCTAACCTTGCTTTGAGTTAGGGGGTATATTTGTTAATGTGCTGGCTATATTTGCAAATACATTGATTACAGTTCACAATGTGAGACTTAAATTAAACTACTGATTAGTGCTGTGTGCAAAAAATGTTTATGTCTGTTTTTTCCCTATTCTTTGCCATACCAACTACAGCTTTCCTCTCCAAAGTGAAACCGGGAGACAGTTTTAAAATTCACACTAGACTACAACAACCTAACATCTGTCTGGCCATCATGAAACTGTTTTATCAATAGTGTGTCTGATATCATTTCAATTCATAGTGCTACTGGGAGTATAAAATATCTATGATACAGTATTACTTTCATTTATGGTCCAACTGGTAAACACCAAGGCAAAAGGCAATCCACAAACTGTATTGAACAAATGTTTGGATTAGATTCCAACATTATCTTTGCTACTTCACTATTAACCACATGAGGGATTTGTAATCATTTTAAACATTTAAACAGAAGCAGGAAGGTAGAGATAGAAAGACAGTTTATAGGGAAAAGTTTCTTGCCCAAAGTGAAATACATGAATCAGCAGTTTGACCGTGTAGTGCTGAATCCAAAAACACTGACTATGTCCCTCTAGAGTGGACGAGGACTGGACAAAAGTTAATGATGAAACGTGTGTCTATAGAGGCTGTGCTGGCACTTTGGTGTCTGACCTCTTGTCTCTGTAAGTGGTCATCAATTCAAATCAAGTATGCAGTGGTTTATTGTAGTGTGGCCATGATATTAACATTTCAAATTCAATTTTGACAGTAAGGAAACTTAGATACCGATTCCAATACCACAATGAATATGGTCCCAAAATAACGGGAGTTACTATGGGTTTACACCCGTTCTGATGTAGATCATTCTAACATTATTCGAGAACTTGGTCAAATTTTGTTCTATTTCTTTTTTTTAAGTGTCAATACTTCAAATTTGTATGTATTTTTTTAGTATCAATTTGTTAGTTTCTTAGAAGAAAGCTTTTTAACAGTGTTCTAGGCATACATAAAAAAATAGAAATACTTACTACAAATACAGAAAATAAACAGGAATGGAGTGAATTAGCACAAAACTAAGCGAATACTTTTAGAATTATTAGAGCCCATGCTTTGGAGCAAACCTTAATATCTGTGTAATCCCTCAGTGGTCCAGATAGGGTCCATAGCTTCTTGGATGCAACATATTCGGTCTAAAAAAATCCTTTTGTCCAAATTTCAACCTTCTTTTGACAGTGAATTGTAAGCTTGAATGCAATACTGAATTTCTCTACTCTCTCCCTCCTCAGTTATGGGCCAGACCAAGAACGCTGATTAGGACATCAAGTTCAGTTTGTTGGAGTTTCGATATAAAAGAAACATGGTTTGATTCTGTTACTTTAATACTCATTCATTCCTTCTATATCATTGTATATTTGTAGTGAAGAAGCCAAAAAAATCCAGCTCAACACAAAGCGCTCTGACATAATGGAAAGGCAGTAGCATTACAAAGAGGGACTTCGTATCTATGCATAGCCGACTTGTACTTACGTTCCAAGCACTTCTTTGAAATCATAGTTGTCTTTGATGTCCGAAGTCTTCTTTTTCCACCCATTTCCGTCCTCATCACCAAGAGGCATCCTACAACACTGATAGGATTCGCCAGACTACAGCTGTGGGGCAAGAGAGGAGCAGTGAGCACCGTGCACCTCTACAGACCATCAAATGCATCTGTATAAACTAAAAGGTTCTATTGATTATGCTAACAGTAACACATCATAACATTGTAATATATAGAGCACAGAGGGCTTTGGTAAACTGTAATCACTACTCTGGCAGTTGATTAAATGTGATGTCAAGGAGGGCTGCAGAATATAATCAATTGATTTTTCACTAAATGCTTCTATATGGCATTGGCTAATGAATGCGTTGCAATAATAGGATTCCATTAGAGACAGTGATGAAAAGTGGAGTCTTAAAACAGAATAACTTGTGCTATACTAAGAAACCTATGATTTAAATGTAATTAAGTACAATTACACGGAATTATACTCAATTAAAACTATAGGTTTGAGTTTAAAAATCTACTCCAAAAAGTACTACTACTCCAAAGAATCTACTCACTTGTAACTGGAGTATTTTAATTAGTTACTTTCCACTCTTGGTTGTTAAATTTGTTAAATTTGTTAAAAAACCAGTCAAGGTTAAACTCATGGTGTTTCGACTTCCTGATTCTGTGTGCATTACCATGTCAAAACTACAAGTCTCTACATATGCAACATAGAAATGACAGCCTTAACAGCCTTATAGTAGCTAATGTACAGCAAAATGATGAGATGGTGGACCAAAGAGATTATGCATGCTTTTCTAATATTGTGCAGGCCTGACTCTGGTGACACAGTATAAAATAGTTGAGTAGGGTGTATGCTATATCTCCATAAGGAACAGGCTGTATATGGTCCTGCTGAATATACAGGTCTAAACATGAATACAGACTTGAGTATGCACTGGGAGCTTGTGACACAAAAGCTTCAAAAGCAAATAAGCAACACTTTGTTTGACAACGGAGTGGGTCATGTTCATAAAAGCAACAAAAATATCTTTAAAAGTGGGGCAAACTGTGCGGCAGACAGCGGAAAAAGACACCATGCAGTGGCAAAATCAACAGAGGCAGACACCAGCTGGGGGACCATGCTATATTTAACTGTGAAGCTTTAAACAAATGGGTACATACACTGGAGCGCTGTGCAGCTCTGCAGGCAATAATGGAGATGCCTCTGAGTGCACGTGAAGCTACATCACATGCACGTGAACCATGTACCTCCAAAACTTGATCAAATGCAAACAAGGGTGCACTGCGAGATCTAAGCTATTTCAGTTTGGGCCACCAGGTAAGCATATTTAAACGAGAAGACGGTGTGCAAAAGGCATACTGCAGAGCAGAAAGGGCATGGCATCTCCATCAAAACAACGTCTCGGAGTTAAACATGGGCGACATAGCGCCTGAGACACCCAACGGCACGCAACTTTATCGATATAGATTACATGCACTTGAGATAAGAAAGTGACCTACCTAAATGGCGATGAGTGGCTGTGATGTCTTCCCTCTCGGTGAAGCGATGTGCGGCTGGTGCTTGTGCGCAGGGAGGGACCAGAGTCCGCGTTCAGACTTCTCCTGACGTCAAGAAAAAATACGGACGTGTGAGGCGGACGTAGTGCAGCATAAAATCACCTCTTTCTCTATAGTGTGATTCGCATATTTCGCCCGCCAGACCGCCGCCTATGCTGCTGCCGCTACCTCCTCAACAGCTTTTGGTCCATCTGCTCTCTTCTTGGTGATGCTCCAGCACAAGACATGTCTGATTAAGCACGTCACATTGTTAAAGGTAGTTTCCAGGAAAAAGCAGCGCTGGGAAGGCCTTAATTATAAACACAGGAAAGGCCCAATTGTACCACTATACCCAAGAGATCCCAACATGTATTTTAGAATAACAAACAACGCTCTACTTTGCTACAGCCTCACAGAGGACCAACGTGGACTCTCAAAGGTAGATCTTTTCTGAAATCACAAAGGCATTGCCTAAATTTCATAATGAGTGTGTCGAACTTAGGATAGTTGAGGACAACCTCAGTAGGTTTATGCTTGTAGATTCTTAATAAGCCTAAATTTATATTCATCAATACAAATAAATAAATGGTATCAAAAAAGACATGAGCTTTATTGACCTTGTGTGGTTGGTGTGGTTATTTTGGCATTAAAAGGTTGTCTAAAATTGTAGGAAAAAGTCACAACACGACAGACAAGAAGAGATTCAGAGATTTATAACATAACCTCCTGTCCAAAAGGTTTTCCTATAAGAATGAGGCATGTGTAAAACGTCCCAAAACTGAGCATAAAAACAGAACAGAAACATGACCAAGACTCAGGTTTAAATTTCTTGCTTCTTTTTGTTGACTTATTAGTTGTAATAAAATATACAGACGGGATTTTGGCTATCTTATTTAGTATTTGAGTAAGCCAGATTTGACTGAAAATTTGCCTAAAAGTCCTAATTTCACTTTTTCTTTATTAAAACTTTAACAAATGAGACTTGGAATGTGAAAAATCTTGTTAAGTACTAGATTCTAAAGTTTGGTGTGTATGTGCTACATTAAGGAGTGATCCTATATGGGAGAAAAATGCATTTTGAGAAAAAAAACTATTGAAGTTACAATGTCCCATAACACTATGGAGGGAAGTTGATTAAATTCAATTTTAAAACATCTTTTGGTGCAGACTGGACTATTCTGTTAATTACACATGAAGGTTAAAGGTCCTATATTACACAAAATTGATTCTTGTGAACTTTTAGCTATGTTATAATGTTGTTACCTCCACAAAAACATATTTTTGTGTTGCGTTTTGTTTCATTCACACATGTTTGATTAATTCTTTATTCTTAGTCTGTCTACATTTCCAAAGCTCAAAATGCTCTGTTCCACTTTGTGATGTCATGCAATGGTAGGTTTCAAGTTAACAGCTCCCATTTACCTTTAGTTCAGCAGAGAAGGCCAATTCCAGTGCTGAAATTATCCAAATGATTCTAGGGAAGGTGTATGGAGTTTAAAAACACAGTGGAGCACTGTATATTACCAAGTGACATCACAAGATGGAACAGAGTGTTTTCTCTTTGACAGAAGAATTCAATCTAAATATGCAGGGTTGGTGAGTTAAACATGTGTGAATGAAACAAAACACAACTCCAGGTATGTTTATGATGAGGGAACAACATGACAACATAGAACAAAAAATAGAGGATTATAGTTCCTTTAAGAGACCAAGTGACCAAAAAAAATAAAAAATAGCCTCGCCTTAATTTAACTTATTTTGCTTGTCATTAAACATAAAACTATATTATTTTTCCTGTCAAGTAGAGGAAGGGTGATGGTATCTATAGCATATCCATCACTGGTAAAACAGGTCCTGATGCTGAAGTCCACTACAGCTGCAGTACCACTCCAGTCCATAGAGGGCAGTGGGGGTCGGGAGGCTTGTGCTTCTCATACGAACAGTATGGTTGAGCTCCACTTCCGAACGTCTGGAGTTTTCAAACAATAGCCAGCTTCTCTCCACATTTGCTCAGGGAAATAAGCAGATCCTTTTGGTAAGATTACGAATTTATGCTATTCCAGAGCAAGCCTAAATATTCATTCACAACATTTTTCTCTATATGCCTAGATTTTTCCTTTAATTGAGATAGTAAGAAGTCTCAGAGCTAATGCTAACATATGCTTTGTTTCATACATTCAAAGCGCTAGTGTAAACCGCTTATCATTCACAATAAAGCGCTTGCACACTGCCGTGGTTATTTATTAGGTTAAATTATTTCACATTCAGATATCGTCTTCAACTTTAATTTATCTATGTAGATCGGTTGTACTTTTATTGATTTTGAAATGATAATTTTTCATTCTTAGCTGGAAGCAGGCTAGCCATTTAGTGTAAACAGCCAGAGATGTCAGCGAAGAGGAGGAGAGCGGTTTCCCCGTCTAGCAGTGTCAGCGGCGGGGGAGACCTGGATGATGCCTCCTCAACTCCTGGAAGTGGCCGCAAAAGAAGACGAGTGTCAAATGTCCCTCCTGTAGACACGGTAACACATTTTACCATTTGTATTTATCGCAGTAGGTTATTATTATCAGCGTTTTGAATGTCATGCACTATCTTACCCCTTAGATTGCCGTGTGCCACGAACTCTTCAATGCTGTCAGGGACTACAAGGATAGACAAGGGAGACAACTGTCTGAATATTTCCTGAGGGTACCAAAAAGAAGGTACACCCAATATGTAATTGAGCTTACAGATGCACTATGTAACTTTTCTGATGGAGGGTTCACATATGCTTGTCACCATAGTGCCTGGAATATTCCACAATATGGCATCAAGCTCACAACTTGCATTAATGCAATTATTGCTAAAAATGCCTTGAAAAACATGCATCCTTACTGAGTGGGGTAACTTGGTCAGGTGGTGTCGCTTGTATTTATGGAGGTTGAAAAGTTTAAACTGTGAAATATTCTAGGCAAAGCAATACCATCTCCATCGTACACCAGTCCAAAATACTGTATTTGAAAACTGCTGTTTACAGTTTGCTGCATTTTTTTAAATTTGTAAACTCTACTGTAATTATAACATTTTGTCATTCAGGAATCAGCCTGATTACTATGATGTGGTGTCCCAGCCAATAGACATGACAAAAATTCAGTACAAACTGAAGTCAGAGGATTATAATGATGTAGAGCAGCTGACTGCAGATTTTCAACTAATGTTCAACAACGCCAAGTCTTTCTATCAGGTACAACAGTGAATCATTATGTCTTTCTTATTTCTTCTTTGGTGTATCAAGTCTTATACTTCTGGTTTGATTTTTGTAACATAGCGTGACAGTGAGGAATATCAAGCTGCATGTAAATTGTGGGAGGTGTATTTACAAACTAGAAATGAGTTTGTTCAACCTGGAGCCGATGACGACGATGATGATGATGCTGATGATATGGACAATACAGGAATGTCCACAGAGGAAGAGGTAATACTTTAAATTCCCATTTTGTTGATAAACAAACTTTGCAAGTGTTTGTAATCATGTGGTTTATTACTTTAGGTCCCAACTGGAAGTTTAAAAGAGGTCTTAGAACAACTCTTAGAAGCAATTGTTTCTCATTCTGATCCCTCAGGGCGACCCATCAGTGAGCTGTTTCAAAAACTGCCTTCCAAAGTGGTATGTTGCAAACTAATTGTCTGATAACATCTTCTAAGCCATTGTTTCTTTCACTTGTTCTTTCTTGTTCCAACTTGTCTCATATTAAAAGCAGTTTCACCATTGTTTTTGTTGTTGTTGTTGTTGTTATTATTATTATTATTTTATTTTATTTTTGTATATGTTCTAGCATTACCCTGACTACTATGCCATTATAAAGGAGCCAATTGACCTCAGAACAATTACTCAAAGAATACAGGTAATGTTTTTGAAGTGTCTTGAGTTTTGTCAATTGCTGACACATGTTTATAAAACAATGTTTTCATTATTTTAGTATTCATATTATAAAAGTGTCAATGCTATGGCAAAGGACATTGATCTTATGGTGAAAAATGCCAAAACATACAATGAACCAGGATCTCAGGTTTTTAAGGTAAGTGCCTCAGTTTTCTTGATATATTTGTTTATCTGGACTTTTATTTATGTAATTTATTACATATTTCTAACAGGATGCAAACACAATCAAGAAAGTTTTCCTACAGCGTAAGGCAGAACTTGAACATGGAGAACCTACCAAATCCAGCCTTCGCATCAGGTATGTTTGGTGGAGTTCGATTATGTTAACTTCAAATAAATACATGAATTGTTTGAAAAAATAAATGGTACTAAATTATTACAGGAATCGTAAGTCTGGTCAGTCTGATCGACTCTCTGGTGTCAGTGCAACTCTTCATTATGGGTCAGAGAGTGAGGATGACCCTGGGATGTCAGGTAACATCTTCATCGCATTAGAAAAACTATACATTTACCTCTTCAGTTTTACAGTATTTGTTAAATTCATGATTAATTTGCAGTATCTATGGGCTATGATGAAGGGGAATCTGAGTCAGAAAGCCAGTCTTCCACAATGGATGCCGTTAACCCCATCTTCCAACTTTTTGAAACCATAAGAACTGCCAGAAACAGCCAGGGACAAGCTTTTTCAGAACCATTTCAACAATTACCCTCTCGCCGAGAATACCCCGACTACTATCAACAGATCAAGCATCCCATTTCTATGACTCAGATACGGTGAGTTGTGCACAAATTATCATAAAAATGTTCTGACCTATATACATTTATTTTCTCATCTTTCAGGCAAAAGATTAAAAACGGTGACTATGACAATTTAGATCAAATTGAAGCAGATTTGAATTTAATGTTTGAGAATGCAAAGCGTTACAATATGCCAAACTCCAGCATATACAAGCGTGCTTTCAGGCTTCAGCAGATAATGCAGGTGAGGTTGTTGCATCCCAAACCTAAAAGAGCTTTTTTGGCATTTTAACAATCAGGCTTAATCAATGTATCTGGTGTTTTAGGCTAAAAAGAAGGAGCTCCTCAGAAGAGATGAAGATGACGGAGACAGTATATTATCATCTGATGCTGGAAGTGTCAAGCGGAAAGGGTACAGAATATTTTTTTTACTTATTATAAATTGTTTAAAAAAAAAAAATCATTTACATTTACATTCAAAGGTATAGAAAAGGCAAAAAAGGCAGAATGAAGGCCTTGTATGCGGCTGTGACTGAGGCTAAAGAAGCTGGGACCAACCGCCGCCTTTGTGATCTGTTTATGGTCAAACCATCCAAGAAAGATTACCCAGACTACTACAAGGTCATCCTGGAGCCCATGGACCTGAGGACTATTGAAAATAACATTAAAACTGAGCGTTACAACACAGAGGATGCATTGATGGAAGATATGAAGCTAATGTTTCGCAATGCCAGACATTACAATGAGGAGGGCTCTCAGGTGCAAAAAGAAAATAAAAATATTCACAGTGCTTTAACTTTCATATTTATTTATTTTAAATATTGTTGTTGACAGGTTTATAATGATGCGGATATTTTGGAGAAGATCCTCATAGATAAACGCAAGGAACTGGGTCCTTCTCCTGATGAGGAGGATGTGGGATCCCCCAAAATCAAGCTTAGTAAGCTCTTAATGTTTTGATTGTCATCTGGATAAACATGTCTAATAGCACTATATGTTTTCAAATACAATAGCCCTAATGTATGGTCCTGTATGTCAATAGGGAAGACTGGTGCCTCTCCAAAGAAGTCCAAATACCTCACTCCTCTGCAGCAGAAGTTAAATGAGCTCTATGATGCTGTTAGGAACTACACAGACCGCAGAGGCAGGCGTCTCAGCACCATCTTCCTCCGCCTGCCCTCTCGCTCAGAGTTGCCCGACTACTACGCCACAATTAAGAGGCCCATAGACATGGAGCGAGTCAGGAGCCACATGGCGGGTGGGCGATACCAGGATGTAGAATCCCTGGTGGAGGACTTTGCTCTGATGTTCAATAACGCCTGTATGTACAATGAGCCAGAGTCTCTGATCTATCGGGATGCTCTGGTCCTGCATCGCGTCCTGCTGGAAACCAGGAAACAACAGGAGGGGGCAGAGGATACTGGACCCCCCTCTGTGGGGGGACAGGTCCGGGAGCTCATCAGGAACCTGTTTGTGTCAGTGATGGGACACCAGGACGAGGAGGGCCGTTGCTATAGCGACTCTCTAGCTGAGATCCCAGTTGTGGATCCAGCCACTCCGGAAAAGCCTCCACTCAACCTGGAGGTGATCAGGATGAATGTGGACCGAGGACGATACAGGAGATTAGATGTCTTCCAAGAGCAAATGTTTGAGGTTCTTGAAAGGGCAAGAAAATTGAATAGGTACACGTCCTAATCTGATTGTTCATTTTGGATTATGAAGATTGAAAATAAACTTTGTTCGATAATGTCCTCTTTCTTTTACAGAACTGATTCTGAAATATTTGAAGATGCTGTGGAGCTGCAGCATTTTTTCATTAAGATCAGGGATGAACTATGCAAAAATGGAG
Source organism: Odontamblyopus lacepedii (assembly GCA_034769755.1). Classification (NCBI taxonomy): domain Eukaryota; kingdom Metazoa; phylum Chordata; class Actinopteri; order Gobiiformes; family Gobiidae; genus Odontamblyopus; species Odontamblyopus lacepedii. The sequence goes on along the minus strand of CM068346.1, from coordinate 20,133,012 downwards.
AAATCCTGATGTCCACCGCCCTCAACTACACTCTGAAACACCTCCACAGTGATGTAGAGCAGGAAAAGAGGGAAAAAATACCCAAAGAGATTGAAGAGGACCGTCAGAAGAAGGCAGAGGAGGCTGAGGAGGAGCAGAAGGGTTTGTAAAGGCTTTCTATTAGATAACATGGTGTTGTTAAAGTTAACATAACAATTACTTTTTCCAAATCAGGCATTGGTAAAAGTGAGGATTCGTCCAGTGAGGCGTGGCAGTCAGAGTCTGACTCTGAACGAGTGTACAAACAGGACTTTAGCTTTGAGAATAGCACTTATCACGTGGGAGACTTTGTTTATGTGGAACCCTCTGAGCCCAAACTGCAGCCACACATCGTCTGCATTGAACGTCTGTGGGAGGATGAAAAGGGTACAACAATAATCACTCTTATTACTCATAATAATTCAGTGTGAGTACTATTCATTCACAATGGTACCTCTTCATATCTGTTGTGTTATGTCCAGGCGAGAAGTGGCTCTATGGTGGTTGGTTCTACAGACCCAGTGAAACATTTCACGTGGCCACTCGCAAGTTTCTGGAAAAAGAGGTTTTCAAGGGGGACTACTACAACAAAGTGCCCATCAGTAAGGTCCTTGGAAAGTGCATGGTCATGTTTGTCAAAGTAAGTCTCCTTATTAAATATTTTATTATTTTAAGTTTATTCATGCCATTAACAATAACACTGACTATTCTTTTTGATTAGGACTATTTCAAACTTCAACCTGAAGGCTTTCGATCAGAGGATGTGCATGTGTGTGAGTCTCGCTATACTGCCAGAAACAAGACCTTTAAGAAGATCAAGGTTTGGGCAATGCCTACAAGCTCTGTGAAATTTGTACCACGAGATGTGCCACTTCCAGTTGTCAGGGTTGCTTCTATGTTTGCCAAACCTGATCAGGACAAGCAACTGGCAATTTCATATGCAAACAGTGGCAGCTTTGTCGACAAGGTGAGTAGAAGAATTTTTATGTTATAGGGTGAGGTTGTAGGGATGAGGCAAGTATTTGCAAGATAAAATTGCTACAAGGTTGTGCAGTAGAATGATGTATGATTTTCTGAAAGATATTCTTCTACTGTACTCGCCAATACATGCTGGTATTCCAAACAGCAGTCGTACATTTACAGCAACATATTAATAATAAATAATCTTCTCATCCTCATGGACCCAAACCTTGTGTCTTGTCTCATGGAAATTATGCGCTGTCCCATCCTTACAACAGCGACTATAGTTGTTGTTGTTCTTGACCAATGACCTCAGCTCTTAGGGATCAATTAAACCAGCAGATGGGTTACATAGGCGTGCCTCAACAAGGCACCTGTGGTCTATGAGGGAGACAATACGAAGCCAAAGTTATATAAACAAACACCGTTGCCCTTTGTGTGTTTTAGGAGAAAGAGGATGTCCCGATGGAGATGAGTGGAGGAGATCCTGGCTGTCGCTATTACGAACAGCTGCGCTTTAACAACACATGGTTCAAGGTGGGAGACTGTGTGTACATCCAGTCACATGGGCTGTCAAAGCCCAGAGTGGCAAGGTGGGTTAAACTTTAGAGAATTTCCTGTTGTGTTTGTAAACTATTTGCATATTGATACTTGTATTTAAATGTGCGCAGGATAGAAAAGTTATGGGTGCAGAATGGGACAATACTTTTCTTTGGTCCAATTTTCATTAATCCAGAGGAGACGTCTCATGAGCCCACAAAGATGTTCTATAAGAGAGAGGTGTTTTTGAGCAGTCTTGAGGAGACGCTGCCACTGACCTGTGTCATAGGTAACTATACAGTTGGGGCCCTGAGCACAAACCTTTACCATGTACAGACCCAACTGGAAGCTGGATTGGAAGTTGAACTTTTTGCTGCATGCATTAAAACAATTTTGTATACTCTTGCAGGCAAGTGCATGGTGTCTTCATTCAAAGACTACCTGTCCTGCAGACCCACAGAGATCCCCGAGGAGCATGTATTGCTGTGTGAGAGCCGCTACATTGACACAGAGAAGCAAATGAAAAAGTTCAAAGGACTCAAGCGATTCTCATTTTCACCCAAAGTGGTGGAGGATGAGATTTACTATTTCAGGTACATTCAAACAAATGTTTGTATTTTGCTTGAATTTGAAAGGTCAAGCCTCGGTAGTTTCAGAGACCTCTCTGATCTTGATTCTCGATTTTATATTTAGGAAGCTAATCGTACCTCAAAAGGAGGCCTCACCCTTTTTAGATAAGAAGATTGAGGAGCTGGAGCTGAAGCTGGCAGATTTGGAGGATGGAGATGAGGATATTGAGGACCTTGACGATGATGAAGAAGCCTCAGAAACTCCTCTGCCTCCGATGCAAACGCCCATGTCCAGTGATATGGACATGATGCAGTACACACCTTCTCAGGTACTCCCCAAAGGGCAACTACTAGTGTGTACAATAATCTTTGAACAATCGGGCCTCATGGTCAGTTCCTTTAGTTCATTTAGATACAATTTTATAGTGCAAACATATAATAGGAATTCTGCCATGTGATCCATAGATTACATTTTTAGAAATGAAAAAATAAAAATACAACTCTTCACACACAAAATATGGGATTTTTGGTAGTCTACTCTCCATTGAAAAATTTTGAACATATCCACTTATCAAACTAAATGCCAAAGGCACTAAATTCAACACTTTTTGTTAGTCTACCCCAAAGATAAAAGGACTTTCAAAGAAGGAAGGTGCCAAGAGGAAGATCAACATGAGTGGATATATCCTGTTCAGCAGTGAGATGAGAGCTGTGATCAAGGCCCGACATCCAGACTTCTCGTTTGGGGAGCTCAGTCGACTTGTGGGAACAGAGTGGAGAAACTTGGAGGCCACAAAGAAAGCAGATTATGAAGGTAGGGCTGGCACCAATGGTTCTGAACTTGTCTAATGAAGGAGCCATTAGTATAATGCCTTTTATTTGTATGGTGTTTTACAGAACAAATTGCTATTTTATTTATTACCACTTGTTACAATATTAATGATACCTAACTTAAGGACTAATTATAGCACACACTGGCACCTACATACATACATTTTTTGCATTATATATATTCATGCACAAATTAGTCGAATTATAATATTAGATTTAGACAAATTAGACAACCTTCATTGATCCACGTCCACAAATGCAACCCCTCTGAGGGTTGGATGCAGTAGCTCACACATTACAATACAGAATATATTTAAATTTGTTGTATATTTTAATTTTTACTTCAGTAATATAAAATGTTCTACAATACTCCATTTTAAGTGTGCCTGCAATTTATATTTTTTGTGAGTTTTGTGCTTGTTTATTTATTTCAGAGCGTGCAGCCAAGATAGTGGAACAGCAGGAACGGGAGAGGCCCCCCCAGAAGCAAGTGTCCCCTAGAGCAGGTACCCCTGTGGGGACGCTGATGGGCGTGGTGCCTTCACCCAGCACTATGGGAATGCTAAACCAGTCCATGACACCATCAGGTAACCCCTCTGAGAGACAGCACCAGTTTGACTACAGGCAGCAGGGCAAAGAGGCTGGACTATAAAAGCTACATGTTTATTTTTTAAATCAGCAGATTAATGTGTTTAAACTTTTAGCTTTTTTTCCCCCATTGTATTATGTGTGTGGCAATTTAATGTTTTTTTATTGCGTTTATTTTCTATTTGCTTTACCATTTAAATTGCACGTCATTGTTTGCATGTTTGCTTGTGCATCTAAGTAATATTTTCATTGAAAGCTTATTTTACATTCTACCAGCTAACATACTTGAACTCATTGTGTCACAGATTCCATTCTCACAGGCCACTTTTATAAATCAGTTTGAGCTATGTTGTGGTATGCAATAATTATTTCTGAAACATTGAAGCCAAAGGCTTCTCCCTCAGTGCTCACTCATAATGCATTAATTTGACCTTACATGAGATTATTTTAATGTTTATGTTGTCATCAATTGTATTTATCGATGTCACCAACTAAAACTTTTTTTTATTTTTATTTCCGTCTCCCTTTACTTTGCTGGTTAGGGTTAGGGTGATTTAATTTGAAGTGGCTTGTGAGAACGTGGCTGTAGTGTCATCTATAGTGCATGTAATTTTGTTATTTTTCTAGTGAGCTGCATGTCACTTATGCATGAACATGTCCTCTCCTCACCCTCTCTCCTAAGGCATGATGGGAGCTTACGGCCCACCTTACATGCCCATGCAGGGCCCTCACGAGGGCTTATTGAGTGTGGCCACAATGTCACCTCACCCCCCTGGGGTGCCCCACCTGCCTCATCACCTTCACCATGGCATGCCTGGATACCCTGGCATGCCCCATCAGGGTAAGGGCACTGTCCCAGCCACACCTGCGCAGTCACATGCAGCCGACTCTGCTGCTGGAGGGTTTACCTGGTGTACAGACAATGAGCCTGGTCTGTTTAACATTGAGGCATTCAAAGCTCTGGGGCCTTTCATCAAATCTACACATTACTCAACATCTACTACACTTTTAACATTTACACATGTAATGCATGGACATACTGGTGTAGTACCTACAGTAATTTAACATTTAACATAACATCAAGTTTAATCTTAATTATGTTATTTGTAGAATATTGTCTAATGTCTAATTCTGCAGGTATAATGGCTCCAGGAATGAATGGCTTGCAAGGCAGCCCAGGACAGGGTAATTTCATGCAGCAGGTATGGTACCATACATCTCCATAGCTGCAGGTTTGACTGTTGTATAAGGAATATACTGTGTATTCTATTCTAATGCACGTCATTGTTTTAGCCTGGCATGTACAGCCCAGGCCAGCAGGCCCCTCCACCTTACCCCGGACAGGGGCAGCCCTCCCACCTACAACCCACACCCCCCATGTTTGTGGCCCCACCTCCAAAAACTCAGAGGGTGCTCCACTCAGAGGCCTATCTGAAGTACATCGAAGGCTTGAACGCAGAGTCTACCACCATAAGCAAATGGGACCAAACTCTAAAGGGTAAGTAAGTAACTTCCTCTTTGGGCAAAACGGTTTCAGGATCACTGGAGACATTCAACCATTTAGCATTTTAAACTAATTTATACATGTATTTACTCTTGCAGTACAACGTCGAGAAGGTTACTTGACCAAAGAGCAGGAGAGCCGGCTTCCTGTGCATTGGCTGAAGAGCAAAGGGGCCCACGGCACCATGGCAGATGCACTGTGGCGACTGCGTGATCTCATGATGAGAGACTCCTTGAATATTTGTCAGGCTTATAACTTATAACATGTTCTATGTTTCCTCAGACCAATTGTAACCAGCACACCCACTTGCTCTTATTATGAAGCTTTGAAGTTTTAGACAGGATTCTAGGCCATATATAAGCAATATTTTGTAGTCTGTTGTGATCACTTTTATATTTATTAGCTGGGATTATGATATAAATAGGTAATTGTCCACTGCTTTTTTTTTTTACACCTGTATGAATTATGATGCAAAACTCACTCACTGTTTTGGCTTGTTATAAAAATAAATTGCTACATAATAAGCCATAGGAAAGCCTTTCATTTTGCTCGCTTTAAATTGAATCTGTCATAGCTACAATTTAAGTTTGCAGATAATAAATTTCCTTTATTTTTACGAGTGAAACGCTTTGTCTTAGTAGTTTCTGATCTTATTTTGAAATTGATCTTCCGTCTTCGTGTATCACTTCCCGGAGGCTGGCTGTGCACAGGACCATTCTCTTTAGTGTTTGCCCTGTCCTCCATATGCCCATCTCCTCGGCGTTCTCGTTTTGATTAAAAAATTAACTTAAACAGCCTCCTAAACGGGTTGTCAACAAAGGGCAGCTGCTGTACACGAACCTGTCATATGGAGTAACCAAAAACTGAACAAAGGAACGACGAGGTGAGCAGAGTTCTGTGCATTGACTTGTCGAGGGTCCAGGATTAGCCACGCACGGAGTTAGCAGGGTTACAGGTTGGGTTTATAAATTGGCGGAAAAAAGATTAGTAGATGCAAAGGTGAAGATTATAAGGCTACGTATTCATTCATGTATGATGTCAATTTGCAATCAGTTGTCTTGGTTTACAAACTACAGCACACCTGCTTTGTTGTTGGCTAGAAGCTAACAGGCTAACATCGGCTTTTCCAAATGCCTTCTCCTCGGCCTTAAATGTCCAGGGGCTACACCCACAGAAGCCGGGAAAAGCTTTCACAAAAAGCTTTGACAAAATACAACTGGTATTTAATTATTAGGAACAAGAAATAGAACTATACGTAAGAACTATATTTTAGGAGCTGTTGCTCATCATCAATACTTCTTACCTAGACTGGGTGGGTGGGATTTAAAAAAACACAAGTCTGTCCGTCTGAAAGCTACAAGGGAGCCTGTCCCTGTACTGCATGCACATTTTCATCTTTAACAACCAAGTAAACGACACAAATGAACTAAAATCCAACCAGGCTGTAATATGCTTCAAAGCTGCCCACAACAACAAGTCAGAACCCAACAGCCCCTTGGGCATTGTGCTCCAAACCTTTGCATGAAGCCAAATGTTAGTAGACCTTTCACCTTATGCTTCAGTGCCATCACAAAAACATGATAGTTTTTAATATAAAATCTGTTTTTATCGTGTTTTATAAGGACTAGATTCATAATCAGATTTTTTTTTTTAAATAGAAGTGCTTCTGGGAAGAAAAAAAACACTGATTCAACATTACAGAATGTGGATTTAGTTGAATAACCTTAGATTTAGGCAAATAGTAAGCTATATTGAACACTTGATATTCTGTACTCTTTTTCTAATCTAATAGTCAAGCAGTTACTTGTGATTTTTGTTTAACACTTCCTCTTGTATATTTTCAGGCAGAACCTTGTTGTCAGACCCCCTCAACTGTGTCCCTGTTTGTGATTGACCAGAGCCCTCAGACATGTCTCAGATGCCGTTCCAGTGCCCTGCTAGCCCCCTGCCTGCTGCTCCTGCCCCTTTACCTCTGGGGCAGCAGCAGCAGCCCAGCTACAGCATTCCCTGTGCATCTGGCACTCTGCAATCAGAGAGTGCCAGTCAACCAGGGAGGAGCTCAGCCCTGCCTGCAGGCTCCGTCACTGCTTACAACACTACCACAGGTGAACTTACACTGTCTTTACTATGCAATATATTCTACATACTAATGAGGATCCGGAATATATATTCTCTATTATTCTCTATATATTCTCTATGTGAGAAAAAAACATGACTTTTGTCTATTTCAGAATCAAACATGGCAAACCCTAAAGAGAAGACCCCTATGTGCTTGGTGAATGAGTTAGCCCGTTTCAACAAGATTCAACCTGAATATAAGCTGTTGAGTGAGCAGGGGCCAGCTCACTCCAAGGTAAATCTTAAATAACCTTAGACACTTGTTGTTCTGGTTGTCCTCATTTTGTTTTTGCGTATAAGATATTTTCAGTCAGACTCACATTGGGAGATCAGCACTGGGAGGCAGAAGGGACCAGCATCAAGAAAGCCCAGCACTCAGCGGCTGCAGCTGCTCTGTCTGAGACCACTCTCCCCAAACCCACCGTGAGGTCACCCCGCCCACCCGGCAGGATCCCAGGTACCACATCCTGCCCCTCCCTCCCTTTATCTCATAGTGCTTCTGATTAGCTTTGGGGTTTTACTTTGTTTTGCTTATGTGTAACAGATGGCATGACACATATAATGGAGCTGAATGCCATTTGTATGAAACTTGGCAAAAAGCCCATGTACAAACCCCTTGACCCTTACCCCGGAATGAGACCCACAAACTTCAACTACAATGTCCGTGGACCTGGACCGTACCAGCGCTCTATGCAACAGTAAGCTCTGAGCATATTGGTAATCACTTGTATTTTATATATTAAACACCCGTATGTAATTCCTATGTGTAGGTACTATTATCCTTTCCCCCCTGTGGGACCAGTGATTTACCACATGGAGCTCTCTGTTGGGGGCCAGCAGTTTTTAGGGAAGGGTCGCACTCGTCAGTTGGCAAAACATGACGCTGCTGCCAAAGCCCTGAAGGTGTTGCAGAAGGAGCCCATATTACAAGAGCTGGCTGAGGTGAGCCTAGAGTAACCCTGTTGAAATCTTACATTGTTTACTTTTTAAACCAGTATCACGACAAGTACAACATGACTTTTGTGTTAAAATAGATGAATGGAGAGGAGGAGGAAGAGGAAAACCTAAATAAATCTGAAATCAGCCAAGTGTTTGAAATTGCACTTAAACGCAACTTACCGGTCAGCTTTGAGGTATAAAAATTTTATGAATATATCACACTTTGTCCACGCCTACATATTAATAAATAATGTATGTTTTAGGTTTTAAAGGAAGATGGACCTCCTCACATGAAGAGCTTTGTTGTGTGTGTTACGGTTGGGCAGTTCATTGGAGAGGGAGAGGGGAAAAGTAAAAAGATTGCCAAGAAGCTGGCAGCCGCTGCAGTTTTGGGAGAGCTGAAAAAACTCCCTCATATTCCCAGTGTGGAAAAGGCTCTGCCACGCATCAAGAAGAAAACCAAATCCATTATCAAGGTATATCAACATGGATAATGTCACAATTGTTGTTTTGGAGATGGGAAAAATATATCTGTTAAAAAAAAAAAACTAAACAAACAACAAAAGGAACTGATTTTAAGTAAAAACAAATTAATTTAACTTTCTATGATATCTTCAAAACATTAGTATAAAGTATGGGTATTTTTGCGTTGTGATTTGTGTTTTGTGCGATATTTGAACCTCAGTTAAGACATTGTCATCAGGCAAATTCCCAAATATATCTAAATAAAGATTTTTTGCCAGTGTCACTCCTATACTCACACTTATAAGTCATCAGAGCTTATCTAAAGATTGTGTAAATGGGCTCATAATGTGATGTTAACAGCTGCAGACGAGTCCGGACTATGGGCAGGGCATGAATCCCATCAGCCGCTTGGCTCAGATCCAACAGGCCAAAAAGGAGAAGGAGCCCGAATACACCATGGTGACGGAGAGGGGGTTGCCACGGCGCCGAGAGTTTGTTATGCAGGTGAGTCGGCTGCAGTCATCCAACATGTGTCTGCAAGTATTGATAACGTTGTGAATCTTGTTACAGTACTTTTGTAGATAAATTAGCAGTCCTTTCATATAAAACCTCAAATTATCCATAAAGACATGTTTTAGTACATTTCTGTGGGATTGCCAACTTGTATGTGACTTGTATGGCACACTCCGTGTGGTAGGTGACAGTGGGGGGGCAGTCTGCTGAGGGAATGGGACCGAGTAAGAAGGTGGCCAAGAGAAATGCTGCTGAGAAAATGCTTGAAATTTTGGGATACAAAGTGCCTCAACCCCAACCCCCAAAACCGGCGCTAAAGACTGATGAAAAGGTAATGTATAATGTATTGTTTATATGATTTATTTTGTAGTTATCAGAGCATTTAATCAATAAAGCGTTCCAAACAGGTACCAGTGAAAAAACCTGGCGATGGGCGGAAAGTGACCTTCTTTGAGCCAGGTTCTGCTGAAGAGGCAGCTAATGGTAAGAGACATCACATCAGCCAACAGCTACTAAAGCTTTCAAAATGGAGTTTTCTGATCATTGTTTTAGTTGAAGATTTCCTCATATTGTTGAGAGTTTAAATTAAACACCAAGTCCAGATGATATGTTCTTAATCTCCCATGAAGAATATGTTTTAATGGAGATATGTTTGTCTTCATAAGGCATTAAAGAGGAGGACTTTCGTCTGCCGTATATGAGCCACCAGCAGCTGCCCGCGGGAATCCTGCCCATGGTGCCGGAGGTGGCTCAGGCGGTGGGGGTCTGTCAGGGACCTCAGCCCAGTCGCACTCTGTCAAACCCGGCCAAGGCCACAGTCACTGCCTTGATCGCCAATGAGCTGCTCTACGCCGGAACATCTCCCACTGCAGAGACCATCCTGAAGAACAAGAACAACCTCAACCAACTGCCCCATGGGCCCCTGACCAGACCCTCAGAGCAGCTCGGCTTTCTGTCCGCAGTGCAGGGGTTGCAGGTAAGACACACTGTATACAGGAGATACTGTATTTAAGTAAATGGTCTATTATTATTTTTATTACCAGAAATTAACACCCTCTCTTTCTGTTATAGGTGGACTACAAAGATTTCCCCAAAAATAATAAGAATGAGTTTGTGTCACTAATCAATTGCTCTGCACAGTCTCCACTTATTAGCCATGGCATTGGAAAAGATGTAGAATCCTGCCATGATATGGTGAGTTTTTTTTACATTTAGTTATGAGGCACCACATTATTGTATTGCTTTATAATGTTCACTCTTATCTCCACAGGCTGCTCTAAATATACTGAAACTGCTCTCAGAGTTTGACCAACAGGCAAATGAAAGAACAGGGAATGGACCTGCATCTGGGTAAGACTATAATTCAAATAAAGACAAAGACAGTGAAGACTAGTGATTTGTTGTCTTGGAAAATGTACATGCTAACCACATGATTGATAAAAAATGTCCCAGAAGAATACTGAATGCCTCTGACATTTTGCTGCAGATGTATAAAGCAGGAAATGGAAGATGACCTCAAACCGGCTAACTCAAACACATTGGCACACACCTTGGATGGCACTGCGTAGTTCTGGTTGTGTCCCGAAGCACTAGAGAAAGATCCACACTGTGTTCATGTTACTGTGTTAGCGACTACAGGACACTTGGGGCTCTGTAAGCTATTACTTAAGTTGTTAAACGTTCACAGTTAAACAAGATTAATAGAAAGATATAGTTTCTACTTGTTGATATTGTTTAATTGGACAATGTTATTTTGTTGCTTTGTAGAAGACAATGCTGCATCCTAGGCACTGAGGTGTTGACTGTGTGATAATAAATGAAAAATGTGAACCTTTTTTCTTTGTGGCTTAAGTTAGCTTCATTCTTTGAAATTTTGTTTAAAGAGTTATGTCTCATTCCTTGTTCAAGTAGTCCTTTTAAAGAAATCATTTTTGTGTTAGTATTCTCCTTGTCTAGGGTGCAGCAATAGGACCTCTGTTGATTTTTCCCACAGTGCTTTATAAGAACAACCACCAGTGAAGTGATGGACATTACCATGTAGGGCTGGGAAGGAAGATGTTCTAAAAGTAGTTGTGCTTCACTGTTGTCTCTAATCTGTGTGCTGCGGGACGCTTCCTGTGGCACTAGGCTCCCTGGAGTTCCCTTTCCTAATGTCAGCCTCCCATCCCTCTCCTCACATGGTAATAAAATGTCAGTGCTCTTATGCACTAACCAAAGACACAGGATTCATGTATTATTTTATCATGCTACATGCAAATATACAACAATCTGACATTACAGTTTTTATGCAGTGATTATATTTTGTTGTTATAGGAACAAGGAAAGTAGACAAACGAAACGATTTTGACAAATGTTCGACAACTGGGTTGAAGCATGTTTGCAGTGGCCTGCTTGAATACTCTTCTATCAGACGCATTAGGTACTCTTACGTATTTGACCTGTGTTTTTCCAATTTAGCAGTCTGAACTGAAGCTCAAATTAACATAGCCAATTTATATCCATGGGTTTCAGATTGAGCACTGGTGCCAGAGATATTTTTAAAACTCTAAATTTTATCTCAAAAGTTCTTGATGTTATTATTTTTTTGGACTGCATATAGGGCAGTTGTCACAATAACATTTCCAGGAATACTAGACAGGTGGTCTAAATCTTTTGCCAAATTTGTGTAAAGTATTCAGTCATAGATCAGTCCTCAGTTCATGGAAAATATGAGTTTAGATTTTAACAATTTTATTAGAACATGATACAACAATAAGAATAAATAGCAACTAGCATCTACATTACGGCCAATCGAGATTCAATCGATGTTCCAGTACAATAAGAGATGCTGTTTAATCCATGTCATCAATGAGCACTTGGCTGAGTGTCATATTTTGGTTGATATATTTTAAACCCCTTCATTCTCTCACTTTTCCTTTATCATGCAATTGAACCTCAGCTTTAAGGCAGTTTTAAATATAAATACAATGTACATACATTAAAGTGTAATATTTGGTTAATATCTTAGTTACATTCAATTATGCCACCTCAGTGACATGGTTAGATTCAAGTTTTGGCTTCAGAGAATCAATGAAGGGGTACATACATTTGTCTGAACCCATAAATTTGTATGCAATCACATTAGATTCCCATGGCAACAACCTGAAAAAACAGACATCAATCAGTTTCAGGGCTGTGAATTGTTCTTGGTTATAGTCATATATGACATCCTCCTGGTACTCACGCTCTGAAGAGGACAGGCAGGTAAGTGAGGCGAGGGATGCACACCAGTGGTTGGTCTATGAGGATGGCGTTCATTGCCTGTTCAACACAGTACTGTGGCTCCAGTGGGGCGAGGAGCAACTCCACTTCCTCCCTATAGAGGGCATCAACACACATTTTAGTTACACATGTTCACTTTGACCACACATATGTAAATGTTAGCTTCTTATGTGTGAGTAGTGCCATGGTGCTAAGAACAAATATTTAGGCTATTATCATCAAGTGATTGTATATTAGTGGACATGCAGTGAACAGATAGGTCTATATATGACAGATTATAGCTACCAAGGACAAAACAAATACAATACAAGAACATGTTTAAATGTTGTTAGTTGATGCTATAAGTAACTTGTAACAGACCTTATTTTGCAGCCTTCAAACATGCCTGTGTCCACTATATAGGGGCACACCAGAGTGGTCTTCACTCCCTCCACCTGCTCAGCCACAAGCTCATGGGCCAAAGACTCATGGAAACCCACAGCGGCAAATTTACTGGCACAGTAATCCTGTCTCAGAGAAGAATACACATTCTTATCAAAGTAATGGTTTAATATAATCTAAATATTTATCCCTCTAGACGTCACCTCAACACAGGCAGTGCTGAAGAGGCCGAGTACACTGGCAATGGTCACAATGTGTCCATGGTTCTGCGCTTTCATGTGAGGGAGGAAGGCTTTGACCGTCTGAAACACACCGCACAGTGTTAAACATGAGGTAACAGTTTGACTTTGGAGATTATTAAATCTAAGCAGTGATTTAAGGCTAAGGCCAGAGTGTGAAGGAGATCAAGCTCAAGGTACATACACTAAAACCATTGTTGGGCTAAACCTTTACATTCCACAATCATGCATTTATTTAACTCATATTACTGGGTTAAATGTTGGCTTTATGAACTGTGGATTCAATATTAGCCACTTTTTTACTCATCAGCTAGTTTATCTTATTTATTGATCTGACTAGAATGCTGCTCTGAAGCATTTAAAGCTTTCATTCGTCAAAGTGTTTAGTTTGAATGCTACAGTAGAGCTCTTACCCAGAAGAGGGCATGGCAGTTGACCCTGAGTGTCCTCTCCACTAGCTCGTCGGGACAGTCCAGCAGGCGTTTCCCGGCCACCACTCCGGCGTTGTTGACCAGCATGGTCACATGTCTGCCCAGGTCCCTCCTCACCTGTTCTGCCTTCTGGTACACATCTTCTCTGTTGGTGACGTCCACAGTGTAGGTGTGCACCTTACCCCCATGTTCCCTCACCAGTTTGGCTGTCTGCTCGTTGGCACTGCTGTTCACATCCCACAGCACCACCTCTGCTCCGTGTTTGGAGAACTCCTGAGCGAAGAGGCAGCCCAGGCCTCCTCCTGCTCCAGTGATCAGCACTAGCTCTCCATCAATGGGCTTAGTGCGAGGTCGGATCACTAAACGCACAGAGTTACGCAGGATAAAGTAGATCATGTCCAAAAGCATCATCTGCAGGTCCATTAAGAAGATCATTTTGACTAAACTTTGGGTTGACTAACCATATATCTACCTCAGTGAGAGTGCAGACAGCCAAGCTGGTGTTCTCCTCCCAAGTTCCTTACCTCAACCCTGGGTTTATTTAAACTCTCAAGGATTAGAGGAATAACATGAGCTCAAAATAAAGCCACTTTTGTCACAAGCTCTGAATGGTCACTGCATGTGTAAGAACATCGTATTATAATGACTAAGTTCAAGAGGAGATTGCTGAACATTCCATGTGTGCACATGTTGTACATGTCATAGCACACCCAGCCCCAGAATCATTTAATAAAAAGACAGGATCAATATGGCTGCTTCTATGATGCTATAAAAGTCAATGTGTTTGCTGTAATATTTGATTGAGCAATATACAGTATGAACTTTGTGAAATGCTCTTAAATTCATTTATAGAGGGCAGCAAAACATCATGTGCACTGTCCAGAATAGTACCACGACTCAGGTCACACACTAGTATGAGCCCATTGGCCAATGCTGAATCTGTTGACAACTTAATCAGATTATTCTAGTGTAAATGTGAGCCTTGTTAGCTACTGAACTTGAAGGAGGCTTGTTGATGTCACGTTTTAGCTGAAAACAGGTGCCCCTTGTTCCTCGCTCACTAAGCATTTCGTTCTTTTCAATGCAATCCACACCTCCATATTCACACACAGGATTTTGAAGGATTTTGGGACCTACTGACATTTTTATACTATATTTAGTTTCTCAGCAGTGAAAAATAACCAGTTTGATTCTTAAATCTTTGGGTTGTGCAATACACAAGCTCTAAATACTTGATCAAAGTTAGTTTAGCTTTAGTCTTAGTCTGGTGCAGGTCAAGTGATGCTGATCTTCTGAATTGTGCAATGTGATCCATAGTGTGTGAACAGTGTAGTCTTCACAGTGGACAACATTCACAGCCATTTTGTGAGTGTCCAATGGGGGTGTATCTGCCCCTCTCCCTCTGGTCACTCTCCCTTCACTCTGAATACTGATGTGATGTTGATGTGATTTTTGACAGAGGCCCACACTGTCCTGTGTTGTTCTTTTGCATGACTAAGCTCATGGCACAGCGTAGTTGTTATAATCCGGTCTTTTCACATGTTTAGGCATCCACAGCTTTGAATTACAGATTGGAGAGGTCACAAGACTTAAGTTTTTAGAAAAAGTATAATGGACTACACTATTGTCAATGTGCAATGTCTTGTTGTCATTTTGATCTACACAGTATTTCTCAAGTTATCCAGAATGTCATTTGAATGTGCAAGTAATTTCTTCTCTAAAGGGAGATCTTCAGTGAATTGATATGTTTCACTTATGTTGATATGGATCATAATAGTAACTTTTTCTACTGTTAAATTAAAGGCGCATTATGTAATACGATGATATGGCTGAGATGGCACAGTATGCTATTAAACTTACTAAACATTTATTCAATTACAGGTGTCTTTATTGCTCAGATAAAGAAAAACATGCATAGTCACATCTACACAAATAAGGCCTATAGTTAGCCTATAGCCTATATTTTTAGTTAATGCCATACTGTGGATCATCCCAGGCCACTCAGTACAATTTCCATGGAGACAAGGAGCTGGTTGACTCTCCACTCGAAAAGATAAATGGTGCACATTTAAATAGTGAATATTTTGTAGAATACACTGACTGTGTCACCATTTTAGGAAACAATACCTTTGAAATAACTGCAGCTCTTCCTCAGTTGAAGTTATTTGTTGAACTGTCCCTTTAAGAGAGGTACCACATGAAGCTCTAACAGTCTCATCTGCTGAAGTTTGAGTTGTCATTGCACATGTCCAGTGACTCTCACTAAAGCATGCATGGATCACTTAACTGACACTGTTTGTTGGCATTGTTAAGAAATACTGCCAAGATGACATTTTACAACAGTCATGTCCTTTTGATTTTATTGGAAATGTGCATATTTCTGTTGGATTTTTCCCATTGTGGCTGCAGGGAAGCAGGATTATGTTGCAGTGGCAGAGACCCAGCGTGTGTGACCAAAGGATGGAAGTTGGACCGCTCTTTTGGGACGTGCTTCTGTGACCAGTCCTGTGTGTCCACCCAGGACTGCTGTGATGACTACAGCACGGCATGCCCAGGTGGGTTTGGATCAAGACAGGATTTACATTCGCTATTTAATCTGGTTACTTAAACAGGATTAATCATGCTATAGTTTTATTAGGGGTCTTCACACTTAGTTGGACATTAATTAAGAAATGCAGAGTTTAAGCATAGTCAGGGGAGATACAGTAATACATGTGTTTATCAGCAGTGGCCTGTGTAGAGACTTCTGCCCATTGCTCCACACCACAGTTTCATTGTGCAGCTGTTACATTGGAATTTAAATAAGCTATGGGCCCTTGTGCAGACTTATCTCCTCTGTTTGAGAATTAAAGGTGCACAATGGGACTTTTCTGTCTTCTTGGAGATGTTATTGCATTGCCTGAAATGTTCCATATATAAAATTACACTTGCAAATGTGTTGTGCACCCTTCATGAGAAAAGTAATATAGTGCAGCTATAAATAGTACATAAGGGAATATGCTAAATAGTGGCAGTAAACTGTTGCTCAGTCATCCTTTCTTAGTTAGTTAGTCAGTCAGTGTTGTGTGTTGGGGGTAGTATAGCATTGTACTCGTCAGCAAAAATCTTAAATATCTAAGTCAGGCATAATTACATCTAAAAACCACCAATACTCTCAGGCTATATTCTGAAGACTTGTTTCGTTGAAGAAGAAAGCTGAAGCCCATGTGTGAAGCAGTGTTTGTTTCCTTGCTGTAGCTGTGTCATGTGAGGTGAGTGAGTGGAGCCTGTGGTCAGGCTGTGCTGAGCTGTGCAGAGCCGCTGTGCGCAGGAGGAGCAGGACTGTTCTGACAGAGAGGCTGAACGGAGGACTGCCCTGCCCTCACCTGGAGGAGCACGCAGGCTGTGCACAGTACTGGACCCAACGGGGACACTGCCATAACTCACTGGGTCAGTCAAGTCTTTGTCAATGTACAATCTGTGTATGGAAGTGAATATATAACATAAAATCGGACACTTTTAGTCAGTGTCATGTGTTAATTAAGTTTGTACATTTGGATATTCTTATTAAGAGTTATACAACGTAGATCCGTTTTTATTTTGAGCTCAGGGGCACCAACTACATAATGTAATTGGGTCCCTTGTGTATTTGGTGGGTGAGTGAGTCTCTTCCATCGGTCTAGCACAGGGCAGCTCTGGTAACACAAATACAGTACCTTACCAGCACCACCAGATGTGTGGAGTGAATGAATGAGGATTACAGTGCGGTACTTGGAGAGGCTTGTCAAACTTCTAAAACGGCATCATGGATGGGATCATCATTGTTTTATTTAACCGGGGATGAGAAAACCTATTTATTTTCTTGCCTTCTTGTTAAATGTGCTGATAAACATATATGTTGTTTTGAGGCAAACACTGGCAGCGTTATACAGCCATAACTAATCTGGTATTAGTCAGTTATAACCTAATTTTTGCCTCAAATAGTCAGCAAAAGGCCATTATATAACTATACGTATAGTTTTTTTTAAAGACTCTCTACACATTATATATCAACAGAGCTTTTGAACTGATACTAAACGTACATACCATACGTCTTATTCAACAGTTCCAGCTCTCATCACCAGCAGTGGCTATGGCAACGCCCGGAAGAAACGAGAGATTCCTGACAGTGAAGTGACAGGGTAAAACATGTTGTACCATTTCCAAAGTGCATTAAATGACAGGTCTGCATTTAGAGTGACTGGTCGAGGAGCTGCGATTTCACAATCTGGAAAAACGTGGGAAGATAGAGTGCGTAGTTGAAGAGGGCAGAGGAAATTCTGACTGTGAACATTTACATTGTAAATCAGTGTATTCCATCGATAATACTTTGAATTTACAACTCAGGAGCAAAAAGTGGGCTAAAACTCTGTATTAATTTTTTACTGAAAAAAGTCTCATATCATTTTTTTCTTGTACAAATTGTTACAATACTTCTCAGCCACTGTAAAGTTTTATGATCTTCCTATGACAGCTCTATAAGACCAGCAATGCATTAAATAATTTTAGTCTAAAATAATTTTGATCTGATTGATTCATATACAGTATTGTTCTGTTCCTGTAGATACTGTGTACGCTTCCAGCTGACCTCCCTGACAGCAGACTGTGCTCAGAGTAGGGGAGCGCACACTCAGTGGATGCAGTACCTAAAGGAAGGGCATCAGGTGTGTGTGGAGTGCCAGCCCCCTGCACTGGCCCAGGGACAGGCCCACTGCGCTGGAGATGGAGAGAGTCTCTACAGCAATGACATCAGGTAAACTCACAACAAAAAATAATCTATATGTATGGTCCAGCACACTATACCAGAAATGAATATGGTCTGTAATAAAAACAGTTAGTAAGTTAATAAAGTAAAAAAAAAGTAAAAGTTTGCCAGTGAAGACTTAAAAATACGGATATAAAATGATACTTCTTCACTTTTGTGGTATTTATTTCTCAGTCTAATAACTTATGGGAAATATATGAACCTAAACCATGACATTTTTTCAGGCACGAGGCACGTTTTAGCACATTTCTTATAAATTGCCAAAATATTGCCATTGAGATAATGAAAAAAGAGAGATTTCTTATTATTATATTTCATTTTTGTTCACTTCCGACTACAATTGAGTAAAATCAAAAACCAATTCCAAAATAGTAACATAAGAGTACTTACTCCCTCTACCACTAGATGTTAGCAGAGCTCCCCGTATGTCAAAGTGTGACTGTGCTCCGGGTGGTCTATGGTTGCAGGTTTCCCTCTCTCCAGTGGCGGGCTGTGGGGAATCCACGCTGCAGAGGCGTGTGGAGGCGTGTGGAGCGGCTCGACACCTGCTCATGCCCCACAGCTCACAGCTTCCTCTTCATCTGATGATACAGCCTCAGGATTAAGGACCAGGCCGACTGCATTATGGCCAGAATCAAGGTATAGGTCTATTGAGGATGTCATTGGTTTTTTATTATGCAAAACTGTCAAAGCTACAAAGTGAAGTATATTATAAAGTTAATTATAACTGAAGATAAGGCTAAGCTGAACATAAACAATACAGACTTTTAATCAGTGGCACATTTCTCCTCCCAAAGTCTTCATCTTCAGACTACGTGCTTTTACTGGCAAATTAAAATGTGATTAACTGCACAGGCCTCACTGTTCTAATTTTGTAACACAAAATATCCTGTTTTGCTGTTATGATAAACTATTCCAAAATCCTTCAAATCCTTCACACACAGTTTTCCATAAACTAGCTGTATTTGTAGCATGAGGGAAGAAAACCCTTTTTGGATTGTTAAATTTGCACCGATCAAGCTTAATGTTGTGACCATATATCTTTAAACATAGGTTTTCATTTTATTATGTGTTTTGACAACCTGCCCAAATTTGAGGATCTCACCCACAGTATTGTGTCACGGTGAGAAGATAATAGGCCTTATTTGCATATCAGTGGTCATATAATGGCAATGATTGATGTGGTACACAGTATCTCAGAATTATTTAACACCTGTAATAAGTCAATCAAACAACATCGAAAAGTAAAGTGATTCAATTTATTTCCTTTTTGACTCATTCAAGGGAACTGTTGCTTTTCTTAAGAAATAAAAATATCTTGGGACATTGAGACACTTTTTTTTAAAACATGACAAGTACTGACTGGCTCTTGTGTGTGAACTTCACCAGTCACAACGCCAAAGTTACAACATGCACTGAACAGTAACATTGATACAGAAACAACAGCTTAGAAAGTCAACAAGTAAAAAGGTTTTGTTTCTTGTTTTTCATTTACAAAACAGACAGCCTCGGGACCTACAAACAACATAGTACAAGAGCTGGCTAAGAGATAATATTTCCCCTGTTACACTTTACAAAGATGATGGCTTAGGCAAGGTTGGGGTCAATTCCTCTGAGTATACTCTGTAGAAAAAATAGAGCTTTCGAAACATA
This sequence comes from Odontamblyopus lacepedii, assembly GCA_034769755.1. NCBI lineage: Eukaryota > Metazoa > Chordata > Actinopteri > Gobiiformes > Gobiidae > Odontamblyopus > Odontamblyopus lacepedii. The sequence continues at coordinate 20,113,219 of CM068346.1, read as the reverse complement.
GAGTTTTGTAGTTTGAAATGTATAGGATTTTGTGCTGTTATTTTGACTTGGTTTATTGTAAGATGTCCGTATTGTCCTCCCGAATGGACCCCAACCCTGTAATACAGTGCTCTAAATCTGCAAGTGTGATATTTGGAAACTACTATGTCCTGTAAGGGATTATGAGTTAAAACAATGGGAATAGCAGCTAAAGGAACAATTAAATTAATCTAAATGCATTATACTGTACACTTTGTGCTCTTTTCTTTGTCTTTTATATAGTGATACATCCATTTATCTTTCTCCATGGGGATTACAGTCAAATTAAAAGTGATTAAAAGGAAGAAAAAGAAGGTGCTCACAAAGAAAAAAGAACCATTTTTTTTGTGTTATGATCTCACAGTTTCGCCGTCATAACATGCATGAATACAGTTGTGTTTTAAATAATGGCAGTAAGTATCTATTATGTTTATAGACATATTCTCATTCCAGTGTGTGGCCTATTCACAAACTACTGATTGTCTTTTATTGTTGAGATAGAAGTTTTCTACGGTCCCTGACTACAGTTAAAAATCTAACTGTCTAAAAGCTCTGAATACTGAGTTTCCAGAATAAAACGACCCTGTTTTCATGTGATGGTGTTGCAATGAATAATTAAAAGAAGCAAGCATGTAGTGTATTTTAGTGTAAACAGCATCAAAGCATAAGCAACGTGGTAAAAAGTGATTGAAAATGCCAAATGGTTATATTTCATGTGAACATTAGTCACTGAAAATAAATGAAACAATAAAACAATAAATAGCAAAACAATAAGTGTGTGTATATCAGTGCCTGGATAGAGAACAACAATGGAAAATAAATAGCACTGTATACTGTCCCACAAGTCAAACCGATTCTTAGATGTTATTATTTATAAGAGAGTTTAATTTTGTTTTTGTTTTACCGATAACTCATTAGCCATTTAAAGTCTAAATCTGTTTTTGGTACTCACGATCCTCTTCTAAAAATGAACGAGAACAGCTACTCTACAAAATGCTTGCACAGCTTCCACCCTTCCACCCTAATTATCAAGGACGCAATTAGCACTAATTGCTGCTATAAATAAAATGGTTAAATAAGGATCCCGATTGTTCTCTACCTGGTAACTGACATAACACACAAGCAGTGGACTGACATTCAGAAGCAAAACTACTCTTCATACATACACTTAATTTGATATATAGGACTTTATGCAAATGTGTCTGATTCGCTCACGGTTTTACAATGCTTGTGCAGCCATGGTGGTTACAAGTTGGGAACAAAAACAAAAACATGCATTTCTGTGTTGTAAACTATGGTTATAAGTCAACAATTTACCTTGTGCTCATGGCTTCATTGTTATGTAATCCATTGTGTGCAAAATGAAAAAGATGCAATTCTCATCCGTAATGTACAGTTATCCTTTTTAAACCACTCTTTAACTACAAGTAAACAAATTAGGATTCTGCTTATGTAATCGTTATTTCCCAAGTGTACAATCATTTCTCAATTAGCATCTTAAAACCTGTATACAAGGGAAAATGTGCTCAGAGAATATGGTAAAATGCAGGATTCCCAGAGCATGCATGCATTGGAAACAGTTCATTCTTCACCATTAGGCAGCATATCCCCTTTGCTCTAGTGCCCCAACCACACATGTACCTTTGCAACACACACACACACACTTACACGCTAGTGTCTCACAGTCATTGCTATTCTATTCACATCACGCCTCCTCTCAGTCACTATGGGCTGAGCAATATGAAATGGTTCAACTGCGCTATTAAAACAGAAAATGAAATCTGGTAAGGAGCACTCTAAAATGTATGTCAAAATACTCTGTGCATTTTGGGACAGTGAAATTTATAGCTACTTAATGTAAAGCTTGCACAAATTTGATAGTGTATAAAGACCTGCTATGTAACTTTTTCTGATGGACAGAACATCATCCGCTTGTCCCCATGGAGATGTTACGGCTTTGGCTGAATTGTTTCATGGCATTTCTGATTTATCTTGCATTTATTCAATTACAGATGTTTTAATTGGTAAAAACATACATCCTAAAAGTGGGCAGAATCTGACCTGTGACTTACGCTGGTGGCATCACCCTCTTGTCTCCATGGAGATGAATATGTTTAATACCATACTGTCAAACATTCCAAGTAATGTAAAAACATCTACAAGGTTATAAAAACAGGCCCTGGACCCTCCACCAAAAAAGTTACATACTGCACCTTTAAATGAATAACAGTGTTTTTGTTAAGAAATTGAACCATTCTCTTGTAGCAAATTGCCTGTTGTTTATACCATATACGCTTGTTATGTAAGATGTTAGAAAACAAACAGTGAAGTGTGCCAAAAAGGAAAGAAAAAAGCATATGGGCAGTGCAATACACACTTGCTACAAATGATCATGAATGCAAAACGAGCACATTGTATTTTGATAGGACCATGCTTGGGTCACTCTTCTTCTTGTGTGTGAGCATACGTTTCATGCAATCAAGCCTCCCCAAGCCGAATTATCAAAGCGACACAGAGCTGTGATAAATGGACAGCTGTGGTCACCATGGAAACTAAGTGTGTTTTTTCCCCAAGATTGTCTTTAATACCAACATATGTGTATTTGTAGATGGTTTGTGCTCATGCTTTTGTCGAACATCTTCAGTTTATTATTGAACAGTAAAATCTAATTAATACATGTCATCTGTGGTCTTTGGCAGCCTTATGTGTTACATAGACCAATGCATGGTGGAGATCTTGGGAGTCTGGCCAGCAAAACCCTTACAAAGAACACCTGAAACCTAGTCAATTTTTCTTGAATCATGATGCTAATGAAAGGTAAGGAGGCTAATGTTTTTAAAGGCTGAAAGGCTTGAGTCAGTGACCTCAGGTTCAGTAAACATCATGACTTTTGTGGATCTGGAGCACTGTGGCATGCAGAGATTTCTCATTTTTCAACCCTCTACCTATTTCTCTATAAAGGTTTAAACTGGCCAGGCTCGTTACTTACAGAAACTAAACACAACATGCTGTATAAAAATATTGGATTATTTCATTATGCATAAGTTGTGAGGAACTCAATATGTTGTTATGGTGGTGCATGTATGCATCATTCATGTGCACTTTAAAAAACAAAGAAACTGCTGAAGCAGTGAGAAAATGCTTTTTAACTTATACTGAAGTGAAGATAATATTCACTAGTGTAGATATAAACAAAATACTGTTGAGCATTCCTTCTCATTGGTGATTGACCGCAGTGTTAGATATCTGCAGCCATTGTTCCAGGACATCAACTTATGCACTATACTCCTCAGATCAAATGTTAAGCCTTTCAAATCATTATTTCTATACATAACTCTCTTTTATGTACTTCTTATAAAAATAAATCAGCTAAGACAATCTCAACAGTGTATTCACTGTAACCATTCACACTGCCATGCACTCGAGGACATGCACACACCCTACAAACGTCAATGACTAAGGCCAGGATTGGGAATGGTGGGCACAAGTTAGTAGCTTATAGGCTTATAGGTCCTCTCCTGTGTCTCCAGACTACAAATGTGACTTGGGACAGGGGGCAGTTTGAATTATTTCCCCTTTTTGAGACAGACTCCACATTCAGCACAGAAAATTCATAGCTGTGAAAATAATTCTCAAAGGAATCTCAGATCACATCATTTGGCTACCAGGAGGGCTCTGAAGTTTTCCAAAAAGTAAAAGTATTAGGAATGAACTGAAGATGGGGCAGTGACATTCTAAAATTTAAAGGTGTTCCCAGAGTATCCACCACATCGCTCTTTTTCTAACCTAAACCCCCTTGTGGTGTGTTCAGGTAATGCAGGCTTTGTTTTCAGCCACAATTCTCATATATTATGAGTTTTTTTATCCACCAGTGAACCTCAAAGATTTTTGTCTAAAGTATTTTGCCGCCCTCTGTCTCCCTTTCGCCCACGTCCCATCTCGGGTCCAACATGATTCTCGTGAATACCCAGTGGGAACAAACAGTTTTGCCCCAGCATTTTTTGTGCTGTCTCAAAATGGTTGGTGCCCCTCTGGTAGTTCCTGCTTATGTTGCACTTGGGACTAGATCTTGAAAGCAGCCTCTCGGATGGGCTTGTGTCCGAAACATCTCTGTGATGCTCATCATCATCTGTGTCCGCATCAATGTACTTACTGATGGACGAGTCATGGAAAGTGAAAACTGTGGGCCCAAGTGAGGCGCATTCAGGGGATTTGGGTGGGGTCCTGCTGCTTGCAGTGGTGTAGACTGAAACCTCTGGGCTCAACAAAGAGTCTGACAGAACTGACGAATCTGAAAGAGGGGATGGTCCAGACTCCCCATCACTGCGGCTACTTCCTTTAGACACAAGAACCTTTGAGGAATTTCCGGAAAAGAACAATTTCTTGGCAGTTTCCGAACATGTTGGTTTTGTGACTGAAACTGGCGTGAGTATGGACTCTGATGTGTGCTTTTGACCAGCTGTGATGCCAGCCTGAGTGGGCAGTGCTATGATGGGACTGTGCGAGAAAAGGTTTGTCTCCTGAGTACCCAGGTCTATTGTGGGACCATGTGAGAAACGTGGATTTTCCTGAAAGTCTGTGGCACAACTGATGTAACTGTCAATGCTAGACACACTTTTCATATCCCCAATTCCACCTAGAACCACAACACCGTAGTCTTGAATAGGATCTAGCTCGATCTCATCTCTGTGCTTGCCCGCCCGGGACCCTTTAGCATTCAGATTGGGTTGTGATTGTGTTTTGGCCATCTGGTTATACATCTCCTCCAACTTCTGCACATTAATTCTTTGAGGGCTCCTGGACTTGCTTGGAGAACCCATCTCTTGAGCGTTGAATGACCGATTTGAGCTTGTTTCTGAGGGCTGTCTCTTGGGGGTCCACTTCCACCTACTTGGCGAAAGATGGTTGTCATGTGGTCTTTCACTTTTCTCCACCACGACGTCCATCAGCTCTGCGCTACGGGCAAACGCCTCCTTTAGGTTCATAGACACAATGCTACCGTTACGTTTCGCCCTCTCCAGTGCTTCCCTTCGTTTAAGTGCTTTCTCCTGCCTCTTCTGCTCCTTGTAAAACTCTGAGAAGTTATTTACAATGATTGGGATAGGTAGGGCGATGACCAATACCCCAGCTATACAACATAAACCTCCAACTATTTTCCCAAGTAGAGTCTTTGGATAGATGTCTCCATAGCCAACAGTTGTCATGGTGATAGTCGCCCACCAGAATGAAGCTGGAATGCTTTTGAACTTTGTGTCTTCTTCATCTTTCTCTGCAAAAAACACCAAGCTAGAAAAGATCATTATCCCCATAGCCAGAAAAAGAATAAGTAGACCAAGCTCATTGTAGCTTCTTCTGAGAGTAAACCCCAAAGACTGTAGACCGGTGGAGTGCCGAGCCAACTTCAGGATTCGCAAGATTCGCATGATCCGGAAAATCTGCACAACGCGGCGGACATTTTGGAATTGCAAGACACTTTTGTTGGATTCTGTTAGGAATATGGTGACGTAGTAGGGGAGGATAGCCAGCAGGTCAATGACGTTTAAAGGGCCTTTAAAGAACTTCCATTTGTTTGGGGAGGACAGGAAGCGGAGAAGGTATTCCATGGTGAACCAGGCGATGCACACAGCCTCGATGTGGGCCAGCTGGGGGTTATCTGTGGACTGGCCATACTCGTCTGTGTCCTGGAGCTCGGGAAGGGTGTTCAGTGAAAGGGCGATGGTGGAGAGAACAATGAAGAGGATGGAGATGATCGCCAGAATCTGTGAAAAGAAGAGGAGATGCTTTCAGATGATGCTTTAAATAACTTTTTGTGCTGTTATAAAAGCGTTGTCACCTTTTAGTTAAACTTTGCATCCTAGCTAATTACCTTTCAAGCATGAAAATAACTTCCTCTCCCATCCTTACCCCTATGTGCTACATGCTGCAATCCTTCTCCACCCCATCACCACTGCAACAGTAAAACCATCACAGCCACCTCAGCCTCTCCATCTCTTCTATCACCATATGTCCCAGAGACCACACCCTGCATCATCTTAAGGGTCTCTGTTTGTGGACTGGATGGAATGGTTTCAATGACACATTGTTATACTAATACTATTATTTTATATCCACTCTTGAAAAAACCTTTCGTCCACTTGACATAATTAAATTTTGTTTTGCCATGGTTTTATTTGAAAGGGCTTTACTTGCACAGGGACAGGTCTGGCGTTATCTTTGAGAGAGATCTATAAATATATAACCATATTCACCAGCTCATGTTGACACATAGCATATTAAATCCCATATGTTTCAGAGTTTAGAATGAATCAAAACATACATCTCCCTCTCTTTTTCCTTCTACATGTGCAATATTACACAATCTGCCTCTTAGTGTTCAGTGATTCAATACTGATTAGGCATAAACTGTATGCCAGAGGTCCCTCCTGACCCAATCCTGGAATTCCATAACTGGAGATTTTGTAAGAGTTTAGTTATGAAAATATGCAAATTCACTGTCTGTTTCATTCTTCCACCTGTACAAATAATGGCTTCAAGACTATGATTGCTAATTTGGGGCTAAATATGGTACTGTTAACATAATTTGAACCCAGTCTTTTCAGAAATATCAGTAACACCCAGCAAAACCAACATTCAGTAGATAATATTATTGTCATACGGATAGTAATAACAAGAGAAGGTATCAGAATCAGAATCAGAATTACTTTTATTCATCCCCGAGGGGAAATTTTCTTTGTTACAGATGCAACCGACCAAGAGCATGTACATCAAACAAGTTACAAAATAAGCTAAATACAATAAGATAAAATAGCTCTCTCTGGGAAATTATTTACATCAGTGACATATTTATGACTATATACATGTGTGAGCAGGGAATAGGATGAAAAGGATTGAGTAGTTTGTGAGTTAAAGTGCAGCGTTCAACAGTTTGATGGCGACAGGCAGGAAAGATTTCCTGTGTCTCTCAGTGGAGCAGCGCGGCAGCCGCAGTCTATGGCTGAAAGAGCTCCTCTGATTGGCCAGCACCTTGTGGAGGGGGTGGGAGGGAGAGTCCAGAATAGTCCAGATTTTGTCCAGCATTCTCCTGTCCAACACCGCCACCAGAGAGTCCAGCTCCTCCCCCACAACATGTCCAGCCTTCCTAATGATCTTCTCGAGTCTATTAGTGTCCCTCACGTGCAGACTGCTGCCCCAGCAGACTACAGCGTACATGATGGCACTGGCCACCATAGACTCGTAGAACATCCTGAGCATTGTCCTGCAGATGTCAAAGGACCTCAGCCTCCTCAGGAAATAGAGGCGGCTCTGGCCCTTCTTGTAAACCGCGTCCACGTTCCTGCTCCAGTCCAGTTTATTGTCCAAGTACACCCCCAGGTACTTGTACTCCTCCACCACGTCCACACTGACCCCCTGGATGGAGATGGGGGTCACAGCAGCTTTGGTCCTCCTAAGGTCCACCACCAGTTCCTTTGTCTTCATCACGTTGAGCTGGAGGTGGTTCTCCTCACTCCAAGTGACAAAGTTCTCCACTACAGTCCTGTACTCCTCCTCATCACCACCGCTGATGCATCCCACCACTGCAGAGTCGTCAGAAAACTTCTAAAGGTGGCAAGACTGGCTGCAGTAGTTGAAGTCTGTGGTGTAGAGGGTGAAGAGGAAGGGAGACAGGACTGTCCCCTGTGGAGCCCCGGTGTTGCTGACCACTCTGTCCGACACACAGCTCTGCAAACGCAAATACTGTGGTCTTCCAGTGAGGTAATCCACAATCCAGGACACCAAGGAGGCATCCACCTGCATCACTGCCAGCTTCTCAGCCAGCAGAGCCGGCCTGATGGTGTTGAACGCACTGGAGAAGTCAAAAAACATGATCCTCACAGTGGCAGCCGGCTTGTCCAGGTGGGAGTAGACTCTGTGGAGTAGGGTCAGGATGGCGTCATCTACTCCAAGGTGGGGCTGGTAGGCAAACTGGAGAGGGTCTTACAGATGTTGGACCATAGGCCTCAGCTGCTGCAGGACGAGTCGTTCCAGAGTCTTCATGATGTGGGAGGTCAGTGCCACGGGCCTGTAGTCCTTAGGGTCGCTGGGGCGCGGCGTCTTCGGGACAGGGACGAGGCACGATGTCTTCCATAGCAGGGGGACTCTCTGAAGACTCAGGCTCAGGCTGAAGATCTGGTGCAGGACACCACTGAGCTGGGGAGCACAGCCCTTCAAGACTCTGGGGCTCACTCCATCAGGTCCTGGTGCTTTCCCGGCCTTCAGTCTCTGTGTATGTATGAACAAAGGTCGGGTCGCCCGGGCCTTTCTGTGTGGAGTTTGCATGTTTCTCCCCATGTCTGGATGGGTTTCCTCCGGGTGCTCCGGTTTCCCCCATCAACCTAAAACATGCCCGCACCCCTATGAACTAACATCAAGGACCATAATGTCCACCCTCCTGTGGGCTCACCACCTGCAGAGGGGTTCATAGGGGGGGTCAGGTGCTATGAGGATTGGGCAGCAAACTGCCCCCGTGACCCAGCCGGATTAAGCGGGAGAAGATGGATGGATGGATGGATGGATGGTATGAACAAAGCACTCCATAAATCCTACTATGTCCAAATGCACATAAGGTCAAACAAATGCACCACTGTCATTGCACTGATAAATCACCTTTATAGGATACATTGCTATTTTTTTATATTTCAAGACACACCTGCCTGCATTAAAATGCTTTTCAGTAAAAGGCTGGAGCTCAGTGCCTGCCAATATCCTTCACAAATCCTGTTACAGATATAGGATGACACCTTCTACTGCAATATCACATTATGAAGGATGTTGGATTAGAATCTTCAGTTTGCTCCATCAAGATGTGACCAATCACAGACTTGGATTCAAAGGCGTGTTGAGTTGGTGGATTGAACACACAAGTTCATTCCCTTCATAAATGACAACAAGTAGCATAAGACTTCATACATAAGGCTCTATACTTGATCAAGAAAACATATTTTAGATATAAATGTAGTTTTCTAGTTTTTGTATATTCTCACAAACCAATTGTTCAGACTAATAATCCAAAGAGCACCATTGTGAACTTGTGTATGTGTCATACTTCCTTTACAAATTATCTGGAGCAATTCGCAGCAAAGTGGGCACAAATAGGCCAACAGCCGCAGTACCCTGACAGTACTATAATAATTCACTAAGATTTAAAATGATAGCTTAAGAGGCTTGACTTTATCTACAGCCAATCAGAGTGAGGGAGACTGTTGCCATAGCGTTGTGGCAGCCTGAATAATAGCCTGTTATCTGTATATTTCTGCTGCAACCTGCTCCTTGTGCCCCAAAGGAACCCTATGTAAATCCAACTTTAACTGGAGATGTTAGGCCCAGGAGAGACCAGGGCGGAACAGAAGCTTTACACTGAATGGAAAAGCACAGCAGAAAAAACAACCACAACTATTTTAAGCATCATTATTTTGTACAAATGTAGGTTAAGATAATTAACCCCAAAAGTAATATTGTACAACATGAACCTTGTATGGAAAAGTCATATGTTAGTCAACATACACAAACTACCTTATGTATATATATCTAGCCCATATTAAAGATAGCCTTTAACTGAATAGTAACTGAGTTAATTATTTATTTAAAGTGAGGTTAACTTTCAACTGAGCACAGTACATATGTAATAATACTCTAATCAGACCACAGGACTACAACCATCTGGTGGAAGCTGATGTGGTTCTCTGAATAAAGAATGCATACAACGTTTTAGTTATTTTTTGTCGGTCTAAGTGATAAGCTAAAAGTTTTAAGAACAGTACATGGAATTGCAAGGTGTCTTGGCAAAGCTTTAAAACAAACGCCCTTCATGCAACTCATATTTATTCAACCTTGGGAGCAGCAAAGTCAGCTGGCTTGTTCCCTGTTTGTGCTTGGATTATATGTAAAGTAAAGTGGTACAAATTATTACCCATAAATAAAGAAAACAGTGCTGTATTTTTGAACACAATGTTTGAAGCTCCGAATTGATCAAAGATGACTATTTATAGGCACGGAGAACAAGGACGTAGATATTTGATTCCTGGCAACATCCAAAAGTTGACTTGGTCTATTTTTGTCTCAAGATCAAACATTAAAAAGGCAGTGACTTTGGGTGAATCCGTGGTGCTGGCCTATTAAAAGAGGGTGGTGCCAGGGGACAGGCCTATCTGGAGGAGAGAGGACACATTGACTAAAGGGTTCGAGGCAGAGCAGCAGAGTGACAGGAAATCCCACGGAGAGCTGGAACAAAGCCCTGTTCTGTCATGATTATGGCGAACTGTGATGTCCCTCCTCAGACACCGTACACCGCACTGACAGCCATCATCTCAAGACAAGGTGACATTAAGGCTTAGAAAGACTGAGCCAGTGTGAAGAACATGCTACATCTAATTCATGGTTTAATCATTTACTTTGACTTCTAGATTTCTTGTAACAACTTTTTGTATTACAAAAGCAATAGTGTGACCCAGTAGGAAGGGGATAGTAGAATAAATGATACATTTTTTTTATATTACAGGCTCCATTCACACTTACACTAACACTGCATCAAAACGAGTACTAAACTAAGACTAAACCAGGACTAGAAAGGGACCAAACCAAGTTTACATCAGGACTAAACTACAAAATGTAGACAAGTGCGAATGCTGCCACAATGTTAATAAGACTAACAATACTTGCACTGGATACTTTCAGGATAACTTTCTATTATGCTAGAGCAATGCTGTAAAGGTTATTGTAGCTAAATAAAATAATATAATCAATGATCATTTGAGCATATAGTGTGTTTTCATTAAATATAATTAACTATGTTGATTTTCTGTTATGAATCAGTATGCTAAAATGTGGTAAAACGTGGTTATTGACTTTTGCATAGTTTCCATACAGTTGTGTTGTTGTCCATCTTTACAGTATTAGCTGTGTGAATGGGCTGACTGTTGGTAGTTTTGTGGAGTGAAGATGCAGCTCTTTGTGAGGTGGCTGTGGCCCAGTAACCGTGAATAATCCTTTGTCCAGAGGTGCTGTCAGGGTCAAAGCCATACATCAGTGTTTTCCCAGGTGTACAGAAAACCTTCAACTTTGCTCACTCAACAACTGAACTGGTAAAATGTATAAATACAATAAAAAGATGGGTTTTCAAACTCAAGTTCTAATCTGGTTACTCAAGGGGAGACATATACTCAAATTGTACTGCAGTGCTTATTATTACTGCTATTAAGTGGAATTCCTACTACTGCTTCCAAGGGTAAAGGTTATTTATTTTATTTTATCCATATTACTGATACATCTGTTTTTTTTTCAGAATCCAGAGCAATTTATGGAAGCCTATTTTTGGGCCAGGTTTGATTATTATTTCATTTAAATTGTCATTTAAATTTACTACAAACTCACCCACAGTATACAGACAATAGTTGATCGGCAAAAAAGTGTAAATATCGACCCAATATATCAGTCTATCTCTACTCCCTAATGTTTAAAATGTGCACAACCAAACAAAAAAAGATAGAGTTAAAAGTCTGCTCCATTTTAGAAAGGTTTATAAGTTGTTAGTTATGATAAATATTGGGTTGACACTGTTGAATTATTGATGGGTGTAGTTGAACGTAACAGTCTTGATAACTTTTGCCTTCTAACTTGTGCCCTCCTTGCTCTCCCCGGCTGACCTGCCCCAGAGGTTTGTATCTCACACTGCATTAGGTTTGGGCTGTCCCGAGAGGCAGCAGAGGAACTCCCTGCTCACTGCTCCTCACTTGGCACCTCTCTCATTAGCAGCAACAGGAGCTACACTGACTGTAGTAGTGCTGTCAGGGAAAGAGCCACCCCTCTGACAGGTCTGCACACTGGGACACACACATATCTACTACTACCTCCAACAAAACCAAGGAAACAGGAACGGAATAAACTGCCATCCTACTCTGGAAAGGCAAAGAAATGTTTCAGACTTTTGTGTGACTATATAAGCTCTAAAAACACTGCAGACAGAAATGTTAAAGAATGTATTCTGTAATGATGTTTTATTTTGATCAGCAATTTTGTTTGCAGCAATGAACATACACATGCTGTAAACACACCAGTTTCCATTAGTGGCATAGACATGCATTAAAACACTAGAATACAATGGAGGAAAAGCAGAAAGTGTCTTGCCCAAGGACACAACAATAGTAGACACCGCTGCCCCATCTGGTATTCCCAACCATCTCCCATCCAGTGCTAACCAGGTTTCAGGCATTCTCAAGGTGGTGTGGCCTTTAATAATGATTCACTCCTCGGGCACAGTCAGTCAGTGATAAGTCTGAAACCACAGCAGCGCTCTTTATTTTTAACTATTAGCCCTGCCCATTTAGTCCCTTCCCTCACTTAATATCGCGCCATGAGAGACATACAACGATCTGGGATACTCACTCACAGTTGCCGCTATATGTTTCCCTTCCATCAATAGTGTTGATTAATCGAAGATTTGTATCACTTGCTTCTTTGTGGTTAACACTCAACAACACGCATTTCAAGCTGCATATTGGCGTCATTCTCAAATGACTTCTTTACAATATTCTTCATAGTGTGAAGGACTTTTTAAAGAACTAGAGTTTCGTATAGCGCTTTAAGTACAGATTAAACATGTGGCAGGTGGTCCATCTAAACTCCAGATGTTTAGGTGCATCTGGCCTGGTCTTTCTATTCCCTGTTTTCCCCTGACCATGCAGCTCTCCTCTCCAGCTCTGACTGCCAGCCCTGTCGCCATGACAACCCCCTGGCAGCTCGACAGGAGGCGCCGCCGTCGACCTGCCTCAGAACAGCAGTCTCTCCTCCCATCCTTAATTTGTCTTACCCCCACCTCTTCTATGTACCCCTTAAGTCTCTGTAGAATTTCTGATTTGGGTCAGATTGTTTGATTTACCTCCTTTTCTTCAGTGTTGCCATTTATAGTGCACTGTGGTCACCCATGGGACCAAGGGGGCAAGCGTTTCAGCATATTGTGCCAGTCCTAAGCCACAATAATTGGGAAGAATTGGAAAAAACTTCATATTTCAGTATAAAACATGCCAATTATAATCTTTGCAAGCATGGAAAAAGATTATTTCCTTAGGTGACCATCTTAGTCCAAATAAATGTAAAGAATAGGCAGAATAAGTGCATCTGACAATAAACCCTTGGTACACAATGTAATTTATGAGATTTTTGGAATATGACATGGAGACCTCGGACAAGAAAAGAATAAAAGATTTTAATTCACAATTCTCAAGTCAGCGCTTAAAGTCTTCTCTTCAAATATGCAGATCCTTATCTTTCGTCAGCTATACTGCGTGCTACTGTTTTCTAACATGGATTGGTTTTCAGCTCTGATTGTGAATGTGCAACACTCGGCCTCTCGCTCACTCTCGGTGCTGTGGAAGAGAGGGAGAGTGAGAGAGAGAGGAGGGAAGAGTTTCCATGGAGACGGGAGGAGACTGAGGCTCCCACTTTTCCCCCAGCGTCGCAGAGAAACACTGGCACTGGCTTGGCTGTGGTCTACACACTCCAACTTAGAACAGCACAGACGGATCAGAGCTCATCGCACAGATCGAATGAAAGGAGTTTAAAATTTGTCTTGTCTAGGGCCATCTGTTTAATCATCAAAATAGAATCTATTTCAAAGATTAGACGATAGAAATAAAATGCATGGAATTCAAGTTTATTTATATCCTGTTATAGAAAAATACTTGTTGTCCTAATGAGTTCTAGAGAGTGTTGTTCAGAGAGACAGCAGACTCTGGATGTCTGAGGCCGTTTATTTATCATCAGTCCAGGATCCTTATTCAGTGACTTTATTGAAGTCCAGGACTTGAATGATCAACACTGCGCTGCAGTATTGACCATTCAAGCCTGACTATGCTTCAATAGTCTAAGCTTTTAAATAAAAGGTTAGAAGGACAACTTGGAGACAAGCTGGTCGAGATGTGCACATTATGTGCATAGAATAGCACAAGTACAATAATAATAGAAAAGCTCAAAATAATAATAGTATAATCAATAATAGAAAAGCTCAAAAAAGTCTGAGTACAGCTCAACAGGTGGAGTCATCAGATCCAGTGTCAGGGCAGAGTGAGGATACTAACAGCCCGCTGGACAGAAGTATTTCTCCTATGTGTTTTGCAGCCTGGGCGTCAGAGCAGTGTCTCGGGTGAGCCATTTGACCTCTGGACACACAGCAGGGAAGCCTCCTCTCCTCTTTCACTTTGCTCTGTTGGTTTGGTCTGTGATGAGGTGGGACAATTCCTTCGAAGTGGAACATCTTCTGCCACATTTGGTGTAAAAGTCTGTAGCATTTCAAAGCTAGTTGCATGCAGGGGGATCATGGATTCAGGAAAACATACAGCCCAAGTCACACAATCCAATAGACCACATGTGTCAAACATGCGGCCCGGGGGCCAGATCCGGCCCTCCAAGACCTTTAATCTGGCCCTCGGCTGATTTTTCTATTAAAATACTTAAAATTTTCTGATTTTTCTGTTAATTTTCTGCACCGTTTAGCATAGCAGCGTCTCCGGCGTTTCTGCACGCTATGACTCCCACCAGAGCAGCACAAATGAAGACTTTCCTCTTTCCAAACGCTCTTAAAGGACGATCGTTTTGACTGTCGACCGTGACCCTCATCAGCAAAATGTCAAAAAATGAGAAAAGCAGATGCTGAGTTCAGGATTTCCCAAGAAAAATAGTCTAATTCTTATTTGTTGACAGAGGTGAATGGGAAATCTGTGCTCAGTGTGTTTGGAACAAGTGGCGTTGCTCGAGGAAAATAATCTTAAATACCACTACGAGACACGGAGAAAAATACAATAACTTGAAGAGAGAACTGAGTTTTCTGATCCGGCCCTTTTGGGATCAAAGTAGGTTGCATACGGCCCCCGGACCAAAATGAGTTTGACACCCCTGCAATAGACCTTCACTTCTGTCCTTTGAACTGTGCATACTTAATTTCTTAGTTGGCCAAAATCTCAAAGCGATAAGTTAAAAGTTAAAGTGTGTCACAAGAAGCAGCCAACCGCAACCATGGCAACCATGGTAAGCTAATGTGGAACTTTCCAGGCAAAGCAATAACATGTCTACATGCAGTTAAGCAGGTGACAGACCATAATAAAAGATCCTGAGTGCCGCTTTAATCAAAGCCACTAAGTCGAAATCACTGTTTTCCCTTTTTTCCATAATGAATAATACAGCACATTTCTACACTTTCTGAACTCTTATGCAACTCAAGTGGATTGCTTCAACATTGTTCCCTGACTGCGTCCTAAAATACAACACAGATTACATAAATGTTTCAGACCAGACATTTTGGACTGCCCTAGAATGTGCCTGTGTACTACGCTCTCAAGGCCCAAAGTGCTCCACAGCGGGCTCACCAAGTACAGGTCTAATGCAGGGAGGAAATCTGTGCCTGACCATCCATCTCCTCAATGAATCCCACCTCATCTCCTACGACGTTTAATTATTCATGCATTTCAGATGAAGAAGAGAATCCAGACTCAGCATCTATATTTAAACTAGAGCTGTGCGGTGAGGGCTGTATAAATAGAAACTGTATAGGGACTGGTCTGGCTCACGACACAGCAGCCACATTGTTTCTACTAACTGATCTGGTGAACTTATGGTGAGACAATTTAACAATGGATCTAGTTACTAAAGCTGGAGTTGATTTATTCTTAGTCAACCAAAGACCTGTCCTTCTGACCAATTAGAGGACACAAAAAATAAATAAAGGGCCTGGCAAAGACTCTTAAAAGTATTACATACCTTTGTATCTGGCCCAAGCTGCACTCACAAGACTACAACTGCACAGCAGATCATGCAAAAACTACTATTTATGCACATAAGTTCTAGGAAACAGTGTATGGATGTATAAAGATGTGGCAAACATAGAAAAAAGAGTTATTTTAAAATTCATTGTACTTTGTCTTCCAAATACAAGTTACTCAAAAAAATTCTTTGGTTAAATGTGCACCATGTAACTTTTTGACAGGGGGTCCATCACGTGCTTATTTCTATGGATATGTCATTCCTTTGCCTGCAATGTTCCACAGTGTGACATTAAACAGTTCTACCTTACATTTATTAAATTGCAGAGGTTTTAGCTCATAAATGCCTAGAAAAACCCCTGTGAGCGGGGTCGCCTCTCCACAGATCTGACCTGTGACTCTGGTTTGGTCAGCATGAAGACAGAAAGGTTTAATACAATAATTTAACATATTCATGGAGAGCATTTGACAGAAGCTCCAAAAAATTGACAGAAGCTCCAAAAGTTACACAATGCACTTTTAGCTGAAACATGTCATCAGCTTGTTTTGATGATCATGTTTCTCTTGGCCATGTAAAAACACTAATAATCAGATGATATTGATGATCTGACTATTGCAGTTATCTGATTTTTGCATGTAAATATACCCAGTGTCTCTCTGCCAAATATGAAAACAAAAGAGAAGAAAACTACATTTGAAGGGCTACATTTGATTAAATCCAGCGTTTACAGTATAATGCTATTTTATTATGGTATTGCTATTTATATATTGCAGTTTTTATCCCTATGGTTTGCCTGTATTAGTCACAACAATCAAACAAACAATCAAACCTGGATCAACCAAAGATAGAGTACTCTGGTAAGTTTTCTGGGATTGTGACATTCAAACTTGATGACTTGCTCAGACTTGTAGATTTCTGAGGGATGCAACTTGAGGTTCAGTCTACAGGATACATGGACCAATGTCTCATACTCATACCTCTTCTAGATCTCAAATCTTTTCTACTTCTATAAATTAGAATTACTTTTATTCTGTTCATTAGAGACAGGCAGCCGACCAGCAGAAGAAATAACATAAGTAAGATAAATGTACTTTATAACTTAATTTATAAAATATATATCTGCTTTTAAAAACAACTATGTATAGTTTACACCTGTAGTAGTGTTTTATTTCATTTGCACATGTTTGAGTAATCCTTTATTATTAGTCTACATCTCTAAATGCTCAAAATGCTCTGTTCAACCTTGTGATGTCACAAAGGTTTCAAGTTAATAGCTACATTTTACATTTAGTCCAGCAGATATTGGCAATGTCTGGCAGCAGAGTTTAAAACACAGCGGAGCACTTCCTGTATTACCACATGACATCACAAGGTAGAACAGAGTGTTTTCTGAACTCAGCCTAAATATGCCAGTTTGTGTGTTAAACATGCGTGAGTGAAACAAAACACAACTCCAGGTATGTTTGTGATGAGGAAACAATATAATAACATAGATCAAAATATAGTGTAATATGGGCCATTTAAAGGTGTAAGAACCACTGAACTCTTTAACTGGGCTGGACAGAGTTCTGTGCTGAATAACGCACATGTAATGATAATGCAGTGTATAATCTAGGTGTGTGTTTAGATGCAGATGGGCCATGAGATGGAAAATTACACAAGTTGAATATTGCTATGTCACTGCTAAAATTTGTATATTTGGTTATTTATTTATTTATTCATGTATATATATTTTTAGATATCATATTTTATATTTCAGTATTGTAAAATATTCCCATTTGGAGCAATATTTTTTCTTTAATGGAAAATTTAAATGAAGCTGTGGCTGGAGGTGGCTGTATGATTACAAATGATGATAGAAAGTATAATCAATTATAGCCCCTTTTATTCAAGAAAATATATTTTGTTCATATTTTTAAATTTATACACAAATTAAAATTTAGTTTATGAGCTTTACTACACATATACTTCAGTTTGTGTGTCTTGCAGTCTTGCCATAGATGCTAAAACCTTGCTATCTTAATAGTTCTATGTTTTATCTTCATAACTTCCAAACAAAACAATGCATGTGTAGAGACTGACTGCAGTAGTACTACAGCCCGTCATCTCCATACTGCTGTTGGTGCAGTTTGCTGAAGTTTATTTTTACTGAAATCTGAGAAGATCACACGATCCTCGGCGGACGGCAGCTCAGAGGCACAAATGTAAACACGAGCGAAGCATTGATTTGAAACACAAAAACTCCCAAACACACAATCTCACACACAATCCCACACTCACACAAACAGCAGTGAATCACAGGCAGCTGAGACTCTGTGACAGTTGCCATGGAGACAGCAACACTGAACTTTTCAAACATTTTAGTGACGACAAAGAAAGAGACAGAAAAGGAGATAGACGCAAAATAGTTCAAAGATAAGTCAGGAAAAAAAATACAAGATGTTGTTCTATTCAGGACCAAAGCAAAATGAAAATGCAGGGAGTAGGTCTAGGAAAATACAATGACTTGAAAGTACCCTGTGTAACTTTTCTGGTGGAGGGTCTGCCACTTTCTAGACTCCATGGAGATGTAATTGCTTTGTCTGGTATGCTTCGCAGTATATCATTTACCTTTTCTGTCTTGCAAACATGTATTTACAGATGTTTAATGCTCAGAAATCCCTTGAAAAACAAACATTCTTATTGTGAGCAGGATCTCCTTTCCACAGATCTGACCGGTAACTTGACCTGGTGGCATCATTTGCTTGTCTCCATGGGCATAGATAGGTTTAATGGGATACTGTGGAATATTCCAGGCAAAACAATAACATGAAGACAAGCTGGTGGACTCCTCCAGAAAAGTTACGTGGTGCACCTTTAACTAAGCTCTATACAAAACAATCGAATTGCCATTAAATGTATTTTATCAAGTTATTTATTTTATTTCTCCTTTAGCTTTGAGACAAAACATCTAGTTTAATAAATGTTGTTACCTCTTGAAAAATATACCTGGAGTTGTTCAGCTCAATTGCTCTGTTCCACCTTGTGATGTCATGAAGTGGTAATATGTGTCCTTTAACTACTGATTGAATTTTACTCAGACTTTGCTAATTCCCTTTATAAAATGACTGACATGGTAAATTAAGACATGAAGTTTTAAGGCAACTGTAACTACCTGTGCTGCTAATATTTACTACTGAATTACTCTGAGTATACTACCACTTCCAACTATCTCTCTCTTGCATGTTACCTTACAAATTGCCTAATTTACATACTTAGGCCCGCTTATTTAGACTTAAATTGCAAAAAATATAGCAAGAGATTGGTGTCAAATAAGATATAATTATATAAATGTGTATTTACAAGTAAAAATAAAATAGAAAAATAAGCAGTTTGTCCAGTGTCCTCTGTCCCTCACTGTGACAAATGTCTCCAGCTCACAGCCGATCACATGACCAGCTTTACCGATCAGTTTGTCAACATGCCCGTTTACTGTTGCTGCTCCCCCAGCAGACCACAGCGAAGTACAGGGTGCTGGCCACCACAGACTGGTAGAAGATCTTCAGTAACTTGCTGCACACATTGAAAGACCTGAGCTTTCTCAGGAAGTAGGGTCTACTCATGCTCTTCTTGTACACAGCATTACAGTTGTCTCTGCAGTCCAGACTATTGTCCACCTAAACGCCAAGATACTTGTAGCAGTTCACTATTTCCACATCATGGCCCTGGATGTTTACGGGCTCTGCTGTGGTGTGGAAAAAATTATGTTGAGGCTTTACACATGTTAATGACTGGTCTGGTCTCAGGTAGAAATCACATTAATTTACAAAACAATTTGAGATCAGATGGTTTACCTGGGACCACTCTGCAAAATTTGCAATCAGTGTCCTGTACTCCAGATCCTGTCTATCTGTGATACACCCAACCACTGCAGAGTCATCAGAGAATTTCTGCACATGACAGGACCCAGAGCTGTGCTGGAAATCAGAGGTGTACAGAGTGAACAGAAACGGAGACAGGACTGTACCCTGGGGAGCTCCTACATTACTGATCACAGTATCAGACAGGAAACAGTGGAGGAGCTAACACCCATCCTGAGCAGCTTCTCACTCATCAGAAAGGGCTGGATTGTATTAAAGGCACTGGAGAAGTAGAAAAACAATATCCTCACAGAACCTCACTAGCCAGGTGTGAGTGAACCCGCTGCAGAAGATAGATTACTGCATTATCCACACCTAAATGACACTGATAGCCAAATTGTAGAGGATCCAGGAATAGTGACACGAGGGGTCTGAACCGAACCAGAACAAGTCTCTCAAGCACTTTCATGACATAAAATGTCAAAGCAACTGGTCTGAAGTCAGTAAGTCCAGATGGGATAGGCTTCTTGGGGACTGGCAGGAGGTCTTCCATAGCACCGGTATCCTTTTCAAGCTCCAGACTCAGGGTGAAGAGAAAGTGCAGGATCCCAGCGAGCTGTACAGCACATGTCCTCAGCACACGGAGGTTGACTTGGTCTGGGCGAGGATTTCTCCATAAAATATGTAACTACCAAGATACTTATTTCTCAAAAAAAAACAAAAAAAAAACGCCAGAACATTATAATAAAATTGCACCCAAGTAAAAGACTACAGCAAAGTAATCTCTTGCAACAAGTTTTAATCCTGAATTAATGTTCTCAGATCTGCTTTCATGTGAACCATAGTGTGCAGATTTGCGTGAGCCTTGATAATAGCTTTTCAGTGTCAGTGCTGCTAATCCATTTGTGACTCGCCTGAGATTAGCATAACTGAAAAACACTGATTTTGATATTAAACGGTTTTATAGTTAAACATTTGTCTCGTGACCCCTGGGATGGCCTTAGAAACTGCAATAATAAATCAAGATAAGGTAACTAAAAATATGCTTTAAATGGGCAGTTGACATTTGGTTTACTGGTTAATCACCTGAAATGGGGTTATAGGTTTTGCTTTTATTTGACTTTTATTCAAAAGACTGACTTTATTGTTCTAAAACTAGCAAGGTTAAATTGAGCATATCCTCTGCTGATGTTTTTTATTGTTATTTTCATCTGTGCAGTACTTGGAAACGGTTCTGTTTTAAAAATGTGCTGTATAAATAAAGTGGATTTGGATTTGGATCTCACTATACTCATGATTATCTGTGACAAAGCCTATTATTATAAAATTAGATTCTAATGAGTACATTTGCTGGTTTAACCAATCGCATGCTGCAAGTGTGGTGGTCTCCATTTCATTGTGGGCTGTGACTGGCTAGTTACATTTCCTATTAACACTTGTGTAATTGGGAGCAGAAAATGCTATTTATATTAGTGAAAAGGACCCATCAAGCTGTAAGAATTAAGTTAATGTGTTTGTCAAATTATAACACAAATCACTGCATGTGAAAAGGAAAGAGGAATTGTTATCTACTACAAAACTGAAAACCCAAATGCCAAAACTTGAAAATTCCCATGTCGCTACAACAATATCGTATGACTTTATACCACTGGATCGCAGCAAAAATGAGAAGGAATCTGTTCATCTTTCTTTCAAAATATTGTCCAAAGTATCCACATTACAATTTTAAGTTTAGACAATGAAAGTTTTCTAGTGCTAAAGCATTTTGAATTATTTCCTGTTGAAATTCATATAAAACATGTGTCAAGTCCCTGTTGTACTTCATGATTCACTATTGGGAGGTGTGTCTGGCACATTTCAGACTTAAAATATTAATATAAGACCCCAGAGTGACACCGTGCACAAGGCACATGAGGTCAAACAGAACTGTGAATCCTCTGCTCTGGATCCTCATGTTTAACACTGTGTACTTCTGCCACTACTGACTCCAGTCACTCCTGAACTGAGGAGGCCCATTAGACAAGCGATTAAGCATTTCAATTATGATCCATTTCCTGTAGGGCAGTGTTTGGTTCAGTTAAATGTGTTCATACATCTTCCCTCCATTTTTGAAACATCATGTACTGGTGAAAATTCTTATTTTCTACTTTTAGAAATATAGGAATCGCTTGGATTTCTGAGTTGGAGCCATAGTTCAGGTGATACTACAAACTGGATAAAGGTTAGAATTTAAAGATGGTGTAGCTGAATTTGGTATGTATTTAAATCTTAAGTAGCTCTCACAAACCCTGTGGCACATCTCTAATATTCACATGCAAGAAATATTTGGCCACTAGAATATGAATCAGTGTGGACCACTCTCAGTCAGCGAATCAGCTCTCACCCCAAAGCGTCATATAGTGACTCACTGGGCCCATGGTTTAAGTTTGTCTTTATCAGAAAAAAGTGTGGCACCTTAGCTTTAACAACTAAGAATAAGGCATCTATTTTAAAATAGAATGTGAAGAAAAAGTTTGAATAAAAAAATTCTGACCAACTTTGTGAATGAGACTTCCTGGTCAAAGCTGTAGGCTCTGTATTTTATTATCATTTTAGATTATACAGCCCACGATATCCTCAAATTGCAATGTTTTGTTTATTTATTCTGGGCTTAGTCAGTCTTTTCTGTTTATTCTGATTCAATAATTTTTTTTTTTCATCAAGATAACTAAAATTCAACTCTGTCATTTGGTCTCAAAATCAGTGTGAAGTATTTGACTTATACAAACACATCCATAGACTGCATCTAGATGCCTGACCATCACTGAAACATCTCATTATTATCAGTACATCTGCCGTTTACTAAATACTAGCAGATGCTTCTGTCTTATTGTCTATAAGGATATGCAGATGAGCACCACTCATAGCCCCGTTCATTAGATTTCATTTAGATCATCAACAACACAAAACACATATTTCTATGACAACTATTATCAAAGGCTTCCCCCAAACACGGGTTTAAGTTACTCTGGTTCAACTGGTCCATCTAATTAGGAACATTGAGATGAGCATTAAGTGAATATTTGAACAGTGAATTCACATGGGAAGACATTTCATACATAAATGTGTCCTTAGGCAAGGCACATCACCCACATTGCCTAGTATGAAAGTGGTGTGTGCGTGAGTGTTGGTGGTGGTCGGAGGGGCGGATGGCGCAGATTGGCAGCCTCGCTTCTGTCAGTCTGCCCCAGGGCAGCTGTGGCTACAATAGTAGTTTACCACCACCGGGTATGGAGTGAATGAATAATGCTCTGTAAAGCGTCTTTGAGTGTCCAGAAAAGCGCTATATAAAACTGATGCATTATTATTATTATTATTATAAAACGTATTCAGCAGCACACACACATTCAAATCATGCCACTGGACAAACTGTCACACTGAGTTTCTCTTATGAACTGTCCCCAGAAAACCTCAAATGTTTTACATATCATATAAATACACACAATTTTAGCAGGCACTACATCCACTAATTGCAAAGTAAACATCAGTAAGAGGGTGGAATAACTTCTGAATCTTTGTAAAGTCTTATATGAAATGCATGAAATGTCAAGTAGGGAAAGGAAACTTTATATAGTGGTAGTATTGTGGTAGTGGCAGTAGTAGTAAAAGAAGTTGGAGGAGCACTTTTTTCTACATTGGTGGATATCACTTAAGCATAAAGCATTTAATAGAGACTTGATCTAAGCATTGTCATCAAACCAAATGTTGTCACAGCAAATGTACATACAGTGTTTAATGGTCAATGTTTCATACACATATTAATGAACGCTTGTATGCACTTGTAATGTAATGTAATATAATGTAATGTAATGCAAATAGTAAAAATTGGTCCAGTGATCTTGCATTCATATGAGAGCTTTAGCAATGAAGTTCAAATGAGGGATGTA
Organism: Odontamblyopus lacepedii; assembly: GCA_034769755.1. Lineage (NCBI taxonomy): Eukaryota > Metazoa > Chordata > Actinopteri > Gobiiformes > Gobiidae > Odontamblyopus > Odontamblyopus lacepedii. The sequence goes on along the minus strand of CM068346.1, from coordinate 20,089,650 downwards.
GTTATACAGCTCTACACTGTTTTACATGAGAAGAAAAGTATAGCAGGTATAGCAATTAATATATGCAAGAATAACACTAGTATTATAAATATAATTCACACAAAATAATGAGAGTATTTTCCAGCTGGTGCCATTAAAACTTAACATCTCTTGAATCCACTTCACAACTGCAAACCTGAGGTGACACTCCCCCAACTGTCCTCTCCATAATTTAACATGTGCCTTATAAAACAGTTCAAAACACAAATCAAGCACTGCTCAGCTCCACTCTGCATATTTACATTGGTACTAAGTTTTAGCATTATGGTGTTTAAAGTGGTACAGAGAATTCAAATTTGATCCACTGTGACTTTTGATATTCTTTATTGTAGGGGCAGTCATACATTGAAAGTTACTGACAAAATTTGTTAACTGTGGAAGGAAAAACGTCAGTAGAGATGCATAACAAAACAATATAAATTAGCAATAGTCTGAGCCACTGTAAGTACATTTAAGAATTCAGCATCAGAATACTTTTTAATGAACCCTCCCTCAAGTAGTTAGCATGATAAAATCTCTATTGGTTTAACATCATTCTGGAATTGAGCACCTCTGCTGTAGTAATTAGCAACATGAAACTCTCAAGAGAGATACATAAGTAAGTGTGTGAGAATCAAATGGTTTCACGAGTTGTTTAAATTATGTCAGATCTTGTTAAATTGCATTAAATTACACGTTTATTTAAAAATATAACTAAATAAATCACAAAGTAGATTATCCCATGAGAAAACGTACTTCTTCTTATATTTGAAAGCTATAATTGTGTATTATTCATAACTCAAAAGACATCAATGGGCTCCAGAAAGTCTCTCTATGATGCTAGCTGAAAACCAAGTCCTGTACTGAAGATCAAATGAATTTAATGATCTGATGGTGGATGTTGAATCTACACCACCTTTGCTCATGTCCTGTGGCAGAGGCTGGAGCAGAGACAGGAGGAGTCAGAGTTGACACACAGCTGCAGTGACAGGCCAAGGGGGGCAGAGGTGGCCAAAAGGGGCTGGCATCACAACACACACATCCAGCTAACTCCAGGCTCTGCACATGATCCAGTCTTATACACCACTATATAGGGCCATGCAGTATAGGAGTCTGAAGACACAAAGGAAACTTATATATCCCATACAGTGCTGCAAATCAACTTTCAATTGTACATTTTCTTTAGAGTTACATGTTGCTGCTTTGACTTTGAGGTTTACTATGACCAGAAAGATGTAAAGGCATGTATTACCTTAATGTATCATATGTAATGTATGATACATTAAGTCTCATGCTCATGGACATAGTGGCAGCATTGCTCAGAGCAGGTTTGAAACTTTTGTATAACTGCACTCTAAAGCATGTTGAGCTTTAGAGTGCATTACTGATCACTGCACACTCGGTGGGGGTAATATCCTTTTGTAGCCACAGCTGGCCCAGGGCAGACTGACGGAAGCAAGGCTGCCTATGTGCACAATTGTCCCCACCACCACTCTCACTCACACACCACATTCATGCTAGACATTGTGTCTTGCCTAAGGACACAACAACAGTATAGACTAGAGCCAGTGCAGCTGGTTTTCCCGGCTGTTTCCCATCCCTGAGTATTAACCAGGCCCAACTCTGTTTACCTTCTGAGATCAGACCAGATCCAGCAATCGGAAAGTGGTATGGCCGCTATGTTAGCCGGGTCCACTGTGCACAGAGCCAGTCCTTCCCCCAATCATTTTTAGTCAGTCACAAATCCAGCCCTTAGAGCATATGGGTACAACAGGGTCCCTAAAATCTTGTTAAGAAATAATTACACCATATATTAATCTTTATATCAGCACTAAATACGCTATGGGGCAGAGCTGGGCTACTCCTGTCTCCTCCTCTGTCAGACACACACCTCATTATTCCTGAGGCTCTGTCTTTGATCACACATTTAGTTTATGAACAGGAACAGGAAGAGACATTTCTGTGGCATCCTCGGTGCAACATAAGAGTAGAGTCATCTGAGGCATAAAACAGATTTGGGATTTGGTTGTTCTGCTTTACACAGGAGGTAGAAGTGACAGCTATGCATGCTCCAATTTTCTAATAAAACTATTCACCTTCCCAAATTGGATGGTTAAAAATATCAAAAATGATTTCTAAAGAGTCCTGCACCGTGCCCCAGTTTTAGGTTTCACAAAAAATGGTGCATTTTTTTAAACTGTAGAATGTAAAACCCATGTGACAGACAAAAATAAAATGACATGAAGATACTCCCACTAAAATACAGTGCAGCCAAGCAAAATCAAAGTGTATAAACAACAGTGGGAAGAAAAATATTGAGTTTATATTTGATCATCATCATTTTTACACATATTTGTGCCAATATTCTCTCCCATAGAAAGCTGTGGCCACAGCTTCTTAGTTAAAGCTCTACTGGAATTAATTTTGCAGTTCAGGGTGGGACATTGAGATTGAACAGTCCTTCAATAACCCTGTTTTTAAGATAGTACTGCAAAAAATAAATACAAAAAATCAACAAAACAAAACAAACAACTGCCAGTACAGTTAGTAACAGCATTTTCCCAACTTGATATGAAAGATAGCATAAAGAAATCTGGTTAAATGAATATTAATACAGCACATTTTAGAGGATTCATTTTATTATATTCACTCTATTTTGTTATATTCTTTTCTTATATTCTTTTATTCTTATAAATTTGTAAATTTTGTGTTATATTATAGTTTATTGTTTTCTACTTTATTTTATTCTATTTTATTTGTTGCATGTTACTGTTTGTCTACATTCTGCTCCAAGTACTGCAGCAATTTCCTAATGTTGTGAACCTGTTCACTCATATGGCAATAAAACCTTTCTGATTCTGATTTAACAATTTGCATAACTAGGACTAGAAGTTACTTTATGTAGACAAACTTCGCAGCAACATGATAGCTAGATAGTTTGAGACCATTTTATGACTCAAAATGCATAGTCCTAAACCATGAATTGCGATAAAGGTTAAAAAAGTAGAATATGTTATAGCATATTAGATTCTGATTTCTGAAAATGTCGGACAGGACGATACTTGCAATAGGCGATATTGGTTCTCGTATCTTGGACAATATTGACAACGATCAGTCCATAGTGGTATTGGGCTATATTGATTCTCCATACTGATATTTTTTAGGTGTTTCCCTATTCATTGCATGCCCTTATTGAACAGACCCACAAGTAACAATGGACATAGAAAAGCATTATTTATCTGTATGTTCATACAAACATGTAACAACTTATTTTGTCTCCCAAATAAATACATTTTGTTATTATCTTTACAGATGTGAAGAGATTATTTGTGATATTTACTTTAACTTAAAATAAATTTGTGGGCCTCGCTATGGATTAAAAAAAAAGAAACATAAGTATTGGCAAATAATGGTTATCGGCCACAGCAGCATGCCAAATATCAGATATCGGTATTGGCTCAAAAAAATCCATATCAGTCCATCCCTGCTTGCAATTTCACCACAGTTCAAAGTCAGATCCACAACACAGTATGTTTTCACACCTCTAGCTGCCCACATAGCTTATAGAATAGCTTCAATTGGGGTGACCATGGCTTTCCTTGTAACATTCGCTGTCATCGCCTCTAGCATACACAGCCCAATCTTATTTCCTGGTGCCTCCAATCTGATTTGAGTGAAGGATGGAGCTTGCTGTGGCTCTTGAGGACAGCAAACAGCAGACAGGAGCTCCAGATTGGACCAGAGTCTCCCCGAGAATAATTAATGTGACATTTATGTGACATTTAGGCGGAGGTTTAGTGAAGAGGCCTGGAGAAGAGAGAATGAGATAAGAGAGACAGGAAACACAGACAGGAAGTGGACAACTATGGCATTTTCTCCTCTATGCCAGAAAGATTTGGGTACATTAGGTTTTCAATGTCCTATTTTGTTAAAGTGATACAGGATGAGCGGGTTTCAACCAATCAACCAAATATGAAAACAATATACAACACAATATGAAGAGTGAGAAGGGTAACTAAGAAAACCCCATTCAAAGATGTGGACAACTACGAATACATGGCAGTGTATTCAGTACGATACAACCTAAATTTTTAGACACACATCCGCTTTTATTGTGTTTTTTTACTTAAAGGTACATTTTGTAACATTTCTGGTGGAGGGTCCATCAACTGCTTTTTTTCCATGGAGAGGTTATTGCTTTATCTGGAATGTTTCACAGTATGGCATTAAACCTTTCTAACTTCATGGAGACCAAATCAGACCAAGTTACAGGTCAGACCTGTGGAAAGGAAACCCCCCTCTCAGTCAGAATGTTTGTTTTCTAGGTATTTTTGAGCAATAAAACCACCCATAATTCAGTAAATGTATGGTAGAGCTGTGCAGTGCAGTGACATCTCCATAGAAACAAGCAGGTGAAGGGCCCCCAATGAAATAGTCCTATAGTGCACCTTAAAAGTCACGTTCAACTATTAGATTTATATTAGATTTATATATTTTTTAAGTTATTAATCTTGATTTTTTGACTGCATATTTGTATTCCTGTACTGCTCCTGTACTTTGTGATGCAACACAGAAATTTCATGACAAATAAATGTTATCCTGTCTTATTTTGTTGTTAATCCTGTTGCAGCCTTGCATTTTTTGCTGTACGTAAATGCGATGGTATATGGCCTTTATTCAATCGTTCTAACATTTACAGACAAATGTGAACATATAAGACCATGAGAACAGAATTAGCACCAAATGAAGACTGCCTCTTTCACACTAGACTCTGTACATGGTGATGCAGGCCTCTTAAAAACCAGACTGAAGCTGCTGCTGCTGCTGCTGTGATCGGGCTCCGCGTCAGGGATGATAAAATTGTATTTCTGTTGCCTGGCGACCGTTTGTTTTGTGCACGTCGTTCCCATTCACCATCTGTTAATGCACCGTTACACTTGAATCTGCCTGCTCGCGGTGCAGGTTCAAAACAAAATCACACTTATCCTATTAAAGGATGATGTGAGGTTATGTATATCACGGCCTTTAATCATTTTAAGCAACGCTCATTTTTGTCAACAACAGCCAGTCCTATTTCACAAAGTGCTGCTCGTCTTTGTAATCTTCACTGACTTAATATCCATTAGAAATTAAATGAGCAATACCAAAAATCATATGTTGTATTTGTCCTGATTAACAGATTTTAGTTTGTTGATATACAAATTGAAGTTTTATCCGATTTTTTCCAGCAAAACAATTGCACCTTTTCGCCTTACTGTATGATGTTAAAATAAATCAGCCAATTTAACGCATGCTCCAATTTGCTATTTAAACCTCTCCCTAAAATCCTTACCATCCCAAAATGGATTGTTAAAAATATCAAAATAATTTCTAAGCTTATTTTGACAGTCCTATACAGTGCCCTACTTTTAAGTTTTTTAAGAAAAATGGTGCATTTTAGCCTTCACCATAGAACAAAAAGTCCATTTGAGAGATGGAAATAGAAAGTATAAAACATAAATTGAATATGTGGGCATGCAGCATTTGAAGAAACTCCCACTAAATACAGCAATGCCATGCAATATCACAGCGAAGTGTAAAAAACGCATAGGGAAGAAAAGGAAATACATTTAAAGGTCCTAATTGAGCAAAAATGACTCTTGTGATCTTTTAGCCATGTTATAGTGTTGTTACCTCTTCAAAAACATACCTGGAGTTGTGTTTTGTTTCATTCACACATGTTTGAGTCCTGCATTATTAGTCTGTCTACATATCCAAGCTCAAAATGCTCTGTTCCACCTTGTGATGTCAGGAAGTGGTAGTTTTCAAGCTAACGGATACCTTCTACCTGTAGTACAGCAGAGATTGGCAATTCCAGGTCTGAAATCATCCAAATAGAATCATTTGGATGATTTCAGACCTGGAATTGGTGTATGGAGTTTAAAAACACAGTGGAGCACTTCCTGTATTCACAAGGTGGAACAGAGTGTTTACTGTGAGAGAAGAACACAGACTAAATATGCAGGATTGTGTGTTAAATATGTACGAATGAAACAAAATACAGCTCCAGGTATGTTTGTGATAAAGAGACAACATTATAACATAGATCAGAGCATAATGTATAGACAATATTTCACACATCTATTTAGTACATTTTCACTCACTATTGAAAACTGGGATTTGATTTAGGCCTATCTTAGTAAAAGTCAAACTGAAATTTAAGTACACATGCTTGGATAGAGCCAAAATAGCTCCTAATTTTGATTTATGAAACAATTACAAATATTTTCTGATCTGAGCACATCCCGTGATAAATGCTCTGTGAACAATAAACACAGTAGCCTGTAGCCTTAAATCCATTTGAGTTATAACAGCAAAAATCTTACCCATATACTTGTCCACTTGAGGCTATGTGCTGAAAACAACATTAAGCACATCATTATTCAAAGTGCCGAGCCTCCAGTTGGCTAAATTGCCTCCAAATGGTTCTCATAGTTTGACAAATGGGAGATGTTAGGATGTGGTAATGGAGTCGGCACAGAGCTCTACTGTACCGTCAAATGCAGTGGTCATCCCCATTCTGTAGATAGCAACATTTTCTTTAGCGCTAACCTCATCACCATTGATTTTACATCTCTTTGATTCCCACAAAGAAGACATTTCACTGACAGACTGGTTAGCAGGCAGCTCTGACACCGCTTGCACAACCTCAACAACAACAAGCTTCAAAAACAAGACCCCAGCTGCTAATATTTTCATTTCCTCTACAATGATTTGCTGCAAGACAAGCACGGCTCTCTCCTAAAATACATTGCTAACATAGGAAATAAATGTGAGCTTTGATCCAGTGCAGTGAATTCAAGCATCAAAGGTTTCTAACAAGTGTGTGTTCTCAAGGCGGGCAGCAGGGGTGGGTGTGGCGCTCTGATTGGACAGTTGACAGCCGTGTTATGACAGATTATGGCCAATAAAACCAACGGCAAAACAACACATGCGAATTAACTGTGACATCAATACAGCTTTACATGAATGAGATGGTTCCCAGTGAGAGTGATCTTTTGGAAAAGCTATAATTAAAATCTCATTTCAAAGAAAATATCTTCCACTTTAAAGCATAACTATCGGTGTTGGTATTAGCCTGGCAAATGCATGGAGATGTTATTGCTTTGATTTTTCCCACATCATGGCATTAAGTGTTAATTCCTGATGTTTCTAGTCAATAATATCTTTAGAATCATACTTTCTTTCTGTCCTGTAACTTGAATTGGAGACACCACCTGCTTATCTCCATGGAAACAAATACTTTTAATGCAATAACAAGGAACATTCTAGGCAATGCAAGTGACAAACTGGTTACATAGTGAACCTTGCTATATTGAAACATTGGACAATTTGATTACATCTTGTTTGTTTATAAGGCAACATGGTATTATTTTAATTATTTAGACTTTAATAAGTATGCACAGGCTGCAAAAGTTCAAGATTTGCGCGTAATTTCTTGTGTTTTCATTGCAATATGGTAAAACCGTTCTCTTTGTTATTTCAGACCATTTCAGTGACAGCTTTAAGATCTTGTAGACGGAGGAATTTCCACATCACTGCTCCCAACAGCCCTAAATCTTTCCCAACACGCTATTTACGTCCTTCAGGATATAATTCAATATCTAGCTTCCTGCAGATGATCTCAAATTCAATTGGCCCAAGAGCGTGGTGAGGGGAGCACGACCACAAAGAAGGGGGCTGGATTTCAAAGGAAAGTCACACGCATGTCATGGTTAAGGGGATGGTAGGGCTGGCCGAGTAATCACATTTTAATGAAGATTGAGATCCAGTCATTTATAATTGTCAGTGATAAGCTTTTTAATTGAGACGTCCACAGCCAATCTACTGTCAGTAAAAGCATGTGGTTTGGAGCAGTTCAGACTAGAGAACGGCTGATATTTTCATGGCCAATACTGATGCAGATTGTTTAGAATCCAGAACAGCCAATGCCCGATAAGCTCAGACGATATTTTGTGGTCCATATATATGAGAGATTTTGATATGTTTTCCCGACAGCCCTTTTTTTTTTTACCATAAATCTACAAAAGAGCAGTGTAGTCAGATTTTGTGCAGTTATCTTTTCGTACTAAAGAGTTAAAATAGAGAAATAAAGCTTTGTGTATACATTAGACAGCATGTAGTTCAAAACTAAATATTGGCCTGTACTGGAGTTTGTATCTAGTTCTAGTTCAGACTTTTGAGGAAGACATTGGATTATTTTTTGTGTTAAAATGACACTTATTAGAAACATGTCTAATCTATGACACTTAAATTTTTTTTTTATAAAATACTGGATCATAAACCGTAATTAATCAATGAGTTTTTAAAAAAGTAATTCGCTGTTTTGTTGTTGCCTGCAGCATAGCACACGGTGGCTGAATTTGATGATCTTGATTCGGTTTGAGATTTTCAGATGAGGACTTCAGAAGCATGGCCCTAGCACGCAACACTGAAAATAATTTCCTGTCATATTAAAATGCACCCCTGGCTTCTTTCACAACATTCTAGTCATAACATTTTCCACTCTGTGACTGCCTCTGTGTGCTTGTTGTTTTGAATGAAATTGGATGTAAGACCAGTGCCATAACAGATCATTGCATGGTAGACAATTCTTAATAAGATGTCAAACTAAAATGAATGTTATACAACTTCAAATACAACTACATTTGGTGTTCAAAAGTTAAGTTCAGTCTGGCTTCACAGCATTCACAGACAATAAAAGTGCAATCGCTCAGCACATGGCATTTCATGTTCTAATGAAGGAATATTGATTTTTTACTTGGCTGAACAGCATCAAATTTATCATTATTATACATGTAGGCAATCCATCAGTACGAGTCAATACAGTCGTTTTCAGTGTTAGATATTTCATAGGCTAAATCTAATTAACAAAAGTCATAAACTGTAACGTCATAATTGTTGATCATATAATAGAATTTGCAATTTCATACTTTTAGGGGGATCAGTAGGCTCTTCTAACCTACTTTTACCAGATCTTACTTATATAACTGATATCACTTTATTTAGACAGCATTTACATCGCCTCTACTAACTTCAGCATCCCTCTACCCATACATTAATGGTTTCTCTACTATTTGTTGCTAAAATAACCATTACTATACTAACTGATTCTGAAACTAGTATTGAAACTAAAAACTAGATTTGACTGTGTACTAAAACAATAACGTATGATAGAGTTGTAGCCTTCCTGAATATTTTGGGAAAAACTTAATCAGAAATAGTAAAAGACGACTTGACCAAGCTCTCATTAGTACTGGAAACAAGATTGGAATTTCATTATCTTGACAACACTGATCCTAACCAAATGAGCCACTGGTATTATCTTCCAAACATGAACAATCTCTTTCCACATCCACAATACACCCTAACCATAAAGGTAGGCAAACACAAATCCAATATTTTGAGTTTTATCATGGTTCATGTGCACTGAAAAGTCATTTGCTTCATCTGAAGGTCCACGCTTCACAAATTTAGCTGTCAATCATTCACAACAGGAAAAGTGAGTGGGAAAAAAGACAGTGTACAAGCTGCAGAATAAATAGAGAAATACTGAAACATCATATCCCCAAAATAGCAGACTGTCGCAGGGATGAGATTGTGATTCAATTTTAATCACATTATCAACTCTGCAGCCTTCAGCACTGTGTTTAAAATCTATGTTAACTAAGGGAAAACATGGGAAAACATTTATATTATGGCTCTATCTAATATGGGTTCAGCTTGAAGAACCCATGTTCTATTTCGCTGCTTTATCTCCCACACAGGCTGCACACTCTTACCTTGGCTGCCACAGATGAGCTGGGCTTCTCGAGCAGATCCCACAGCTTTTTGCGTTTCTCGGCGCAGCATGTGTTATCAAACTCCTCTCCCTCTCTGTCCTTCATGTTGTCCGCTTCCCTCTTCAGCTCTTCGTTCATTTGCTCCTTCTTCTGGTGGTACCTCGCCTGGCAACACGACTCTAGGTAGATCTCATCAATGCCCCAGTAGTCCAGCTCCTGACTGAAGGACAGAGCGCACATCTCCTCCATCATGTGTAACTTCCCCGTCCTGTAGAAGTTGAGGATGGAAGTGAACGCTCCGGGGTGACGGTCAAAGAAATACTCGTTCTCTTCGAGGTTGTAATCATCACACACCTCCATCAGGGTCTCATGGGTGTTGCAGTCTCGTAATTTGCCCAGTCTTGTTCGGGGCAGGCGGTCCAGGGTCCTCCATAACACCTCATGTGGCAGGCCCCCCACATTGATACGTACCCGCCGGAAGCACGACTTACTGCGCAGGATGTCGACGGGCTCCGGGGGCAGGGAGGTGGTGGAGCGGGAGCCGGCTTTGTTCAGCTCAGCCATGGTGGTCTTCTCCATGTACACTCTCTTTTGAGGCAGCAGGAACATTGGGTCAAAGTTCAGAGCTCAGGGCAGAGCCTCACAACTGGCATAACGGGATCTGGAAAAGAAAGTGCCAATGTGTTGTTAGGACGGTGGAAAAAAATCGAGTGCATGAGCTGTGCTCCTATAGAGGTCACAAGACAATGAGCTGAAGGCCTTGAATCAATAGATTTATGTAATACTTTATCATTATTTAATAGTAAATCAACATCAGATATTGTGCAGCAGTTTCACGGGGTTGTTTGTGTGTATACTTCTGAGCCTGAAGTTATGAGCTAAGAAGTTGAGAAGAATTAAGAAGTTTGGAAACTACTTATGTAGGGCACAATATTGTAATAAAAAAAACAGCAGGCAAGCCACTCTAATTTAAAGTGCACTGTGTAACTTTTTTGGTGGCAATGTTTCTGTTCTGTCACCTGTTTGTCTCCATGGATATGTTATTGCTCTTCCTGGAATGTTCCACAATATAGCATTAAACTTATCTTGCATTTTTTTCAATTTCTTATATAGCAAAAAAGAAATTCAATCTGTCACCTGGACACATGTTTATTTAGGTCGAAAATGTGTCACAGCTCATCCAGCGTTAAACCAATTGTCCAATTGACAGATCGAATTTCTCCTTTGTCATGGATTCTACATGGATAATTGAGGGATTCTACGCACACATTTCTCAAATACCTTGAAAAACAAGCATTCTTGTTGTGAGTGGGCTCAACAAATCTGACCTGTAAGGTGGCATGGTGGTCCAACTGCTGTCTCCAAGACGATTGATAATTTTCATGCCATCCTGTGTAAAAATCTAAGCAAAGCAATACCATCACCATGGAGACAAGCAGAGAGTACCCACCAAAGTTACATAATGCACCTTTAATGCTTGAAATGCATAAACAAGGCATTGTCAATGGTCCAAGGATTTGATTCAGCAACCTTTTTATAGTACAGAGAAAGAGAGAAATGTCTCCAATATGTCTATGTGTTACATATTATTGCAATAAAAGCACTTCTTTGTGATGCGCACATTGATTTTACAATGATTTACATTGAGCATAAATAAATATGAGGTATTACAAGTGATGTAATAATAAGTGCACACAACATGTATTATCAAATCAATCCCTCCCTGTACAGCTAAAAAACAACTGAACCAGCATCTCTTCTTGTGTAAATATTTGATAGTATTTGATATTTTAAACGAGTCCATTCTATATTAGGCTAGAAACTTGAACCGAGAAATTGGTCACCATAGTCAACACCACCCCTCAAGCGATGACTCATGTAGCTGTGAAATCTCATGTTTAAAAAGGACAAGAGGAACACAAAGTTTAAATGCAAAGTAAGATTATTCAAGGCAATAATATACAATAATATGAAGCTTTAAAGTTGAATCGTGGCTGTAGCTGCCTCGCGGTGACTGAGTAGGGCTGGGAGGAGAGCTGTCCACTGAAATGGTGCTGAAAACATCAGGAAACAGTGAGCCGTGTAAACGCAGGTCTTTAGCTGAACCCAACCACCTCCACCTTCTGTTTACCTCAACAAAATGCTTTTCCACAATACAAGAGGAGACGTTGCGTACCCTGTACATGTGTATATGTTTATTTTCATTTATGAGTGAAAAAAGAACACTTAGGCCTATAGACAGATGTGCACCGATCACCGTGATAAAACTTTACTAACGGGGAATAGTGCCTTACAATGAAGAAACTGTCTAATTTTATGGACACTGCGCATGAAAATATCTCTAGAAATGTTCATTTGAAGGCGTATCCACCCTTTTGTTCAAGTCAAGGCTTCGATAAATAAAAACCACTCCTCTGCACACGCTGCTGTTGCGTAGCTACTGAGAAAACTGTAATAAAACCGTCTAAATCAGAAAAAAACTGCAGTGCTGTGACAGCCAAAACCCCCTAATCACAAACATCATCAGTGTTTAATATGATCCCTAAAGGGGCAGTTATCGGGATCACACTATAAGTCTGTCACCGATAATCAATACATAACATGATTAAAGACGGGACAAATGACATCAGTCAAACAGCCTACCGTGTTGACTTGTTGTTGATGTTCTGTGGTGGATGAAAGCTGCCCACACCCCTCCGTATTAAAGACATTGTTTCTGTTGGATAACAAAACAGATGTGTATTTTTCCAAAAGCTGGTGCCGTAATTAGTTCACTATTGCCAGGGTCTAACCCAGTCCATTTCCACTTCCTCGGTTTCCGACATGGCAGATAGGCAGCGAGAGAGGTCCGTGCCACGGTGGAGGATTCAGGAAAGCCTCGTCCCAGCGTTTCGTCCGCGGGCTGGATCAACAAGTCTGCCCGGGCTCCTGCGGACACGTACCTGCGGCTGCCGTCAGCTGTTCGAGGAGGCGCAGATCAGCGGAGGAGCTCCACATCTCTCTCATCCGCGGTGTTAACTCTTTCAGCGCTGCGTCATGACGCTAAACGCGTCGCCCGTGGAGACACTGATGTTTGGAGATGGGTGTAGCAGCTGCGTATACAGCCTGCGATATACGATCATATCTTAAGTTCTCCGCAGCGTGGCCATTTGATCTCAAAGATCCACATGAGCTGAAATCAATCACGGTCTTTGTGTTTTTGAACCTCGGTTTGGCAATCAGACATATATTTTAGTCCAATTTATATGTAATTTAAATAGCTTTAACTTTAGGCCCATGGTATTCTATTGACAGCAATCAAGCCAGAAGAGGTTTGCCATTTTATTCAGTAAAAAAGAAACAGAGTAAAGTGCAAGATAAATATAACAATACAATTGTACATACATTATATGTCAGACAATATTAAATAACCCTCCTTCTTCCATAGTCAGTGCTCAGCCTGCAGCGAACCTGCAGGTCTCCATGGGGCTGCAGCATCCCAAAGCCGTAGCGACTGGGGTCCACTGGGGGGAGCTGGGCCCCTGGTTCACACAACTCTACATCTAGATGTGTCAGGACCAGGAACACAAACCTGATGCAAGAGACACAGCTTAGAGGAACAACAATTGGCAATAAAAACTCCCTCTCATTGTGTGGTAATTTGCATTTGAATTTAGGTTCCCCTTGACACCCTTTCAGACATAACCGTCTTCCCTTATCAAAGCAAGAGAGTGCCACCAACACTGTACTGGCATGCAGCCACTAATATATCAGGCTGTATAAATTAAAAGAAAATAAATTACATTTGATTGTGAGGTCGGCTTAAAAATGATGTTGGCAATGTGTCCACACAGATTTCAAGTCACTAAAGAGTAGCCTGTTTAAGTATATAACCTATGAACGTATTGAAAGTCCAGGATGAGTGGTTGGTTAAAAACATTTATCCAGACGATGTTGTAAAAATTTCCCTTGAGATGTTGCAATAATTACAAAATAGCAAATGCTTTGATCATTAGAGCAAAAATATTCATGTTACATCATCTTAGAGATACAGATCTGAGCAGTGTGGATTATAACACTCACTGTTTGATGGTGAAGACAGCAAACTCTTTCCCCACACACATGTTTCCTCCTGCTCCCCAAGGCATGCTGTAGTGCTTCAACTGTCTCCCATCTTTGTAAAATGTCCTCTTCACTGTCATATCCTTATTTAGGAAGCGGTCATACTTGAACATCTGTGGAAAGAAAAAAATCATGTTACAAGCTTAAACATTGACTATAGTTTCTGTAGTGTACAGTATATTTGTATGAGATTACCTTTAAAGGTGTATTGTGTAACCTTTCTAGCAGTAGTATAATATTGCTTCGCCTGACGTGAAACTGAACTTTCTTGTATTTATTCAGTTACAGGTGTTTTATTGCTAAAACCGCTCAACAAACATTCTTACTGTGAATGGAGTCACCTTTTCACAGATCAGACCTGTAACGTGACATAATGCCAAACATTAAGGAAAGCAATAACATCTCCATGGGCAGAAGCATGTGGAGCACCCTCCATGTAGTGCACCTTTAAAGGACCTTTCCTGAAATTTCCATAGTAAGCCTATAAATATTAAAAACATGGCTGTTTGCATTAATTATTAAAACAACTTTTGCACTACAGTGTTGTTTGTTGATATGGAGTACAGTAAATGTCATAGCGCCCCCCCAAAGCTAACAAACATGTAGCCTCTTGGGAAATGAGGAGATGTGGCTGAGCTGATTTTTCAAGTCAACTCTTATTTGTTTAATTTGAAGGTGTTTATCACAGTGTCCCAGAGGATCCTCACTGTCAGAGATATAAATTACACTGGTTAATCCTGACATTGGAAGAGGGCTGATGGGGTGGTCTAAAAACAGAGAGGCTCAGTAGGATTCATCATTATAAACGAGTCATACTATAGTTATGGTGCGACAGATGGGGCAAAAGTGTAAGATCTTATGTACTCTGAATGCATCTGTCTCTTATTTCTGCTATGTGTTTCTAATGTGTAGTAATTTTCATATTAATGTGTTAAAGGTGCACTATGAAACTTTTTTTTCTGGTAGAAGTTCCGTCATCTGCTTGTCTCCATGAATTCATTACTGCTTAGCCTGTAATATTCCACAGTATTGTGGTGTGATGTTGTTCAACATATCTCTCTCCATGGAGACAAGTATGTAATGTCATCAGGCAAAAAATATGTCTTCATATCAAGTGTTAAGCCTGTAGAATAGAGCTCTACAGGTTCTGAAATGTATGTGATTCTTGTATTAGTTCAGCATATTTCCATCTTCTCTTAAATGTTATGCTCCTGGACATGTTTAAAATTAGATTTTTAAGAACTCACAACACAAAAATTACCAGAAATTGCATTTCCCCCCCCTAAAACCGTTCAGTCAGATGGACTTGAACTGTCCACTTTACCTGTGGTTGCTGGTGGACCTCTGCATTCATCTGAGGGCTGAGGAATGGAAAGAGACAGACTTTGTCCCCTTTTCGGAGGAGGTATTCTCTCCCGTCGGCCATGGGCAAGCTCTTGTCCCGGACCACGTCTCTGTTGATCATTACAGCTGCCGTGAGCCTGAGGGTTTCACTGAGAGCGCTGTCTAAAGAGGACAGGCCAAAGGGCACAATGTCAAATCCAGTATCCTCAGGAGACATACATACAGACATACAAACAGGTACAAACAACAGAACCACAATCACATGATCACACACCACAATTATGTGTAACTAAGGTCAGGTATCAATGTTTACTGCCTGTACATCTCCACACTTGCCACACAATCCTGCTATTATAAAACCACCATTACAATGATAGTTTAACAAACATGGGTTATATCATATCTAAAGGTGCTTGATGTTGTAGCCTGGAGTTTTTCCTTTGTAGATCAAATATATCAATTTTATAGTTATCAAATTGGGAGCTGGAAGAACTGCTGAAATTCTGTAATTTGATAATTGAAACCCAATGTGATACCACAATAATGATAAAAAACATTTTGTTAGACAATAAAATTACATTTTCAGTTCAAATGAATAGTTTCTTGTTACCATGTGGTTACCTTGTGGTCTTATACTACTTATGAAACTGGCCAAGACTATATTCTAAAACTATTCTGGAAAGGTCACGGCACGGTGGCTGAGTGGCAACACTCAGGCCTCACAGCAAGAAGCCTGAGTGGCAACACTCAGGCCTCACAGCGAGAAGGTTGCGGGTTTCCTCCGGGTACTCCGGTTTCCCCCATCAACCCAAAACATGCCTGCACCCCTATGAACTAACATCAAGGACCATGATGTCCACCCTCCTGTGGGCTCACCACCTGCAGAGAGGTTCATAGGGGGGGTCAGGTGCTATGAGTATTGGGCAGCACGCTGCCCCCGCGACCCAGCCGGATTAAGCGGGAGAAGATGGATGGATGGATGGATATTCTGGAAAGGTCATATTTTTTCAATACTAAAAAAGTATATACTTGCGCTTCAAAATAAATAAGATGCATTTATTTTTACATAGAATCCCATTGTTTGCTGAACAGCTGTTAACAAAATCACAAATGTGCCTAAGCTTGTATCATCAATACATGACTGTCTTTACTATGCTATTAAAGTGTTATTATTGTTATTAAACCTTGATAAGTCTTTGTAATTATAATGTGTAGAGCTCATATCAGCTGACTCAGGGCATAAAGCAGCAGATGTCTCATACCAAACACAGGTGTGGTGCTGTACACTCCTGGCTCCTGGAGGGGGGGCGACTGCAGGCGGCTGTCCTGTGGAGTTAGACGGGTGAGCTCTGATTTCACTGCCTCCATGGCCTCGGGGTGAGTGAGCAAAAAGCCAAGGAGCCAAAAGGCAGCAGGTCCGGCATTACACTGGAAAAACATACACCAGGTCCTTTACTAAAGGGAGCAGTAGTTTAGGTTTTTAGGATTGAAGATGCTTTTCTGTTGTATTATGGAACAGACAAATTAACTTCCGTTCTAGTCTGTAGCCAAGAAACATGATTTTCACAGTCTCATTAATGTTAAATTAGCTTATTCCCAAATTAAAATTCATACCAAACTGATGCACACAATATAACTATGTTACAATACCCTCTGTTGTTAGGCAACCTTGAGTGTCCAGAAAGGCACCTAATAAATAAAATGTATTATTATTATTGTATGTTCCTTACTAAAAGCAATCAGAACTTTTTCACCTAATAGGCTGACAAATGAATAAACAAGCATTGTCAAGAACTATTACTCTAAAGAGTAAAACACATAATAGGCATACTCTTTACAAATAAATAAGTAGAGGTTCAGCCCAAATGATCTTGCACTTTTCTGCCTATCAGTGCTACTGTCTGACTTTGACACAGGAGCAGACAGAGTGAATCAGATCTGTCAAACACCTGAGCCTGCCTGTATAATTGCTGTGGGTTCTGGGAGCTGTTCTCCTCAGCTCAACACATTTTGGGTCAGGTCTCTGCTGACAGCCAGGGCATGCAGCTAAAAGATCCACATCATAAACTTACATTGTAGGAAATAATGTTTGTATTGGGCTGCAAAACCCTCATGTCACTCTACAGCAGGGGGGTTCAAACTATGGCCCTCAGATCGATTTTCTGGCCCTTCTTGTTGAATTAGCTTAAGTAATCATAGACACTGCTTTTGTTCTACCACTATAACAGCAATAGCA
This sequence comes from Odontamblyopus lacepedii, assembly GCA_034769755.1. Lineage (NCBI taxonomy): Eukaryota > Metazoa > Chordata > Actinopteri > Gobiiformes > Gobiidae > Odontamblyopus > Odontamblyopus lacepedii. The sequence goes on along the minus strand of CM068346.1, from coordinate 20,072,130 downwards.
TTACATCATATTCTGATACAGAGCTAATTAGTGCTCCAAGTCATTTTAAAGGTAAAGTGGCTCTTACCCTGTACAATGTATCGATCTATATGACCCACTGTATTGACCACCAGTCTGCTGCCATTCACTACAAATATGTTATAATATGTGGCCTTTGGAAACCCAGGGATACAGTTGACAGTTACATGTTCCAGTTTTTTTTTCCAGTTTTTGACTTCATTCAAGAATGGTTTTAGTCTATATATTCTCCAAGTTATCATTTGAAGCTTGATCAGCTAAATGTTTCAAAATAAAATCCCCTATATTATGAAATGTGTTTTATTCTAATATTAAATTCCTGGACAAAGAAATATCAGGAGTGCAGAATAACATCTCCAAAATAAACATATTGATAAAATCTATTTCTGTTTGGGTCAATAGGATCGACTGCAAACAGGGCACTCACACAGGGCTCGCAGTGAGTAGTGAGAGGAGGCAGTTGTGAAAATACTACATTTCTCTTTGTGCAGAAACACCTTTGTAGTGGCTCTGGGTCTGGCACTCTGCTCTAGTCCAAAGCCTAATCCCTCTATTCTCTGCAGTGGTGCTCTAGTTTCCTTTACAAAATAAGTGTGTGCTCCTTTATAACAAACCAGATTAAGTACAAATAAACACAGCATGAAGGGCCTGCAGTGAGAGCAGGTATTTAAAAGATTTTCACGCAGCGTACAGTGGGTCATAAGCTATAACAGAAAGGAATGGAGGCAGGATCACAGCTAAAGCTAAAGCTGAGCCAAAAGTAAGAAAATCTACAACATATTAGCTCCACCACATGGCAGGAGAATGCAACTACATGGATGTCACAGAAGAAGATAAACACTGTGCTGTACTGAGTGAGAGATAAGATATAGTGATGAAAGTGGTCTTGAATGATAAGGAATGACATGATAAGGATGCATCAGTGATCTTAAAACAAGCTGAACAAAAAATGGAAATACAAATTATTCTTAATGATGGTAAAATTTAAAATCTGTATTTTTACCATTAGTATTATTATTATTTTTTGATCAGCAAAGGCAATAAGTGACATTTATTCATCCAAATGTTATTGAATAAAATGATTGTGCCAAGTCTCAGAATAAACCTGGTTTCTGTGTATGTTCCTACACATGTTTAAATATTGTGTAGAGGCTCCAAAATCATGAAATATTACACTACAGCTTCACTTTTTGTTTAAATGTATGAACTGACTGTACCTCTCTAAGTCATCTCGTCTTGCCACATCATATTGAGTAAATTGCAAACCAACATTACATTAGAACTGACAGCTCACACAAACCTACATCCTGTAAACTATGAGCTGACGTCACTGCAAAACAGAAATGTAAATGGAACCTAAAGGACTTAGCAAAAAAAACCACTCTGTGTAACAAGTCAAGGCAAGCTGCTCTGCATATGAGCCCTCAAGAATCCACTGCATTACACATTGTCTTTGTTACAGCTCCAAGAGGAATTTCAAAGATCAACCTGGGTGTGGTGCAATTTTTTGACATGACAAGCTTGTTTGTTATAGTTGTTTATCAGTGGGAAAAACTAAAAGATGCACAGATATTAGATAGCATTACTACCTGTGTGGTCCAAAGTTGCAACAGTAACGCTCTAGTTTGCATCTCAATGTCCACTCCCTCTTTTCTTAGAAAATCAATATAATCCTGCTGCCAGGGTTTGGGCTTCGATTCAAAACATTTTGGAGACAGCAGGTCCCACAGTTTCTCTCGAGCTGAAGTGAACAATTGTGTTTCATCTAATGGAAACAGAAAAATATAGAAAACATATTTTGAAATATTTCATATTTTATATGGATGACAATGGCAATGAAAGGTATAGTGCACATGATATATACACATTTTATATAACAGTATTTATTTGTTAAACCGCTGTCTCCACAAACTTAAAGGTGCACTGTGTAACTTGGTGTAAAGATCCACCACCTGCTTATCTCCATGGAGATATTACGGTTTTGCCTTGATTATTCCACAGTATGGAAATAAAATTGGAATCACAATGGACACATTTTAATAGTCAGATTTATCCTGCACATAGGAAGAATCCATGTTTTTAAGGTATTTTTGGTCTATAAAACCCCTGTAACAGACCAAATACCAGGGAGATGTGTTTAATGCTCTACTGTGGAACATTCCAAGCTAAGAAATAACATCTCCATGGAGATAAGAAAGCAGTGGACCCTCCATCTCAGAAGTTATACAGTGCACCTTTAATATGAAATAAACCCATTTTAATCATCAAAACAGTAAATATATAGTAAAAAGCTATTACATGAACATTTTTGTAGTAATTTTGTAAAATTAACTATTAGGCCTAATTAAAATCAATACAGCAGCCCAGAATATCAGCACTGTATCACCAAATTTAGTATCATGATACATTAACATTATTTCAACATTTTAACACACTCCTATTAGAACATAAGCACATCCGGTTAACCTGTTATTAGATGGTCACATTTATAAAATAGTAACACTATGCACATGCTAAAATATGGGACATTAATATCTATATAAAATGTGACCATGTGTTGTGTGTGAACCTGACATTTAATAAATAATGATGTCTTACCACGCTTGAGAGATTTTCGAGCCAGTTTGGTGAGACGATAATCAAACTTGCGGAACTCCTTGTACATGGCAGAGGCATTGCCTTCACTGCCAAATAATGTTAAATAGCCAGCTCTGAACAAATACAGACACAACAGTCACTTATTAACAACTAAAACTTGATACTGTATTATCAGCGGTCGATGCACTTCTTAAATAGACATTGTAATGATAGCTTACCTAAAAAGCAAACTATAACAGAGGCTAAAGAGTCCATCCTCTCTCCAGTCTTTGTTGTTGTTGAAATCATTCATCAGTAGATTTTGCATGTTTGCTTTCATCATAGTGCAAAGTTCCGACAGACCTCCTTTGTGAAAATGCCTACAGGGGAAAAACACATTTCCATATCTAGTTTACACAGGTTTGTACGTACAGTAATAGACAATGATTCCCTTGTTTTTCACCTCTCATTTTGCATGTTTTACAACTGAACCATTTTTAGATCTTAGCTTCATGAACATATTCAAGTAATTCGAAATAACCTCTGGATGGACACATATGACTGTAAAAACTACTGCAATAATGAGGAAACTCTCTCTCTCAGTGATACAACATGATACCTATCTACAACACTGCCAATGCCGATTTAAATAATGTAAAAAATTAAAGCTACACTACGTAACTATTTTGATCTGCAACTTATTGTCTCCATGGACCTTCTTTTGCTTTGCTGAAATATTAGACATTAAACATCTAACAAGGATTTCTTTCATTCATTTGGAGTGTTTTTATTGCTCAAAAACATGCACTATTCACGGCTCGCCTCTCCACAAATTTGGTCTGTAGTTGGTCTAGTGATGTCATCTGTCTGTCTCCACGGACATACATTTAGTTTAATGTCTGTGAAACTTTCCAAGCTGGGCAATAACATCTCCATGGAGACAAGAAGTTGACAGACCCCCAACAGAAACGTTACGAATTTCTCATTTTACGAATTTAAGATGAGTTGATCAAATAACTGATGATTAAACCAAGATCCCAAACCAATAAACTACATACTTAACTTTTTTCAGAAACTTCTATGTACAAAGCCCCAGGCCTCTTCCGACTTTCCAAATCTCTCATAATTATTAGTGTACTTACTTTTCCATCCATCTCCTCGTGTCACTGTCCTTAATGCCGTTGAGTTGCAGGCCAAAGATCCGCTCCAGTAGTTTGTTTCGACTGTTTCCCACCTCCAGTGAACCCACGTCATTCAGCACGGAGTCAAACAAGTGAGGATCTAACAGCACCGTCAAGTACATTCCAGCAACATGCACCTTTGCAGACAGTTAAATGTTCATGATTAAAGTTAGTTACATAATGAGAATTGTTGTATTTAAAGGAGCATTGTGTAACTTTTCTTGTGGAGATTGCCTGAAATGTTCCACAGTATGGCATTAAACATATGTATATTCTTGAAGACAAGTAGTTCAAGACCTGGCCTTGGTCAAACTTGGCCTGAACTAGCCATGCTCCCAGTACATAGTGTATTAAACTGTAAATACTCTTAATCCAAGTAAATCCAAGGTTTAGACCAATCGTTTAGTGACTCATGTGTTGGGTCATGGTTTCTATTAACTTGCGTCAACATTTTTTAATATAGCGATTTTATAGTCTACAATATATATTATTCATGCACAGGTTCGACATAACAGTTCTTCAGCTAAGTGAAAAGTATGTGAAGTATACAGTCAAAGTATACAGTATAGTAGTATAGTATAGTAAAATAAAATATAGTGCAAAGTTTGTAAAGTATGTAATACCACATATTTCAATATTTTGACATTTAGGTTCCCTCTATTTCTTCCTTCCTCATCTTTAGTGAATGACATAAAGGTGAGTACTCTGCAGTGCAACAAAAATAGAGTTTTGAGATTCACTTGAACAAGTTCAATTCAAATATCAGAAAAGGTATTGTTGAACATAGTTATAGTTCTCGGTTGTACAGCCCTAATACATCTCAATACAAGTCACTAGTTTATGATTTCTTACTGTAAATATGTCTCCATGCTTCTCTTTCATCCGTGCCAAAAACTTGGCAGCATCTTTTCCAAACTCCAAGGCATGTCCCAGCCAAGGTATAAGACCTTTATCCAGAGGTGGCTCATTTCTCCTCCTGTCAAGTCAAACAGTTTTCAATAAAGCAGGTTAGATGTTGATACTTGTATAAGCCAAAGGCAAACAGAATAAAAAGTTTGGCTAAGCATGTCAGATTATATCAAACAATGAAAATGTACAGTAAAGAATGCATATTTACCGTGTGCGGTTAGAGTACAGGAGAAAAAGTATAAACAGACCACTGAGAAGTGACAAAATAATCCATACCATAGTTCTTGTAGCCTAGCACTCTCTATTCAGTAATGAGCCTCACTTACTGAAGGTGAAGTGCTTTTAAAGAGCTTCTTCCCTGCAAAAGTCCCCTGTCAGGAGGCGGGGAAAGGTGTGGCTAAAACACACTGGAGTCTTGCACAACAGAGAAACCAGCATTACAGCAACAGACACCATAAGGACAAAAACCTCCTAAAGAAAACATTCACAAACCACTTAATCACTAACAAACTATTTCATAATTTCAGGACAGAGAAATATTACAAAAATGTGTGGTATTTTGAGATGAGTCAAAACTGAAAGCTCCGTGAGAGGAGGTCATTAGAAACCATGACCCATAAAAGAAACATGAATCACGATTAGATATGTCTGTATTTACCAGATTACAGTGGAATGAGTGCACAACAGTATCTAATGAATTCATCTAAAAGTAATATGATAATGATCTACAGAGACAGTGACTATAATAATGGAACAGACAAACTCTACCACTAGAAACACTTCAGTAAATAAGCTTTACATTCAAATTATAAAACAAAATAGGCCTACAAAAAACAAAATAATTATATATCTCACAGAGGCAAATGTTTTTAAAATGTCTAATGATGCAAGATAATACAATATACTAGTAGATATAAAATAAAATAAAATACAATACAATAAAATAAAAACTTCACTTTGTCACTGTAAACACTAGAGGTCGCGCGTTCTCCATACATCTCTGCACAGTTTTGAGTCAACTAAATGATCTGTTTTGAGGATTCAATTTCGTACACGAATAAACAAACAAGTGCAAACTAGATACGTCAAAATATTAAGAAGATATGCACTGTTCTGTGGCACATAATGGGTAGTAGGATATATTACAGTTAGACTCAAGGGCTGCTGGTTTTCACTGAAGATGAACTGAGGTCAGGTCTGTCTCTGGATAGTCACATTACTTTGCTCTGTTTGTCAAACTCGGATAGTGGGCTTGTAGGGATATAGGCCTAATAATTAATTAGAAGATGTAGTAATTAGGCTATTAGATGGACAAGACATCTAATTGGTCAGTATGGTTTGTTTTAAAGCTGCAATAAACAAGCAAGAAAGGGTAAACTGTAAACACATGCAGGCTGCAGGACTACCAAAACCATGAAAGATCTTCTGTCGATAGAAAACTGGAAGAAAACTTACCTAATTCACCCGCTAAAACGTCAAACCCTATAACCATGTTTTAGTTAGAATTACTAATGTGGTTTTACATTGATACAGGGATAGAGAAACTGATGGATCGTTTGCAAATACGCACTAATTGCGCAGTGTGGTTAAATCTAAATGATACTGCGTGTGATCTGATGAGGCATGGTTGAAGTTAGTAGTACTCCCAGGTTTGCACGGTACACATCTTTTACTACAACCATCCTTGGGTAGTTCACTCGACGGGGAGGGGAGGGCCGGGGCGGAGTCTCGCACTGACTTTCACATCCATTGAGCCTTTCTGCCGCAGCATTGAACTTGTGCAGCGACAGACAGAGAAAAACACACGGAGGGCTGGACTGTCGTGCACAAGGCTCCCTGACAATCACTGCCTCCATTGCCTTTCGCCGCTCTTCAGTCCGCGCAGTGACATGAAACCCTGCGCGTCCTGCGGTCTACACTAGAGGAGCGGTCCGGGCACATGAGAAAGAAAGATAGATCACCATGCACTTTTGAGATCGACGTAGCCTTCTTCAACACAGCAGCGTGAGGATCCGACGCAGGAGGAGCAGCTCGTGGTGTTGGTTTTATGTCTGAAGTTAAGTGGGAGATGATCTGCCTCTGATTGTTGCCTAAAGGAACGCGCTACACAACGGAGCCGCCGCATTGTGGTTGAATAGACGTCCATTGCTGCGGGACTGCACAATACAATCTCCCCAAAATGTCATCTGCGAAAGTCAAGAAGGACAAAGAGATTATTGCTGAATATGAGACCCAAGTTAAAGGTTGGTAACGTGCAGGCCTAGACCCATTTCATGCAGTGTGTTTTTGCCCCATTATTGCGTAACTTTACCACAAGATTTGCTGGGGTTTTCTCCATAGTAGGGTACTACAGGGTGGGACGCCTTGATTAGACATTTGTTAACCCATTCACGTAATGTGTTGATGAGTTAAACGTGCAGTCTACTTAAGCCGTTAGTTTTGCCTTCAGTGCTGCATGGATTCAGAGAAGAACAGGATGAAACTTGTTTGAATAACTGTCTCAGGGCTGGTTTTGCTATAACGCACCAACAAGCCCAGTGCTACATGTAAAATCAGTGTGCAAATTCCACGTTAGGGGTTTTTATTGTGAAACTAATATCATTTTCCTTTATGAGGTTTTTGGACGCCCATCTTACAATGTTGCAACTCACCTTGAACAGGCTTTTCAAGGCTAGAGGTCATGATCTCTGGAAAGACATTATAAATCACGCAATAGTCTGTTTGATATGAAAGGTGCACTGTGTAACTTTGCTGGTGCTGGGTCTGCCATCTGCTTTGATCCCATGTAGATGTTATGGTGCTGCCTGAAATGTTCCACAGTATGGCATTAAACGTAACTATTTGTAAGCAGACAAGCAGGGGAGTTACAAGTTGCAGGCCCTATGTGCGGGAAGGTGTAAGAATCTGTGTTTTCCAAGGCTGATTCCAAGGTAGTTTATTAAAAGATAGACAGATAAGTTTGATAGAATACTGTGGAACATTTCAGGCAGAGAAATAACATCTCAATGGAGATGAGTAGGTGATGGACCTTCCACCGGAAAAGGTACTTAGTTCATCTTTAACATGTTTGAATATTCTGAATTGGTAGAAATCTGTACTGTATCTGTAATTGTCATGACAGAACTTGTACAGGTATTTCCTTGCTATAATTCCTGGCACTTGTGGCTGAGTGAAGAATGAAAAAAGGGAATTCTTGAGAAGGTCACACAGCAAACAGTTGAGAAAGATCATAAATAATGCATGTTGTGTGTATAAATTATAAACCATGAAAGGATTTTACTGTCCGTGCTAAATATGTGACCGGACGAAGCACCCACAGAGCTGCTGGAGGACAGAGAGAGAGAAGAGGCTATTGGTGTCTCTGGGTTGAAGAAGTGGGGATTTCTTGTGGCTGTGGGTTTACTCCAGGCAGCATTAACCACATTTCAGTGCATCACCTCAAGGGCTGAAGTTTTCCCCCATTACAACAAAAGGGCAAAGACAATGTGTATTTGAGAAAGCATTACACTGAGCTACACACTTCAAGCAATGCATTTCTGACATGTCTTCCATACTATGCATTCCTGCTTTTCTTTGTTATTATAGTAGTAGTATCGGTACATGCTGTCTCCTTTACCTCGCTGGGGTTGCCATAGTGATGCTTCTTTGTTTAAGCACGATCCTAACTTCATGTTTTAAGCATTCTTCCACTTAATGTTGCACAATATAACTTTTCTTGTAGACAGTTTAGCACCGTGGCTGAGAGACTAGCACTCATGCTTCTCAGCAAGAAGGTTTTGGGTTCAGTTCCCAATCACCCTGGCTTTTCTGTTCGGTGTTTGCATGTTCTCCTCATGTTTCATCCATCAACCCAAAGCATAGGTTACTCCAGCAAAGGTAGTCTTGACCAAGCCCAGCAACAAGACTGTGGAAATGGGTGCTCCTGGAGATGGCCTAGCGGCAGTGAAGGATGGGTCAAATGCAGAGGACATATTTCCCTATGGGGACAATAAAGTGTACCTTAACCTGAACCTGCTTATCTCCCAGGAGATGTTATTGCTTATCTCTATGTGTTAGCAGTTGATGCCACCAAGCTAGATCAGATCTGTGGAGAGGCAACCCCCTCACAGTAAGAATACATGATCAAATAAATAATAATGCATTACGGTACTATTGTAGCCACAGCTGCCCTGGCAGCCAATCTGCACCATTGGCCCAGCTGACGAGCATGAAAACTCATGTACTGATGAGAAATATTTAGCTGTTGGAGGGACACATGATGCTGTGAGGTGACACTTGTAACATACATACAAGAAGAAAACCACAAGTTTTACATTTGGCATTTTATCTCTCATTCTGTTCTTTTGCTGTGAGAATCAGTGCAGCTCTGCCTTTCATCTCCATTTCAGGAGAAGCTCTTGAGCTGACATCTTAAGCTCATTACAAACTGGCCTTGGATCACTTCGGAAACTTTGGGGACTTAACACTGACAGAGGTGTCCAATACTGCTGAGGTTGCAGACTGTACACACTGCACTTGGCAATATTGATACTTAAAGTGTAGTTTTTTGTGCAGTTACCATGTGAATAGGTGTAAAAGGAAGGAAATCCCCAGGAGAACTATAGTAAGTGTGAATAGACTGAAATACCACTTTATTGATGCCAGTAGTAAAACAGTGCAGTGAAACAGAATAGAAGTGGTTGAACTGTATTAGCAAAAGTGCTGAGTTGATCTCACATTTATCAAGTCCAGGGCTTTAGCAATCAATGTGACAAACAGAATCTGACTTATGTGCAGTGCTGTAGCTGCAGAACAGTGTTTAGAATCGTCATAAAGCATTTGTATATTTGCAAGAGATCAATATATAAAAGAAGAAAAATACAATTTTGGCTAATCTTTTTGCCATTCAGCCCAGTCCTAGCCCTAGTAGATTTTATGGGTACTGCTCATAGACTGTATATACGGTCTATGGTACTGCTATGCAGGTGCGTTTGTTAAACAGTACTTGGAATTTTGACATGTCACAGGTACACTAAACATTACTTATGATGCAGACAAAAACATCTGGCTTTACCTGAAACTTACCTTTGTGTTTGAGGAGAGCCTGTTTTTGAAAACAGGGATGTTCCTCATATAGTCTCTTTCTCTAAAGCTATTGCAATACCAAATTTAGTTTCAGATTGATGAAAAAATTAATTACAATTACTATTCAAAAACAAATATCTTTTGAAAGGCCAATGGCGTCATCTGCTTGTCTTCATGGAGATGTATTTAATGCTATACAGTGGAACATTGCAGTCAACACCATACCATTTCCAGAAAGCAAGTGGCAAATCCTTCACCAGAAAAGTTACATAATGTACTTTTAAATTGCTGCCATAAACAGTCACATACTTGCCACAGTGTTTTGCAGGCCACCACACTGTATTTAGTGCATTCCTGGAGCTGCCTGAGGACACGCCCTTCTCAGTGTCATCACAGCTGAAGAATGCTTTTGACTGGTCTGTCTTCAAATGTCAGGCAGTGTTACAACACCTCAAATGTCCCCATTGTCACTGATGTTTCTGGGACATACTTACAGATATGGACTTAAGCGGCAACTTGACCTGGCTGTGTCCCCATAGCAGGGGTATAGCACCAAAGTCTGGGCCCTGGTTAAATGAGTAAATGAGTTTCACTCCCCCAGTCTGACACCCCAGCCTGCTAATCTCCATAGAGGCAGATGAGTTTAATGTCAAACTGTGGAACGTAAAACACATTTCGATGCATGTGGTGGACTCTCAACCAAAAAGTTGCATAGGGCCAGAAAGAAAAAAAAGTAATTAAATATGGCTGTAAATGCTATCTCGTTATTACTGCAAAGTTAAACACAAGACCACAGGCATGATGTGAAATTATGTCAACGTGTCAGTCTGGGTTAGTGCTCATGTGACCATCCACGCATGGCTCAACACAGACACTGCACGGAGACACTGTGAGGCCATAGTGACCACAGGGACTCCATAGTTTGTGTGTCTATGCTGACGAAATATTTACCCCAAAGTACTGACCCAAAGGAGTACAACTGTTATAGCCATTCAATGAAACACATTTGACTAACAAACAATCATATAGTTTTTACAATCTGCATAAACAACATATCATTTGGAATCAACTCGCCTATGCACAATAGGCTAATCTTCCAGCTATAGCTACCTCTGCCAACTTAGCTCAAGACTGATGCTGCTGCAATTGTCCATGCACTGCTGCTGACAGATTGTCCAAGTGGCATTGCTGGGTCAAATGCACAGGACACATTTCTTTTCAGTGACCAAGCATCACATCCCCAAAGCAGTTGCATAACATAAAACACAAAAGTAGTAAGATAAACTTAAAACCACTATAAACAAGTTCTGTCTAGGCATGTAATCTGGATGTGTTTCAGGGTGTGTTCTGAGGTGGAACAGTGAGGTCTCCAAATATCCCTGTGCAAACAATAACCCATTTGTCAAGATAATTTAATCCACCCACATGAAGTCTAGCCTGGCCATGTAAGGAGGCTTATGATCCGCCCAAATGACCCCAGGAGATAAAAGCTGAAGTCCTCTTTAGGTCTGACCAAGCCTGGATTATTTACACTTGGTTCAGTACTGGTTTGAGTCCAGTTTAGTCTTGATATAGACTTGGCTTGATCATGTTGAACTTCTGGTTTATTTCTGGTCTAGTCCAGTTTGAGAAGTAGTGAAAAAGTATAATAATATGGGAAACAACTGGACCTCTCCTGAAATGTTTTAAAATGGTCATGAATCTTCATCTTTATGACGACTAGTAAATGGTCACATAATAATTTTGAATCAGTTATTTTGTGTTAAAATTTACGTTCTATTAAAGAGACGGGTTTTAATTGCCACTGTACTATAAAAATGATAAGTTAGCAATCTTGTTTTTTAGTATCTAAAATAACTCTAGAAGGCACACTAACAATCAGATTCTTAATTTTGACAAACCAACAGCAATGCAACCACCAAATTAAGACATGGAAAATAGGACTGTCTTTGGTAAATTTTTAAATAACCCCTTTGAATCCCCTTTGAGCATTGCGATAAGGAAACCTAGAGCAGCACGTAACTCTTTTAGCTCAATCCAAGGTGTTGTGAGATCAGTCTAGAGAATGAAATGTATTCTGGTTAGGAGTAGTCCTGCTCCTTAACTTGTAACTAATGGAAGTGTTTGCAGGCTTCATGTGATTATGTGTTACTCTGAAGGCTTGAATCATTCATTGAGTGCAGCCCAGTGGTCCCTCGTAAGAGTTTAGGATCTAAAAATAACAGCTCCAGCAGAGGGTGAATGCAAACGGCTATTTCTATATTTGATGTCTCACTGTCGGAAATATGTACTACTGACTCTATTTAGGAGAAGTCTGCTTGTCTCTGTGCTATTGATATGTACACAGTCCATCAAAAGAACAATATGGTGTAAAATACTGCACAATATATCACAAAAATGTTGCAATATAGGGTAAATATCACGGTCATGGTTTTGAACATGAGCATTCATATTTTTGATGTTTCAGTTTTAAATATTATTTTTATGTAGGCTCTTGAACTACCTGACTGGATTGGCAGGTCTGTTTGAATCTAGTAAAACAACAATATAGGACCCCTAAAAGTATTTACCTGGGCAGTCAGAACCACACGCTTTGACAAAACTGTATGAAGACAAGTGGGCCTGGAACTCATCCTGTCTCCTTGACCGTCAGATTAACCAGTCAGAGAGACTCTTGGTCCGTTCATGCCAAAACAAACATGGAGACTTGCACATAAAACAGCGTATCAGAGCACCAAACTCCAATTTATCTCGGGTAAAAGAAATGTATCTTGTTTTGAATGTCACAAGAATTTTCAAAAGGAGATGTCTTCCTTATTTAAGAGACACATGCTATAAATTAGCAACTGTGGTTGGACCATCCCAAGTTTGGACAGAGGTTTGATATGCTCTGGTCACGCTTATGTTACTTTTGTTTTTTTGTAAAGCAGTGTCATGGCATGTTATTTATTATTAGTTAATAGTTATTTGATGTTTTTAAAAAAAACTGTAGCGTCCCAAAGTATGCAGAGCTGATTGGCCATGTGGAAATGTGAAAATTATACAATCAATCTGGCTTTATTTGCTTTTCCCAATCTACTCAAGAATGTTGTTATTTGATGTAGCTTAGCATCTTTTGAGCTTGATTGTTCATGATGTTTACTGAGCATTTAGCCACAGAGAAAGTTGTTGGTTGTGCCGAACAGGCCGACTGCTGAGTGTCAGAACAGAGGCCTTTGGGGACTGGTATCCAGGCAACGGGACAAATTATAGGGACCACAAAGGGAACATGTCCAAAACACATAGGACATTTTCACTCATGTGTTTTTGCATTCACAAAATTTACAATTGAAGCTTTAGGTTCAGCCACTGTGGAAATGTAAATAGAGACAGATGCAACGGCAGATGTAACATAGAGCTCAGAACTGAATGGGAGAATGGTGCTTATTTGGAGGAAACGATTTCAAATATTGTGTTGCTTTTAGGGATGTCACAATATGAAGCAAATATTGGGTTAATTATGATTTTATGATTATTCCCAAATTCATTCAACTTTCTGAATGGTAATGTAAAACTAACAGTCACATAAGAAAGCACTTTACATTTTATTGAACCTGTCAAAGAATATTAATTGACCCAAAATGACTTATTCTTGCTTTGAAAATTCTCACTTTTATACACATTTTTATTATGAACTGTATAATCACAATGATCAAATAACCAATTAATGACATGGTTGTTTTTTTATTCTTTTATGTTGAGGTGGAGCCTTAAAGGTCTTATATTCCAGCAGTATACTGCTGTCACCTCCTCAAAAACAAACCTGGGGTTATGTTTTGTTTCATTCACACATGTTTGAGTAACTCTTTATTATTAGTCTGTCTACATCTCCAAAGCTCAAAATTCTCTGTTCCAACTTGTGATGCGTTGAAGTGATAGTTTTCTAGTTAACAGCCCCTTTTACCTTTTACTATATGTTCAGTAGAGACAGGCAATTCTAGCACTGAAATTATCCAAATGATTCTAGAGAAATATGGAGTGTAAAACACTATTTCCACATGATATCACCTGGAGGAACAGAGTGTTTTCTGTTTGAAGAAAAGCACAGTTAAAATATGTAGGGTTTGTGTATTAAACATGTGCAAATGAAACAAAACACAACTCCAGGTATGTTTGTGATGAGGAAACAATATAATAACATGGATCAGAAAACAGTGCACAGTTCATTGATACATTATTTGCATTATTATCTGATTCCAAAAAGCAGTTAATTAGCAATTATCAAATACTTTTGCCTGTTTTGCTTCATGCAGTGTCCCAAAATCTTTCTAGGTTGCATTGTCTAATCTTTTATTCTTGTCAAAATGGCATTTAGCTCAAAACAATAGGTCTCTTCTCTCAGGGGGCAGTCTTTTCCATTGATACAGCGCTCTCAGTGCACAGCAATAATACTATGCATGGTTGAAACACTGTGTCATAATGAAGCTTCAGAGAGGGTCTTTGTTCTTCCTACCATGTGACATCCAGACCAGACGTCAGCTGTGCATATATACGTATTTTGAGCTTCTCATTAGAAAGATGCTGACCATTCAGTACTTTCAATACTGTCTAAAAGAGCATTACAGCAGTCAAATGGTCGGCCCGTCACAATAATTACTATACTGGCTTATTGTTCAGAATATGATGGAAACAGTAGACTGTTGGGAATGTTGGGTCCATTTTATTATGTGCATGTTTGCTTTGCAGTTGGATTTAAGTTGGATAAAAGTAACTTCTATGACTCATTATAAACACTACCTAAGAGACATTTGTCGGTTTAATAATCTTGTGAACTTAATAACAGTCAAAGATAAAATAATAAAACATAAAATATTGCCACAGACTTGTTGCGCTTACTTTTATTATTTGATCGAAAGTTTAATCAACTTTAATAATGTTTGCCTGCATATTATGTGTGCTCATTAATTACATAATTGCAAACTTAAGAGACATAATCTAAAACTGTATGACAAACTTATGAAAAATGTAGACAAATTCTTGCAGTGACTTTTCACCAGACGGCATAATTTCCTCAGTGAATAGAGCCATGCATTTTAGCTTAACTTTCTGAAGGCTCTCTCAGTACAATGCATTTTGAGGAGCTGACCTATTTTCGATTTTCCGTGCTGTCTGCTGCAATCATCAGACATGCATCTCCAGTGCACGTGAGCCTCCCCAGCATTAAGACCCCCCCTCGACCTCTGCTCTGCTCACACAGCACACTAAATGCACTCTGACATCCATTTTTATCCAATTATTTGGACTGTGTTTCCTTTATTAGTGCTTACACTCTTGGCTTAAATGGACCCACGCATGTGTTTATGTACATGCTTTTGTGTGGCTTAAAGCTTCTTGACCTGCAGAAATGTCTGGCACGCAGTGTTGTGTTCATACTTTACATCCAGTTTGTAAACACTTGCTAACTATTGTGCTAGCATGACTTTTTCAGTGTCAATATTAGTAATAATATGATAGTTGAAATTACAGCTAAAAAGCAACACTGATAATAGAAACAGGATGCTAGGTGCTGAGCATTTGTTTTAACTGTAAAACGGTTGGCATTGAAGGATGGGTCAAATGGGTGTAATCCCTCATTTGTCCAGGAGTGGTCCATCGTAGAAAAGGTTTCAAAAGTAGTCATCTGGAGAATGTTTGAAATTGAGACGTTTTGGCTGCCAGGAGTAATTTTCAAGCCAAAGGTACTCACGTGGGCAGCTACAGTTTATACTGCCCTGAACTTGAAATTAGTCCTGCTCTGAGCGTTATAAACTTCAGACTTCTAGATCTATGCTCTAATCATTTCAGATTGTTTTGTATTTCTCTCACCGATACTACTTTGAGCGAACAATGAAGAGACTCCTACCTATCTCTGTAGTAACCAGTTGTTGTTGTGTCTCCTCAGAGATCCGTAATCAGCTGGTGGAGCAGTTCCGCTGTCTGGAGCAGCAGAGTGAGTCTCGGCTGCAGCTGCTCCAGGACCTGCAGGACTTCTTCAGACGGAAAGCTGAGCTGCAGCTGGAGTTCTCCAGAGGACTCGACAAACTGGCTGAGAGATACTCCTCCAAGATCCGCACCGCCAGAGAGCACCAGCATTTCAAGTAAGTACTACTGTAACCAGAGTTTTACCAGTCAAAATGCTCAATAATCAATGTTTATTTTGATACTACAAGAGCAAAAGAAACACATTTTATAGTCGGAGAATAGAATAGAATAGAATACAATACAATACAATACAATACAATACAATACAATACAATACAATACAATGCAATACAATTCTCAACACAAAATATGGTAGTTTCTTCAATATTACTATATTATTGTTATATATTATTTATTTAGAAGATTGAGAGTGAGGAACACAATTAAAATTGTTCATATGTTCATATGGAAATTGACAATAAACT
Organism: Odontamblyopus lacepedii; assembly: GCA_034769755.1. Taxonomy (NCBI): domain Eukaryota; kingdom Metazoa; phylum Chordata; class Actinopteri; order Gobiiformes; family Gobiidae; genus Odontamblyopus; species Odontamblyopus lacepedii. Next base: position 20,055,956 of record CM068346.1, on the reverse strand, counting down.
TTTTGAATCTGAACTGAATGTTGTAAAGATATACTGTATAAATAAAGGCCCTTTATACATTTTTCAGAAAATGTCAAAATTTTTGCGTATCTCACATTTTAAAGGTGCACAACTCTATGCAGAGGCAAATCACAGTGATTAGGTATGTTTTAGCAGTAAAATACCAGTAGTTAATACCATACTTTAATTCCACACTGGCACTTCCGCACAAAGCAATAACATCTCCATGGACTATCCACCAGAAAAGTAGTGCATCTTAAAGATTTATGACACAGACTTAAATTTGCCAATGGGAACAAGTCTTTCTTAACCTTAAATACACATGATGTTATTATGCTTAGTCAAGCACATGTAATACACAATAGTACAAAATGAGGTCTGATTCAGTGTTTCTATATTTTCACACATCCACAGTGACCACACAGAGCCTTGACTGCAAACAGAATGACAAACAGACAACAGCGCACACGTGTACACACACACATACACACACATACATAGCCAGGCCAAGACAGTGTCCTGAGGCAGCTGTATTTCCCCAACTAGGTCACTGTACCACCCCCCCTTTAGGTTTAATGTGACTGTCATGTCTGCTATCAAACAACTGCCCACTCCACACAGCCTCAATAGTTTCATTCTTTTGCTGAAAATACTCGAGACTGGAAACAATGCGCTTGGTTTGATCCAGATAGAGTCAGATTGTTGTGTTAGTGTAAGAGAAGCTAACATGTACCCCATAGTGACCCGAGGTATTACTGCTTGGATGCTCAGACCAGCCTTCAGCTTGATTTGACTTTTAGATCATGCTCCTCTACATCGCACATCCACATGCAGTTGACTGGAAGAATCAAATATATGGCTCTACAATACATAGCTAATGTATTGTTAAGACTACAATGTCCACTAACTACGGGTGCACAGTACATTGCAATTGAACTGAAATCACAATTTGAGTAGGCAAATTATTAATAGAAATGGCTATAATTATTTAGACAATACAAATTCACATGCAGAGAACAAAATATCTTTATATGTCAAAATGTCTTTATGTAGAAAAAATTGTTATCTATGTAGTTTAGATATCTACAAACATGTTCTGAAATTCATGAGATTCTTGTATTAATTTAACTAATATTTCAGCTTGGTCTCTAATTTGGATGCTCCAAGAATTGTCTCCAATGTGCCTAAGTAAACCTAAATGAAAATGCTTTTTATTTGGCTGCTTTTCGCCACACACTACAGGAGAATTTGCCCGATTCTGGCTGCAATTTCCCGAGTTCAGGGAGGCATGACAAAACTTTTTGTCAAACATCAGCAACACTTCGGTAACAGCCAATAAAACAGAGCATCAGTGGCGTCAGGAGTGACATAGAGACGCAACATACAAACTTAGGATATAGTGAAAATAAAGACTTTATTACTCACCTCCCTAAAGTGGCAAATTTAAACTGCAGCATCTCATCCACATTATCCATAGAAATTGCCCTTCGCAAATAATGACATCCAGTGCACAAAACTATTAATCCAGTTTGAGGCATTCTTTAAATGTAAAAAGGTGAAAGAAGTTCCTCACGTGTGTCTGTTTACATCCACACAGCGCATGGATCGAGGTGAAGCTGCAGATTAGCAATAGTGACTCTACTTCCTGTGTACTTTATCTCTAATCTTTTATGCTTTAAAAATCACGTATTTTAACTACTGCACTACATTTCACAAATAATAACACAGTTTTGACTTGTATCTAAACTAGAAGTGAACTCTCTGATCTTTTGAACACTTTAGAGTGTCAGAGCGAGTGGTTTTACTGTAGACAGGAAACAGCTGACTCGATCATGCTCACAACTTTATACCCTGTGGTACGCCTTATCCCGCTGCAGTCTTTGAGATTGGACATTTTAAGTCTCATAAGATTCTCCTTGTGTCTGTGGTTTCCGCATTTTGTCACACGTTTAAAAATAGTTTAAGACTGAAAAATCCTGGAGTGTGTAGCAGCCCTAACACATTAACTTTTTTAATTTAGAAAGTTTACTTTCAGAAAGTTTGTTGCATACTAAATGCATAATAATCAAGGTAGAGGAATTAAATAAACTTGAGGTTTTCACTGTTGCTTGGTCATGAGTCAATACATGTGAATGCAATTTTTAAAATCTATTTATTTTAGTATGGATGAAACCACAACTAATAAATGCAATATTTTGTTCCAACTAGCTCTTACTGATCATACACATCCAGCTAGTTGTTCTGATACAGCTCCAGATCATTCCAAAGCTATTTAGGAAAAGTTTTTGCTGAAATTAGTGTCTAGTTTCAATAGTTTTAGTATCGATTATTGTCTAATTTTCTGATACTTTTGACCACACTGTACCCAACAATACTGCAGATAGCCATTTGGACATTGATAAGTGAAGCATTATCTGCAGGTGAGACCTAAGAAAACAGGCCACATAATGTCTTTACACTGGTGTCCTAGATTCAGCTGCGTCACTTTAAATGACCATCAGTGAACCTGCCAGGCTGACCAGTCTCATGACCTCACCACACTGAATAGGCTCAAATCCCTGTCATTAAACTTTGCTCTATAATCTATGATCTATTATTGTATTGTAATGTAACACAAGGATTGGTTTCACAAAGTAAACTCAGGAAACAGTTTAGGAGCCACTGGTAGCTGCAGTGTTCATTCTGAGACCACATGTTTGCTCAATGGAAACTTTGATTGGTGTGGCTAAGTTATGGTTGCACGAACAGGAAGTGAGTACATACATGAGCTTTCTTGAGTCTTGTTTTTCATCATTATTTGACCCACTTCTGAGACACACATGGGAAACGTTTCTTTACCATGCACCCTGCCCTCATGATTATAAAAAGTATCCAACAGGTAGAGCTGGGAGAATAAATCATTATATTGATCTAACAGTTTTCAAATTTTCATATTCAAAATAAATAAAATGGCAGCCTTTATTTTATTATTTCCACCCAAAACCCAAAACATGCACTGTAGGTGTGAAAGTTGTGTGAGTGAGTGATGGTGGTGGTCGGAGGGACCGTTGGCGCCGGTTGGCTTGGCAGCCGCGCCTCCGTCAGTCTGCCCCAGGGCAACTGTGGCTACAACAGTAGTTTACCACCACCGGGTATAGAGTGAATGAAGAATGCTCTGTAAATAATCCTCTGTAAAGCGTCTTTGTGACATCTGTCTGTGAAAAGCGCTATATAAATAAACACTTACATAAACAATGCAGACTTTTAATCAGTGCAACATGTTTTTGACAGAGATTTGACTGTTGACTCTCCATTTAAAATTCCAAATTGGTCTTAAAATCTGATTAGTGGCACAGCTCTACCAACAAGGCAATCTTATAAAATGGCATATTGCAGAAAATGACCCCAATATTGTCACAAAATGTTAATTATTCAGAACAATAGATCACTGCAATCAGCGAGGCCATTTTACTCTATCTTATTTACGGTCTAATTGATGTTTCCAGATCTTCCTGAGTGGATAATAGGTTTAATACTTGTTTGTCTCTCCTTTAGGAAAGACCAGCACCTCGTCTCCACGGTCAACTGCTGGTACCTGGTTTTGGAGCAGACGCGGAGGGAGAGCAGGGACCACGCCACCCTCAGCGATATCTACAACAACAACGTGATTGTGCGGCTGGCTCATATCGGAGAGGACGTCATCAGACTCTTCAAAAAGGTCAGAACGGAAAAGAAGCTATAGCCCAAAACACTTAGTACCTCAGACAGATTGAGTAACCAGTGGATACAATGGAAAACATGGCATAAAGCAACCAGACATTTTGTATTGTCAACAATAAGGCCTCAAAACTTTTATGGTTATCATACCTAACATTTTATAGTTTACATCTTCAGAGTAGGAGAAAATGGAAATGAATTGGATCTAATTTGTGATCTACATTTAAAAGTGTACTATGTGACTTTTCCAATGCACATTTGTCTATTGCTTTGCCTGGAGTGTTCTTATGAGGAATGGGGTCACCTCTCCACAGATCTGACATGTAAGTTGGCCTGGTGGCATCACATAGCATAGTACACCTTTAAACAAAATGCCAGAATAGTAGTTATTATATAGTAGTTAGTTGCTATTATGCAAAATTAGACATCACAGCAATTTCTCGACAATGTATTTTTTTATACAGATTTCGCATTTTCTCTCTATCACTGCACAATAGGCTAATTCTCATTAGCCACCCTCTGCTCCAGACAGTAGGCCGCTACATTACTGAAGAATTGGTTGAAAATAGAGGACACATTTGCCTACCAACACAAGGCAGAAAATGACATTAACTGATTATCACATGATAGAAACATAGTGAAACATTGTGTGAATGTCTAATTTTCCCAAATCTCAGAGCTCTCCTGGTAGATGCAACACAATATTTGGTGTATATTATCTTACATAATAATGCTCATGATCATTTCAGTAATATAATATACAAGTAATTTAAATTTACTTCAACATAAAATAATTAAATGGAAAAAAGTGCCATAAAATCGAAAGGGTCTTTCACTTTTTCAGTGAAATCTCTCATGTCCATGACTACAAGTGTGACTAAAGCCATCTTCTGTGCATTACAACTCTTCTAATACTTCTGAAAGCCCCACATAGTGCTTGGGATTTAAAGCTGTGATGAAGCCATTGCCTTTGAGATGTTAGATCACTATCGTTTGATAGCAGCAGCACTCTGATCATTTATGCCAAAAAGGAGGGCAGGAGGGAGGAGGGGGCTGTCCTGGTGAGAGGAGAGAGAGCAAAGGGGCTCATTGTATTCTACCACATCAAGAGAACTAGTAACCTATAGTGGGGACAGCAAGTTAAGTTATAGTAAGGTTCACAAACTCACAAACCTTCAACCTTTGTAAAAAATAATAATAGTACTGCCATATTTCCATTTTAATTGTTCTTCTACTTCCATTTTTACTATTTAATCTGTTTAAAAAGCCAAATCTAATGTGCTGAGGACAAACTGGGAAGGGCCAAAATCTGCAAAGTGACACAAATGATCACACATCCAGTGAAACAATAATCTGGTTGTGCTGTTGCATTCACACTACTGCGGGGCTACTGAATTACAGATGTACTGGAAGAATGAGTTAGGCCTGGCTTCTGTCAAGTTTGTCAAGCCAAAGTCAAAATGTGCTTATTGTGCTAAACTTTGAATTCCTGTCACATTTACCACAAAATGCTCCAGTGCTGTTTTGACAAGTGGTCCCTGGGATGTGACAAATAGCAGGACTGATTGGAGCTAAGCGGGGTTGTATGGCTTCTCTACAGGATTTTCAGAGCCACACTTCACTGGGCCCTAAGCCTCATCACGGGACATGTCCGATTCATCATAGGCTCTTAGCTCCTGTAACAGAGCTGGAGCAGAGACACAAGCAGCTCAAATGTGCTGCAGTTACCGCTTCAGTCTGGGCTATTTTTGTCTCTGTGAGCACTTTGGGCATTGTATTAGGTCTCCTCTGGTGCAGACCGTGATAACGTTTTACTGAGCGCTGACAGCCATCCGCAAGTCACTAGTGGCACAATGCCTTCATTTATTACTAGATGTAAAAGTAGTCAGGATCATTTCACTTCACTAGAATAACTATAACATTAATAAATATGCAATTAAAAATATTATAATGGGTTATTTGCTCATTTAAATCCACTAAAATAATTAAAAACGTCCAATTTTGTCTCGCATGCATTTTAGAAATACATGTTAGTCCCTACATACATACATCCATTTGTATATTCAAGCACTAAGTATACACTGGTTTGTGACTTGCATTTAATATTTCATAAACTTAATAGTGCTTTTGTAATATCTACACTTGAATTAGCCTTAATAAACTTCTTGATCAAGAAGTCTAAATAATTATTAATAAACTGTGTTCATTATGAATAGTCTTTGTTCATGCTTTATGCTTTTATGCTTTAAGGCTAATTCAGGTGTAGTTATTGTGAGTGGTTTAACATTAGGCTAACTTAAAACACTGAGTTGTAATGCCTAACATTTGTAATGAGCTTTACAGGCTTGTTGAAGCATCTCAAAGTGCTCCACTGTAGTCATTATTCATTCATTCCACACTCTGTGGTGTAAGCTTGGCTATACCAAGACTGCCAGTCTGTACCATCGGCCCTTCTTTGGGGACTTTTGTCAAAGATAAATAAATAAAAAAATTATCTTTTGTTTTATTTTTACAGAGCAAAGACATTGGCGTCCAGATGCACGAAGAACTTGTGAAAGTCACCAATGAGCTCTACACTGTGAGTAAACCCCAACCATCCCCATATCATTGTCAAATTGAAAGTGCAATATCAGTAGTCACCATTAATGTCAAAAATATCCAGTCTCATTATGTATAAAACCTGCTGATCCTGTAGTTTAGACCTCTGTAAACATGTTCTGAACTGTATTTGCTTCTTCTTGTATTAGTTTAACAGTTCAAATTTCAGTCTACTCTCAGTTATTAAAGCTCTTTAATGTATTCAGAGTGTGTACGGTGATATCTCAAATCTATAGTCACAATCTCACTTACTTGTCAGAAACCTACAATTGGATTTTTTCTTAAATTGTTCAGCCTTACAGTTCAGCCCTGTGGCTCTAACTTGTACTACAGCAGGTGCCCTGACTGTGCTCTGGAGATAGGCCTTATCAGCTCACTGCTTCTGAACAGGTCTCTTCTTCCTTGTTCTCAGGGTCACAGAAGGAGAAAATTAGCATTCCTCCTCCTCCTGCTGTGCCTTTCCACATGAGCTGAAGGATAGTGCGTTCTTGCAGCGCTCAGGGCTCAGTCAGCAGTCTCTGTGCTGTAGGTGCGCTCAGTAAACATAAGCATCTGTGATGTTAGCGGCTAATCTAGCCGGCCCTATCAGTGTGTGGTAATGGGATAACATGTCAGAAGGTGCATGTGAGAATGTGGTTTAACACACCGATACTATACATGCATCCACGACTCAAGTTTGTATAGTGGTGCAGCAGCAGTAGTAAGTAGAGGCAATATTTTGATATGTGAAATTAGAATATAAAAAAGAGAAAAAAATATACAAAAGAAAATAAATTTAGATGCAGTTAAATCTTCCAAAAAGGTATATAGATTTTTTTGTGAATATTTTTTCTATCCATTCATTATTAAAATATTTGTTTTATGTTTACATGTATTTATGCTTTATTTTACATGAGTTGGCCTTTCCCCATTACTCCATAGGTTAATGGTTTTATCCCATTTAAAAAAATATAATATGACCAATACATCAACTTTTAAAGTAACTTTTACTGACTGAAATATATATTTAAACTACCGGTATGTAGTAGAGTATTATGCCCTACAGGCCAGTACTACACAAAAATCTCTATACGGACCTGTCTTTTTCTATTATCCCCAAATGTTTCTTAAATTAATCATTATATGGTCTTTCTTTGGTGTTTTTATTAGGCTTTAAAAAGACAAATTTAACTATGTTAGATTTTTTTCTAATGGCCTCGTATTCGAAGACAAGATCATATTGATAAAACTCCACCATTGTCAGACAGCTTGTACTTAATCACTTGCCTCCTAATTAGAAAGATATTGTCTAACTTTTCACATTTATTCATGAAAAATAATTAGCCAATGAAAGTATTTGACATATTGTTGTATTACCCGCCATGGTTCTTCATTATACATGAATAAGTCTACATACACAGGAAATTATTATTGGAGATTTTCCACATGATACTTGCATGACAGAGATCCAGACTTATCCAGGCGTGTAACATTATCCAGCACTTTACTGTTCTCCTCATATTGATTTTTCCTCAGTCCTCTTCATGCATTATTTAACATCTTTAGCTCTCACACAGACAGCATAAGGAATAGCTGCAAACTGTTAAAATCAACTATACTTAGTGTTATATGATTTATATAAAAGTGTTCATAATCTTATGTGCTGTTTAGAAAGTTACTTAGACCTCTATGCTACTCAAAAATCAAGGCACTTTGTGGAATTTTGTACCATTATTTTTTGTATGATTGGCCTCACCTCTCCACACATCGTCCTTTCATTTGGCCTGGTGGTGTCACCTGCTTGTCTCATGGCACATTTCAGGCAAAGCAATAATCTCCATGGAGACAACAAGCAGGTGACGGATCCTCCACCTAAAAAGCTCCATTGTGTGCAGTACAGTAGTATTTATACTGTAAAACAACTAGTAGTTTTATTAGTAACAATACTAGTTATGGTAGCAGTACTAATAGTGGTAGTTGTAGCATTAAGTACAGGACTGACAATATTGCGTAGTAGGTTGGAGGTTATAGAATTAGGCATTTTTCTTGAGTTAACTGTAGGCTACTTTCCTCCCTAATTTTGTGAGCTTATGCCTGTATATCACCAGAACAATATTGCATTGAGTGGCCCTAGTTTCTATTTTTAGTCATAATCTTTTCTACCATCGATCTCACTGTCCTTTTCTGTACATCAGTGTCAGGCTGTTGCTAGGAGACGAGAAGTTAGGGCACGGTATAGGAAGACAATATTAGGTGTGACTTTTATATTGGATTTGGAGGCTATCACATGTCATGTCAGATTGTCAATAAACTTGAGTATTGTAGAAAGATTGTGTTTTGCTTAGCCATTGTAATCGTTGGCTCACATTTCTCAGTGAATAGCTGTCAGTCTTTAAGAAAATTAGCTAAATTTGTCTATGCAAAAGTAACACTTCACTAGTCCCAGCAACACCTATAAAACAGGAATATATAGCATGCAGCTAAGAGCCCAAAACACCCAAAAGTTATTATAATAATGAATAATATTTTTGCATACTTTATAGGCGTAGTATGCAAGCTAACATGTAATGAATCTAAAGAGTTTGCCATTGCACAAACCACAAATCGGTGCTGGACTGATATTAAACCAGGAACTAAAACTGGTCTAGAACCAAGTCTGCTTCAGGACTAAACTGGATTCAAAGCAATTATAGATGGAAGTGTTACAAAAAACATGATTGATTTTCATCCATACTCAAATTGCAATGTTTCTTCTCACAGGTATTACATTTAAACTTTCTGACATCCTGAACAAAATTGTTTTCTCTTGTTGCCCAGGTGATGAAGACCTACCACATGTACCACACTGAGAGCCTGAGCGCAGAGAACAAACTGAAGGAGGCAGAGAAACAGGAGGAGAAGCACAGCCACAAATCCAACGACACTGGTCTTCTGCGCTATGGCCACGACGAGCGGCCGCAGAGACGCAGCTCCGTCAAGAAGATGGAGAAGATGAAGGAGAAGGTGAGGGATTTTAGGGTGCAGTTATGGAGAGGGTGAGGGATTTTAGGGTGCAGTTATGGAGAGGGTGAGGGATTTCAGGGTGCAATTACCTCAACACATCATATCACGGCCTTGTTGAGTTGACAGTTCAGATTGTAAGAATTGGATAGTCTGCTGATTATCTCAAGTTAACACCACCATGTGTATTAGAGAAGTATTACAGACTTTGACAAATGTCCGCAGAGAAGGAAACTCTTTCCTGCCAATCACCTTCATGGCCTTATTTACCAGTTTTCCAAGTTTAGTCTTGCATTGGACAGTTAAAGAGCCGAAGTAGGCAACCATACTGTAGCATATCAGACTCTCCAAAACAGCATTGTAAAAACAGGTCATGATTTTTGTGCTCACACCAAACAGCCTCAGTCTCCTTAAGAAGTGGAGTAAAGAAATTCAACATGTACATTCCATCTGAACAAATTGTCAATGTACACACCCAAATATTTAAAAGATTCAACCTGCTCTATTTGTCTAACTTCATTGACAACAAGATCATGGGTTTGCAGAGCACGAGGATCAAACACCATCTCCTTTTTATTCACATTAAGAGTTAAATGATGCTCACTGCACCAAGACAGAAAAGAGCTCTTGATGGTAGGTGAAGATGCAGTCGCCATTGTTAAGCAAATTATCGTGTCATCTGAAAATGTTATGACTGGCTGACTGTTCCGACATTAATTTGTGTACAGGGTGAACAAAATGGGTGAGGTTGCTGCACCTTGTGGCACACCCGTACTACAATTTTTGGCTTTGGATAAAGTATTGTTAACACTCACTTCTTGCCATCTATTTGTTAAGAGAGAGTAAAACCATTTCACAAGTGCAGGGCTCACATTCAAGTCAAATAGTTTTTGAACAAGAAGTTTGGGGCGTTCAGTATCAAATGCAGAACTAAAATCTGCAAATAAGACCCTTGCATCAGTCCCAGGAGATTCCAAATGCTTTCAGATCAGGTGTGACACACTGATGACTGCTTCTGCTGTGCTAAGGCTCCGTCTGTACGCAAACTGCTGTGGGTCAAAATACGGAGAAACTTCAGATTTTAGTCTCTTCACCATTATCTTCTCAAAACATTTCATCATAACACTTGTAAGGGCTTCTTTGCGTAATCCTTATTTGAGTTCAGGCAAGATGTCTTTGGAATTGGTACTATTACTGACTTTTTCTAAAGATCAGGAACTGTACACTTTTCAACAGAAGACTGAAAGATTGGATACCAGTCCTCAGCCAATTCCTGTGCACAGCTCCTGATTAAAAAAACAGACAACCCATCTGGACCAGCAGATTTTTTGGGACACGCTTTTCTAAAAGTAGACTGTATGCATTGCAAATCAATAGTATTCAAAACCATCATAATCAAATGTTAAAACAGTATCACAATCATTTTGTTCATTAAATGTTAAAAAGAAGTCACTGAGATCATTAACACATTCCTCATCTTTGATAGTCACCAACTGAGTCTTGCCTGCTGCCATGTGGGTCATTTTTTTCATTAAGTCCCACATCTTTTTATTACCATGGGACTTAAAAGCTCCCTCTAAAGTGACCTTGGGCTTTTCTCTTGCCTGTTTAATCATTTTATTCACTTTTTTCTGGACTGTGGCCGAGCGCACCATGTCCCTGTCCCTATATGCACGGCTCTTTTCATTACTACAGGTTTTAACCTCCTTGGTAATGTATGGCTTGTTATTTGGGAAGTGCTGTATGGTCTTATTGGGGACAACTGTGTCAACACAAAAGTTGATATAGTCTGTCATTGTCTGTGGCCTCGTTTAAGTCTAAACTGTGGAAAATACTCTAGTCCGTACAAGAGAGGCAGGCCCTTGAAGTTTCCACACTGTCCTCAGACCACTGCAACACTGTCTACTTCTGTGGATTTGATGCCTTAAGCATTGTTTTATAAATGGGCATAAGATGGACAGTGGCATGGTCAGAATTTGCGAGGGGTGGCAAAAAAAAGCTTGTAATGAAAAAGATTTACATTTATACCATACTGTATTCCAGGTGACGGACCCTCTACCAAAAAATGTACATACTGCAACTTTGAACTATACAGAACACCATTGCTATGGTTTAAAAATGTTTTTCTTAAAGAAAACGAGAACTATTTGATGGGCTGAGGAACAAAGTTGGACTAGGCTAGTGTCGGGTGAGGACATAGGGCTCACACTATATGGAACAGTATGTTATTTCAAGTTAAATTAACTGTCCAAATGTAATCTAATGTATAGAAGCATTTATATTGCATTAGGAATCCATTTTACACTGATGGCACTATCTTCTCCTCCGCAGAGACAAGCAAAGTACTCAGAGAACAAACTCAAATGCACAAAAGCCCGCAACGACTATCTGCTCAACCTCACTGCGACCAACGCACTGGTGGCCAAATACTACATCCACGACGTCTCAGACATGATTGATGTGAGTAGCACTTGCTTTCATTCTAAATATTGATTGTAACTACAGCAAGGCCCATTTGTCTTCCATATTTCCTGTAGTAAATGTTTATATTAAAAAAACACCAGTGAAGATACAGAATTTAGGAAATCCTTGTAGTTCAAATTCAAATTCGCTGCTAGACCAAACAGGTTATGCATATGCACCACAAGCTCTACCAGATAAACCCAACCTTATGACACATGTGGTATTATGAGCAATGAGAGTAACTGCAGGGCCTTTCTATACAGCATAGCATTGTTGTATTGCTAGGTTTTCAGATGACCCCACAACATTGCAAAGGACTATTGGAATTAATGTCATAATGAAGGAATACTACTGTTAACTGCTGACTTTTCTTATATGGTAGCTAGTTTAAATGTGTAGGTTTGAATAGAAATTACTAGGTTCAGCATTTGAGCTTTTTCCTTTTGGATATTTTTGAAAGTAAATGTTATCAACAGGGAAAACTGATTCATGGTATTTATCACAATTCAGCAACACACAAGTCCATCGTAGGGCTGGGCGATATGGACCAAAAAATATATCTCGATATATTTTGCTATATCTCGATATACGATATATATCTCGATATCTTTACAGGAAAAATACAGCCCCCCCCTAATTTTAATTTAGTACTGCACTTAAACACTCTGCATCCCTTTTTGGACCCTCACCTACAGTTTAAGAACCTCTTCTTTAAGAGAACTTCCACTGGCACTTTACACAGAACTGCTTCAAAGTGAATAAAGTGTGCAGGATTTTTAAAACTGTATTTTCAAATTCCTAACTGGAGTTACATTCTCTTGTTTTAAAGTGGTATTTAGTCTCTGCACATTTACCAAATCAAACGCACATTGTGACAAACGGATTTATTTGGCATTTGGCACAGGCTGCAGAGAGGAGCCCCGCACGCTCCCGCACACCGGGATGAGTTTATTGGCGACAGCAGCGGCCTTAATGAAAAATGACCGCACTCAGTATTCAGACCTTGAGTCCATGACAAGACCGAGACAAAGGTCTCGCTTTAGCGGAGAAGAAAGTCCAGTGGTGTGGGGGTGTCTACTGAGAGGTGGGACAGGTGTGGGTCCTGCTGCGGGGCGCGGGGTTTTGAAGCGGAGTTTGTATGAGTTTGTTCGCACACGCGGAGCTCGTGTGCTGGAGTCGTGCGCAGTCGGAGGTGTCATGTGGTTGCGCTCGCGCTGGGAAACGTGCATTTAGAAAGTTTAACTCGTCACGTCACGTCTGTGCGCAGCTCCTTATTGTGCTGCAGAAGCACTCGCACAGATGCGCCTGTTTTGTTTTCCACGTTCGCACACCGAAATATTTGCTCGCAAATGCGAGTGAAATGGGCGCACTGTAGAGCCCTGGTCCTTGTCTTGGTTTAGTCCGCGATCGAGCCCCGGGCTCTGCGGCCGTGTTTAGTCCTGGTTTAGTCCTAGTCCTGGTTTAGTCCGAGGCCAGCTCCGGGCTCCGGGGAGGAGCTCGGGGGACAAACGCGAGGAGACGGAGGCGAGCGCGGCACAGAGAAGGCGAGACAAGCGAAGCGGCGAAACCAGAAGTAAACGTAAGAATTATAGCGATATATCGATATGTCAGAATTCATATCGAGTTTCAAAAATATCTCGATATATTTTAAATATCGAGATATCGCCCACCCCTAGTCCATCGCATTAAATTTAACAAAATTCAGAAGAGAACTAAACAGACGCAGACACACAGCAAGGTGATAGGCTGAGATACTGCATCACCTGTGCAAATACACCGGAAAAGACTGAAGGATTGATAGGATGTTGGTTGAGCTGATAATCCTGTTTGTAATTCATACATTTTATCTTCGCACAGTGTTGTGACTTGGGTTACCATGCCAGCCTGGCGCGCACATTGAGAACCTACCTATCTGCTGAGTACAGCTTGGAAACTTCTCGTCATGAAGGTCTGGACCAGTTGGAGGGAGCAGTGGACGCTATGGACATCAGAGGAGACAAGCTCAAGTTCATGGACATGCACAGCCAAATCTTCTGTCCTCCTGCACGGTTTGACTATCAGCCTCACATGGGAGATGAGGTGAGGGGAGGAGGAGTAAGAGGAGGGCCGGTGATGATCAGTGTTGGGAAGTAACTAAATGCATGTACTGAAAATGCATATTCATAATACCAATTTTGACTAACTGTATTCTGGTACAGTTTGGTGGTATGCAGAATTCAGTTGATTTCCTAAAATGAAAGGAATCCATTGTAGCTCTTCTGCATGCATGTGTAATTATTTGTTCTCTAATGAGTATTGCATAAATGATTTGCAAATTGGTACTACACACACAAAGCTGTTTTTAACTTTACGTCACGTTTACGCAACAACAACAAAAACACAACTCATTGTGAAAGTATTCTAAGTATTCAGAATCTAGTACTCTGATTGCACCATGTAACAGAGTATGTTACAAAATACATTTTAAACCAGGTTATCAGTATTTTGTAACTAAATACATTGTCAAAGTATTCTTCCCAACACTGCATGTGATGAAGTATAATGTATGCATATGGAGGCTGATTCTTATTCAAGGTGCTGTTGTCCTCTGTGGCAGGTGTGTCAGGTGAGCGCCCAGCAGCCGGTCCAAACAGAGCTGCTCATGCGCTACCACCAGCTGCAGTCTCGGCTCGCCACACTAAAGATAGAAAATGAAGAGGTAAGGGGAAAGAGTAGGTGTATAATGTTACATAGACAGCAACATAATAAACATGAACACACTGGATATGATCGGACAAATGCAATATATTTAGAAGTGTTGCACATTTCAGTATGACATTGCTGTGACATTGGTGTGAGCTGAATCCAACCTGAATAAGTCACAAACAAGGTTCTTTCTTTGCTCAAACCATACCATCAATACTTTACTCTAACTCCAAACCCATTAAATAGTTACTGAGCTCAAATCATTCTTAATAAACTGGTTATAAATGGAGTCTTATTCACTATAATCAGATCTGAATGATGTATTTTGCCTACTTAAATGCCATTTTAAAAGTGAATGATGTAACTTTGCTGGTGGTGGGATTGCTACATATTAGTCTCTTTGTTCATGCTTTATTAAGTTTTACCCAAATGGAAAAGTAATACAGGTCATAATAATAGTAGAAGTAAAATTTGTGAATCAAGTTAAATGTGAAACTAATATAAAATTAAAATATAAGTCATGATTAAATGTGCATTGACAATACCAAGCCTGGATTGTCCTTTCAGCAGCAGTTTTAAATACATTTTATAAATGTTTAAAATACACAAATGTCATGTTGTTGTGATATGCGTCAAGGTGATTGCATTTAGCTTCTTCTAAAATGATACAGACCTTCTACATTAAAGTCCTGAGTCATTTTCTCATTTTATCAGATTTTTTGACAGGAAATTACTGTCTGTCAAAACATACAAGGTGCAGAGCAGGAAGATGAATTGCAGATTTGTATCAAAAGATGTAAGATAGCCCTTTAAGTTTCATTATTGCACTGATGTAGAGATTAACCTGTAGTTTATTCTCTATAGCTTATTTACAATACACTCTAAGGAGGAATAAGAACTAGTCAAAATACACACAACTCAGGGATGTGCACAGGAATTTTGAGGGGCAGTTGCTCTGACATGAAGAAGGGGGGCACCGCACCGCCCGCCAAAGTTGAATGAACTACAGTAAAACTTATTAGTTTTATTTTCCCTGCAATTCTGGCGTTTCCCAATAAATGGCGCAGTCTAGGTATATTGATACAGAGAACCAAATTATCTATAAGGCCCCGTGGGTCAGTGCCCAGGGGTAGAACTATATGTTGAACACGTCTTTCTCACTCATGGTCTGAAACCTTCCCATAAAGCACTGTGACCAAGTATATATCTAGTGTGCCGCGCACTCCTCTTGCGCCGCATCTCCTCTTGTACAGCGTGGGCACGGCGCGTGGATCGTGTCTTGTCGCGTATGCTGCGTGGACCGTGCTTCCTCCTGTGCACCTCTAAACCAGAACTAACACCAGGACTAAGCCAGGTCTAAACCAGATCTACAACCAGGACTAAACAAGCATTAAATCAGGCCAAAACCAGGTCTAAACCAGGACTACAACCAGGTCTAAACCAGGACTAAAACCAGGTCTAAACCAGGTCTAAACCAGGTCTAAACCAGGACTAAAACCAGGTCTAAACCAGGACTAAAACCAGGTCTAAACCAGGACTAAAACCAGGACTAAAACCAGGTCTAAACCAGGACTAAAACCAGGTCTAAACCAGGACTAAAACCAGGTCTAAACCAGGACTAAAACCAGGACTAAAACCAGGTCTAAACCAGGACTAAAACCAGGTCTAAACCAGGACTAAAACCAGGTCTAAACCAGGACTAAAACCATGTCTAAACCAGGACTAAAACCAGGTCTGAACCAGGTCTAAAACCAGGTCTAAAACCAAACAAGAATTTGCAGGAGGTGGTTGCTACATTCATTTAACCCCGGTCCGCCACGGCGTCGCGGACCGGGAACTTGCTCTGCGGGGCATCTAGGGGGCAAATCTAGACGTGAAAACCTGTGTGCTTCGACCGATTAAAAAAATAATAATAATAAAAAAAAGAAACATTTTTCCCCTGGAAGGGCAACTTCAGTCGAGGAGGCCAGACGGGCAGTTGCCAGGGCAACCAAAGCAACCCCCCTCTGCATGTCCCTGACACAACTAGTAATAATGAAGAATATAGATGTTTGATACTGACAATCCATTAACCAAAAGTGTGCCTTAAACGCATGGACATTATATATTTTAAGAGTATAATACAGTTAAGGTTAATGTACACTTTATTGTCCCCAAAGGGAAAGTTATCCCATCCTTAAGTGCAGCTGGGGCAACTTGTTAATTGTACTTCTCTGTCTACAGATTCTGAGATCCTAATAATGTTGAGAGCTTTTGCCAGTGCCACACAGCACCCCATTTTAGTCAATTAATCAAAGCCCAAGACATGTCTTTAGAAATTCTTTAATGGGCTACAGCTCTAATGTTACAGGGTAAGTGTATACGGTTTAATTCAAATGAAGCAGCTCGGTCAACTATTTCTTTTCAGATTTATTTATCAATGACATTAAATGAATATTAATTCTATTAGAGGAAGGACATTAAAGAAAAACTTGTACACTTCCAGCCTCGCTCTACAGCAATAGACAGCCTTCTCCCTGGGCTCTGATCCTTGTACCATGTAACAGTAAACAGTAGGTCCTATGGGCTGTCACTTCACATCTGTATTCATGTGGTGTTGTGTTGGCCCCTCACTGCAGACCCCCGGGCCGCTCAGGACCCTCTGACAGATATTGTTCAAACGTGACCAGGGTTTGAGTGAAGGTCAGGGCTGGACTCATGAATATGGAGAAACACAGAGCTGGACCTCAGAGGAGAGATCAAACACGGTGGTCCTTTCAGACAACAACAGGGAAAACTGGGATAAGGCTTTTGTACTGTGTTTTTATCTATGTTATACACTATATATGCTTACTGCTTATTAGAGATGGGCACTGTCAAATTATTGATAATATTTCAAATGTTGTTTTGAATACCCTGTGTACCCTGCTTAAAAATTTAACAAACCTATCATCTTCAAAACAAGGGTATAAAGTGATATTTTTACATTTCTTGACAAAATATCCTCTGATCATTTGGGGGTACTCTCTTATGTCTTTGATTTTTTTTCATTGCATAATCCATGTCAAAATTTGTTGCCAAGGTAACATGTTATTTTCAGAGCATTGTGGGCCATGAAAGAATTATTTTTACTGTAGATCTGGCTCTGATTTAAACCACGAGTTTTAAATAACCAAATCACATTCATTATTAAAAGTGGCATTTTTGCAGAGTGTATAGGGGTATTAAAATAAATTAAGGACTCAAATCCAGTTCTGTTCATGGCTAATTCGTAATACATAGTTTTTTGTAGATCCTAGCAGTATATTTGTGTATGTTGCACAACTTTTAACAGCCGTCTTAGTCATTTTGTGTCACAGGAGTAGATTTACACTACTTCCTGTCTGACACTGATGTTGCCTAATTGTTCCTGTCACCACTCGTCATGCTAATTGCGCTGCTGTTTACGGAGCCTGTCAGTGCTGTGAAAATTCTCTATTGTGGCATCATCTCTGTGGAATCATGTGGTTTGTTTATACCCCACACCTATGAGAATTTGACTTCTTTCTCCCTTTTTTCATGTTTTATTCACGCATTTTCAAAGTTTAACAAATATAAACTGACATACAATTTTTGAGCGTAGATGTCACAATATACATTTTTAGTGTTTAGGATTATATGAGAAGAAATTTTGTGAGATGACATTTTATTGAAATGTGTAATTTGTCTATTAAATAGCTTTCAATCTTTAACTGTATATATTTTCTCTGGCTGATTATGTCACATCAGTTTTACATTTTCAGTTTAATTTCATAAAGTTACATACTAAACTGGAAGAATGGCAATTAATTAATGAAAGAAAATTATGGATTTCACTGGTGTCAATAATCGCAAATAATTGTTAAATTGTGGTGATGTCATAACAGGAAAAGGTGATATCTTTACGGAGCTCTGTTCATGAGAAAGTATAATACATTTTTATCAGAAGTTCTAATGAACTGACTCTACTTTTTCAGTTTATTAAATGCAGTTTTTCTATCCTGTGTGCGTCAGGTGAGGAAGACCCTGGATGCGACTCTGCAGACCCTGCAGGACATGCTCACTGTGGAGGATTTCGATGTGTCCGACGCCTTTCAGCACAGCCAGTCCACCGAGTCCGTCAAATCTGCATCTTCTGACTCCTACATGAGCAAAGCCAACATTGCCAAGAGACGCGCCAACCAGCAAGAGACAGAGGGCTTCTACTTTACTGTGAGAATAACTATATTTTAGAGATGGGCAAGGCTAATGGAATACATATAATATAATACACATAACATATTTATTAGAAAGTGGCAGCTGTTTTGTTGAATTTGCCATCAGTATGCCTATAACGGAATCAAAAACAATGATCGTTTTGCCATTTTAGAAGCCAAAACTATTTGAATGACATTATACCACTTCCTTTACCTGGGTTTTTCCACAATATGGCATAAACATAAACATTTTGTCTGTATTCAATTCCATTTGATATGTGGCATCACCTTCAAGGCTGTCCAAGGTTGCAGTCCCTTAAGTGATGGTAGATATAAGGACATTTACTCCATTTGATATTGTGTATATGCATATTGTATAGTGTACGCAGAGAAAAAATAATTCACAGACTTTTTTACATGTTTTTGCTAGAAAGTCTGTATTTCCCATAGCTATCTTTTGGGTGCTCTAATGATTTTCTCCATGACTTTAAAATACCTACATGATACACTACACTGACATGCCCAAAATATAACAACATTTTTAATTCACAGAAATACAAGGAGTACTTGAATGGCAGCAACCTCATAGTGAAACTGCAGGCCAAGCACGACCTTCTGAAGCAGACACTGGGGGAAGGTGAGTGTTACATAAGAGATCTGGAGACCGCTGGGCCTGGGTCAAGTTCACAGTTAAAGGTTAAAGTGTTTACATCTGAAACTGAGCACACAGGGGTCCTAGCCATCTTCCTTAGAGTCAATAAATGTTGCACAATAAAACCTGAAGTCTAGAGCAGTGCTTCTTATGTACTGGTACGGGTGCATCTTCTGGTACATACACTTTCTATGGTAGGGTCATGTTTAATCTTGACCCTATAAGATATATGGACCACTGCTTGGTTCTTATTAAGTCTAGGTTAACATGTGTTCTTTATATGTTAAGATATTTTTTTTGTTTATTTGTAGAGCACAAATCATACGCTGAGTAATTCTGGGTTACTTCTTCTTAGTCTTGGTTAAGTCCTGTTTCAGATCTGGTTTAATCCTGTATGGCCCAGTATCTTGTTAGTTCTTGTATATTTGTGGTTTTGGCCCAGATTTACAACTGGATAATTACTGTTTAGTCTTGTTTTAGACCTGTTTAAGATCTAGTTTGTCCAGTTTTTGTCGTAGTCTTTGAATTTTTATAAAAGCTGGCTGAAACGTTTGTGAATCACTGCCCTAGATGAAAATGTTTTTATTATTATTTATTATTATTTATATGTAGAATCTATACATCTACAGAAATCTATTCACAGGTTTCAACTTCTTGTTCCACCATTTTGGGAACTTTTCACCAATTTTAAAGATATATTATTTTATTTTGAATTGATAATTACTATGGCAACAGTGCCAATTTTTCCTCCCACTGATACCCATGGATATAAAAACAATCTCATAATTCCTTTAAAGTATTCTCATAACTTTATAGAGCATGTGAACAACACGTAGTCCTCGTCATCTTTCTGCTTATGTCCTCTTCTGCCTCTTAACTCCAGTGAGAGCGCTGCTTTTATCTCAGGATTACATTTATTTGACGTAAAGTAAGCTCTTGCTATGAGCTACTTCACACATGATGTGATTTTCAAACCGACATTTACGACTCACTGATCAAAGTCACTGTAGCCAGTCCAAGAGGGATCATGAAATATCCACGTGGTACTGAACAGGGCCAAGTTCCTATCTTGTTTCCCTGGAGACAATTCCCTTATGGGGCGGGTTTTAATTAAAAAAAAGAAAAATAATAAGAAATTGGCTTTTAAGTATTACTTTTTTATTCAATCTAACTACTGAACATTAATCTAGATTCATGCACATAGAGAGATGGAAGAGCAGCCACATTGGATATATGGCTCATGTATAACTAGTAAAAGTAGTACAAGTTTTCCTTCAAATATAATACCGTTTATAAGTTTGTTAAGATGAGTACTGCTATAAATTCTACTATTTCTAGATTTAGAAGTAGAAGTTAGAACTTACAGTAAATATTACAGTAAATTCATAAAAAAAATTTTTTTAAGCAATTGGTGATTTTTTTTATTTATTATTTATTTAAATTGAAAAACAAAACTAAATATAAGATAGAACATTAGAATTTAATATAGTTCAGATTTGGACACTTACAACAATAAAGTATTTTTTATCCACAAATAGCACTTCATAAAATTCAACTTAATTTGTCCTGACCTCCCGGTTGCCCCTGGAGACACTTCCCTTTGGGGCCGTTTCCAGGGTGACCACTGAATGACCGTGGCCTGGCTCTGAGTCAAACCCGCCATGCTGCTCGCCCCATTCACAGCTCTGAATAGAGACCCGCTCTCTCATAACACCCTTTCTGTGTCCATCTGCCAGCCCTCCACTGCACTTTAGGCACACAAGTCACTCTGTGCTCAAGTTTACTAATGCACCATTTGGCTTTTCTGTTACAGGGGAAAGGGCCGAATATGGAACAACAAGGTAAGATGCACACTGAAACATACCAAAGAACATTCTCACGTTCTGGTAAAGTGGATGTTGTCATAGTTTCAGATGGAGGCCCTTTATAACTCCAAAATTTCAAAAATTCTCATCCACAAACGTAATATTTATTTGTGACAGATTGGCTCCACAAACTTTCCATATTAAATTGATGGCTTAAAGTCCTTGGAACTGACAACAATCATGTCTTTGGGGTTGATTAATTGGGCTTTATAATAATAATAATAATTAGATTTTTGTGGATTTATGCTGTCAGATGAGACACTGAGCCAAACCTTGAGCCAGTTTCTGTTTCATGTGGATATTAGTAATTAGATATATTAATTATAAACCAGGTTAACAAATCTGCAAAACAGCAAATTCCCCCATAGAATTCTGACCTGTCCTCCCACTAAATTTTAAATAGGAATTCAGTAATCAATAAAAATAATTTGATGTCATGTGATTGTAACCATTAAAACATACACTTTTAGGAATAATTTTACACACAAAACAATTTGCATGAAAATACTCACTAATGTCAAGCCGTCTGTGACGTGTATATGGACATACACTGTTGCCCATACATTTGAAAGGGCTTTTTATTTGCTAATAAATGTGTTATTTTCATTTATTTTATATATTTGTGATTCATGCACAGTCATTTTCCTATGCTGTTTTACACAGATCAGTAAGTGCATTTAACCTGATAGTGTCTAGTAATTCATCACATTTATTTACCACTTAACTACCTCCATGGACACTCAAAGCTCTTTACATTGAAGATCCACTGACCCATTAACATGAGCATTCAGTCATTGATGCATAAGCAGTGGAGGCATGGAGGGTTAAGTGTCTTGCCCAAGGACACAGTGTAGAATGTAATGGTGGGAGCTGGGCTTGAACTGCCAACAGTCACATTAGTTAACTCAACCACCTACCAGAACTTCACTGAAAAGAAAATAAACTTAATCTGAGTCCTAGTTGTTCCAATGATATTAATGTGTAACGATTTATTACATTAGTTTACACATATGAAATTCTGTATGTTTCGGGTGATGTTTCACTTTATAGATACCTTATTGCCTTGTCTGTATGTACGTCTGTAATGTTCCACCGTATGGCATTAAACTTGTGCAATGATTCAGTTACATGTTTTTTATTGCTCAAAATTACTGAAAAAACATGCATTCTTACTGTGAGCAGGCTTGGCTCTTCACAGACCTGACCTGCAACTTGGCCTGGTGTTGTCACCTGCTTGTCTCCATAGAGACAGACAGTTTAATGCCAAACTCTAGAACATCCTTGGTAAAACGATAGCATTTATATGAAGAGAAGCTGGTGGAGAAGAAAATGCCAGTGTGATGGTCTACAGTGTGGCTTCATGTATTCATTCACAATATCCTTGATAACCATGTACCAACAGTCCACCCCACCCATCTGCCCCCAGGCCCCCCACTCTTCCCCCTAAACCCCAGAGAATGAGGAAGTATAGACCTCGCCCCGCCTTTAACCGTAAGCTGTTTAACGGCAATATGGCGGCCTTCATCAAGGTACCAGCTCCTCTGTGCCTTCTGTCTCTGCGTGAATTCAGCTGTTTACATGTCCTAGGGTCTATTTTTCTGCCTACCCGAAATACTGACTTCCTTCCTGCTCACTGCTTTTACTATCAATACTTCGATGGGGAGGTGAGAGGTAAAATGTGGTGATGGTATTTTTTACTCTCTTGCATTCTCTAAATCAATACATATTTTGTTACAACCCATGGGCTCGAGCACAGCAATAATGGCCCATGCAAAACAGGCTAAGACAAACAAGCTGCAATTAGAGGTAGTTGCATCTGGAGTTATTATTTTGTGAATTTGGGTGCATTGGCCTCTTGTCTGTGTAGTCTGTCTTTCTCACTAACCTGGTCTTGTTGTTGTTTCCTCTCTCGCCTTACTGCTCTGTGTGTCCAGGGGGAGAAGAAATGTCCGTGCCAGGAGTCAGGTACATGGCCTATATAGTGGGCGTAGATAGTACTAGACTCGAAGCTAACCACTCTGCCGCTCTCCTGTTTGCATTGCTGTTGATTATGTGTATTGCTAAATATGTTTTGTGCCTGTTCTCAACATCTACTGACTCTTTCCTTATTTACCAAATGAATGTCAAAATTGCTACCCTTGTTCTGAATGCATTTAAGTGGTATATTTTCTGTTGTATTGTTCCCGTAATAGTGCTGTTTTTCTCTGTAGGACTCTGGGCAGCCTATACCAGCGGTAGTTGAGAGCTGTATTAGGTACATCAATCTATATGGTGAGTATTTGGACTGGGCAATATGGCAAACACAATCACATATTTCTTTTCATGTATTGATTTCTTAGAATAATTTTTGGTCTTTCAGTTTTATTTTGATAATAATCAAGATAAAAGATTTAACACATCAAACTTATTCAACAATTGAACTCTGCTCTGCTGCTTGTATTCATTTTTAATTACAGTCAGAATAATTTCTTGTATGTATATGCGTTTTTTTTTGTTTTTTTTTACCAGTACCATATTTTTCGGACTATAAGTCACACTTTTTTCATGGTTTGGGTAGTCCTGCGACTTATATATTAAAATAAAATAATTTCACATGTTTGTTATTTTCACACTGACAGTCACAAGAGGGCGCTCTAGGCTTGTGTGCCAGTATATGCTACTCCCGTTACTCCTGTACCATTCAACATTTAAAGTTTAAGATCAACTTATAAAGACAACTTAGAAAGACTGAACACAAATGCCCTCAAAAAGAAAATCATATTCTGCAGATTACAAGCTGTGTTGAAATGCAGCCGAAAACAGTGATTGAGCAGCAGAAAGAAAGTTTGGAGGGAGCGAGAAACTTGTGAGGGACTGGTGAAAAGCAGAGGATACTCGAACTGCAATGAAGAAAACAAAAAAAGCTGTTACCGCTTGATGCAACTCAACCGCCTCTATCAGAGCACAGACAACGATGTCCCAAAAATTGCAGTAGATTTCCAAGCCAAGGTCGACAGATTGAAGTGTTGAAATGTCTGTGCTTGGTCTTTGATTTTATAAAATAATTTTCCCCCCAAAAAATGCGATTTATAATCCAGTGCGATTTATATATCTTCTTTTCTTCTTCATTATGCATTTTTTTGGCTGGTGCAATTTATACTCAGGAGCGACTTATAGTCCGGAAAATACAGATATGAAACATGATCTCCTTCTCCTCACCTTGTGCTTTTTTAGGCTTTGTTTTTCCTCTGTTAGGCCAAATCTGAAACAGTATCAGGCAGCAGCATTGTAGATAGCATCTAGTGGTGATATGTGAGAATACACCAGGGGCAGATCAGGCCAGTCTAATAACAGATGGTAGCTTTAATATCTACACTTTGTCACTTTTAACCTAAACATTTAATATGCATGCATTATGTGAATATTTCTCAAACAACAAACTAGAAAATAGCTGGATTAAGGTCTCATTATCTCCTTTGTAGTAAATAAATAATTTAAACAATTAGAAGCCTAAGGGGCTTCTTGGAATCCGTGTTAATTGACTGTAAAGATGTAAACAGAAATAATAAGCACACGGGGCGCACTTTTCATTTTCAGTGTCACTCACAGAAACCATTATTACTGCACTAACAATGTGTAAGTCACAATGAACATGGGCTTCTAATTATCTGCGACACCTCACTGCAGGGGGTGCTCTTAATCTTATAGACTCTGCTTCATGTATTTTTCAATACACCATGCATCACACACAAACATGGCTTCACTTTTCATCCACTTAAATACATTTCATACATTTGAATATTATATGTTTAGTTCAAAGCAAATATCTTAAACTGAAAGATTCAGCATTATTTTTTATTAGTTACGATCCTAGTTGGCTTGTTCTTTATTGAGTTGAAAATTGAGCGTCTTAAGTAGAATGCAGTGTTTTACATATTAATATATGTTATACACAGAGTTGCCTTCTTGATGCAGTGATTTCCAATACCTTAATACTAATAATAATTCATTTTTATGTGTATTTTTACATACTGTGGCTCTAAAGAATGCATTTTCATATTCGCAGGTCTACAGCAGCAAGGTATATTCCGAGTGCCTGGATCCCAAATAGAAGTCAATGATATTAAGAATGCATTTGAAAGAGGTAAATATATTTGAATGTCTTTATCCCTCTAATTGAATAGATTTTTTTTTTTTGATGGAGTGGTCAGATAGAGTGATGGTTGTAGCTTTAGAAGTATACCAAAAGCATTTCTAGTAGTTGCAATTTCTATCTTCTATTTTTTCTTTTTTTATCGCCATATATAATATTTTCAATACATAAGAGGGGATAAAAAGTAAGACTCCAACTCTCCTGATTTGTAATGTTATTGGCAGAGTTAGTTCCCTGATTGGTGTCTGCATGATTCATGAGAGTTAAATCTGTGTACAGGGGAGGACCCACTCATGGACGACCAGGCGGATCATGACATCAACTCTGTAGCCGGTGTTCTCAAACTTTACTTCAGGGGTTTAGAGAATCCTCTGTTCCCAAAAGAGCGCTTCCTGGACCTCATCTCCACCACAAGTGAGTAAAAAATCAGTAACCAGATGAATACATTCTTAAACAAATCAAAACTAGATACTTGTTTGAATAAGTACAATCGATACTGAAAAAAAAAGCATTAATAAGACAAAGTTGAACCTTTTCTGAATAATTGTAGAATGGTCTAAATCTATATTAGTACTAGTATAAGACCACATGGTAAAATTAAAGATATAACTATTTGATGCTTTGAAAATTACATTACATTGTTAATAAAGACTGTTTTTTATTATCATTGTGGTATTAGACTTGTGTATCAAACCTTTTTTAAAAAAAAAGTCTGACATTTTATCTATTCCTGACAACACTGCCAGTGAGTTAGTATCTATACACATACATAGAGAATATATGTCTGTTTTTTGGGGGAAGTCCAGTTGATTCTAACTTTGATTATTCTTATATTTATTGTTTTAGAGTTGGATTCTGGGGCTGAAAGAGCTCGTCACCTCTTGCAAATTATTGGGACTCTACAAAGACCTGTCATTATTGTCATGAGATATCTCTTTGCTTTTCTAAATCAGTAAGTTGTGTTTTGTATATTTTACATTACTTGTTGACAGTGACAGATATTTTAAAGATGAATTTAAATGCTTAAATACTAATTGTAATTGTTTTTACTGTTACCAGAGGGTTGTAGGTTCAAATCATCATGCCTGAAGCTGATAATGTCATATTAATAATAATGTCATATAATGTGCTCTACACTCACAGGTTAGCAATAGGTAAAATACAGTATTATTAGAACAGCCGCTCTAACAGCTTGTAGCTTTTGTAGTTACCTATATTTTTCTCCTCTTTTTTTTGCTTCTCCACAGTCTGTCCCAGTACAGTGATGAGAACATGATGGACCCCTACAACCTAGCGATCTGCTTTGGTCCCACTCTCATGCCCATTCCAGACGACCAGGACCCTGTTTCCTGTCAGGTCCACGTCAACGAAGTCATCAAAACTTTTATTATCCACCACGAGGCCATTTTCCCAACCCACAGAGAGCTCGACGGGCCCATGTATGAGAAATGCATGGCTGGAGGGGAGGAGTACTGGTGAGCAAGGACTGTTTCTGTGTGTAGATTTACAGCCAAATAGTGTACTTTTGTAAGGGCTAAAGGAAAAGAAGGAAGAGCATAATATTGTTAAAGGAGCCATATTATGCAATATATTTATAATTTACTTCTGTGAGATTTTAACCATGTTTAAATAGTCTTCCATCATCATTAGCCTACTGTGGATTTGTGTTTGATTGATCCATGCATGTTTCTGTAAGTACATTTGAGGCTGGAGTGCTCATCTTTCACCCACCTCCTATCCCCACCCACATCCCTCTAATTACATGTAATGAATTTTTTTTTACACCAGCTCATACAGAAAAGAGGCAGGGCCAGAGGCAGAGAGGCAGTTATGTCATTTTTTGCATGAATTTTGGTGTTACAGGTTTAGATTAGTATTGCACTTTCCAATGAACAAAATATAAAATGTGGTAGTTAATTACTAATACCAAAAATAAAGAAAGTATAATATATCATCCTTAACTCCTTTGTTTTATCTGTTAATAGTGAAAGTCCCCACAGCGATGCAGGAGCTCTTGACGAAGTAGACAATGGCACAGGACCAAACACAAGTGATGAGGGTAAGTCATAACAACTAGTGCATTAAATAAACAAATGTGATTGAATTGTATTAGATTGTGTGTGTGTCTTGACAGAACTGGAGCAGATCGAGGCCATAGCAAAGTTTGACTATGTGGGGCGCACTCCGAGGGAGTTGTCCTTTAAGAAGGGGGCGTCCCTGCTGCTGTACGTGCGAGCGTCAGACGACTGGTGGGAGGGGCGGCACAACGGAGTAGACGGGCTCATTCCACATCAGTACATTGTGGTACAGGACACGTAAGGACACTATATCTTTGTGTTCAAATATTTATATAATGTTACAGAAAAAGTGAACATACAGCAACTTGCAATCAGAGAAAAAACTTGAATTTTAATAAGTCCAGTCTCAACATTAGCATTTTATAGTTCAAACTGCCACATTGCCAACGCAGTACTTTGTGTTAATTTTAGGATTTTTAAGGCAGTTATGAATTGTTCTAACTGTTGAAATTAGATCATTTATTTGTTTTGGAATATTACTGAAACAATCGTACATTTCCATAGTTATAGTCATTATCACTATCATTATTATAGCATGCTTTATCTTCGTAGACAGATTAGAAGATTGTACTACATACATGTGGTGATGAAACATTAATGAGTTTGCTTTAAGTCAAAACTGATTGTGGGAAGTCTTAATGATATGTCTGTGCATCAGGGACGATGCCTTCTCGGACGGGCTCCACAGGACAGACAGTGAGGCGAGTAGCGGTCACCATGACGACAGAGCAGCCAGAGACCACCAGGCTGAGCATACACCTGAGCACCGCTTTGGACCTGCACATGGGCGGTAAACAGCAACCTTCCAACCCTCTTTTATTTTGTAATTCCAGTCACATTTATTAACAACATATTTTATAACAACATAATAGCGCTTTGTGTTGCATTTTTGTATGAAAAGCGCTCTATAAATAAAGTTTGCTTGATTGATTGATAATACCTTCTTATGCACACAGTAACCACATTTAAGAAATTCTGCATTCAAAACCTGCAGTTTTGCTAAGAATCTTGATTCACACCTGTTCAGGGTAAGAGTGCGTTCAGATGGTGGTCCTGCGGTTCCTCGCCATCGAAACATAGGGGATGGTCACAGTCCGCCCCGAGCAGAGCCTCCTAGAGTCCTGCCGCGGCCCTGCAGCCCTCAAAAGATCGCAGTGACCAGGGGTCCAATAGACAGCCCAGAGAAGAGGCGCCTTACCACCTTTGGGAGCGCAGGACACATCAACCATCCTGACAGAAAGGTCTTCTCCGACAGCCACTCTCAGCGTGCCTCCCCCAGCACCACACGCCACGCCAGCCTAGGGGACCACAAGGCCCTGGAGGCTGAGGCTCTGGCTGAGGTGAGTTTCATTTCACTTATAAAAACAGCAGTTCATAAAACTGAATCTAATCTTGTCTTTATATTGGTTTGTAAGGACATAGAGAAGACCATGAACACAGCTCTTCACGAGCTGAGGGAGCTGGAGCGTCAGAACGTAGCAAAGCACGCCCCTGATGTGGTGCTGGACACTCTGGAGCCTTTGAAGCACCCTGGGGTGCAGGATGTCCCAGGCAGCCCCCTCCACACCATGGTGATTCGGGACCCTGATGCAGTGCAGCGGCGCAGCAGCAGTAGCTCTTCTTCTGAAACAATGACCACTTTTAAACCTGCTCTGACCAGCCGCCGGCCTAGCGCCCCCATGAGGCCTCCCCCAGTACGACCTGTGAGGCCTGCTCCTGTCCTGGGACAGGGACCGCACCGCTCCAGCAGCTCCAGCTCCTCTGGTTTAGGCAGCCCCGGGATCACACCCACAGAGAGGGGCTTCCCTAAAGCCCCCTCCCCTTCACCCTCCACCTCCTCATCCTCCTCAGACAAACAGGGCAACATGTAGAGGACAGGGAGCTGTGGATGAGTGTAATATCTCACTCACATTTATAAAGACACCTGGTCTGTATCAATATGAAACTACCTTAACACTGCTGCTGCTGGTCTCATGGCCTTTCTCTGGACTGGTCAGTGATCAAAGACTTAAAATAAAAAGCATTTTAAAGAGACTTCCACAATCAGATACTGCTACGCTGAGTAGTCATGCTGGACAGAAAGGGATGCACTGGAAAGCTTGTAGAGAAATAGTACATGTTTTGAGCTGTATACGTAAACTATATGTATGCTATTACAGAAACACCACTATCAATAGGCCCACAGGGTTAAATAACTTTCTAAGAGTACTGCTTTATCTGAGCTGGGTATAAGCTCAGTTGGCCTTTTTCACATTATGGTCAAATCTAACCTTAGTTACGAGTGTATGTCTGAGCTGAAATACAGTTGCACATTGACAAACATTGATGCCTCAGAAACCTGCCCTGACTTCATCATGAGCAATTAGATATTGTTTTGTATTGATACTTGAGAACAAGAACATACAAGTGACAATTACACAGATTTTTGTTTAAATGCTATGTCACCACAGCCTATTTACAAAACACATGATTTTATAAAGCACAGATGTGACAAGCATTTGACACGCCCCTGACTTCTCTTGTCATTCTGATTTTCCTGCACTGAAGCCAGACCAACTGTGGCTGTCAGGCAGAGACACGCAATCAATAGTAATTTGAGACTTGAGCGTTTTAGTCCTGCCCACCCTGTACTCATGTTGTTGTGAGAAAACAATAATACATTTTCTTTTCAACCCTAGTAATCTATCATTTAATAATACCACAGCAGTAGTTTAAAGTGTAAACCAGGTAACCGCCATGATATAGAGGACAATGAAATTATTGTGGATTATGTATACATTCCATCTATAAGTAATGTAAAATAGAAAATATAGTATAAACATTACCTCAAAAAACAAGTACAAATCAAGAGACTAATGCACTTCTACACTACAGGGAAACTGCTGCATTGTGAGTCCTGTATTTTACTAGAAAACAATTATAGCACATCCATATCAAGTGTTTAGTGTAAGTGCTGTGTGTCGTCTTGACGATGAAAAATATATCTGTGTAATACTGTAGGTATTTGAATGACTATATGCATACTGTTAAAGATGTAAAAATAACATTGTATGATAGGAATGGAATATAATATCATCTCTTTTGTAACTCCTTGCACAAACATTAGCGGAACAATAAATTCTTAAAATATTATACATGGGCCTATGTTGATTTAGTCCCTAGAATGAATGGTGAATTTCTGTCACATTGTTTGATAAATTGATAAGCAGCCGGAAAACGGATGTGTGAAATGATAATAGTTGTGCACCGCCATCTTGTGGTCACAATGTTGAAATACAGAAAGTTGAGCATAAAAAGCACATTTCATTATAATTACATAGTACATATATAAGCATATATAGACACAAGAATTAGTAGAATAGGTTTGACGGGAAGGTCTACATAGATTGTCTCATGAGCTAGGCTAATAATAATAATGCATCAGTTTTATATAGCGCTTTTCTGGACACTCAAAGATGCTTTACAGAGCATTATTCATTCACTCCGTACCCGGTGGTGGTAAGATACTATTGTAGCCACAGCTTCCCTGGGGCAGACTGAGGGAAGTGAGGCTGCCAATCTGCGCCATTGGCCCCTCTGACCACCACTGTCACTCACGCACACACCACTTTCATACTAGGCAATGTGGCTGAAGTGTCTTGCCTAAGGACACTACGACAGTTTTTGTGACTGGCGCCCCCCTGTGGCACCTGGAATTCCCAGTGGTCTCCCATCCAAGTACTAACCAGGCCCGGCCCTGCTTAGCTCCTGAGATCTGACGGGATCAGGCTTTGACAAGCCGGTATGGCTACAATATGAAGGCAAGCAGCATACTAATTAGCCTAGTTGTATGCTGCTTACAATGTAAGAAAACAGTTGTGATAAATAAATATTACCACCCAGATGCTGTAATTGATATAAAAAATGTAATGTTAAAGGTCCACTGCATAACTTTTCTGGAGGAAAGTACGCCACCATATGTCCCCATACAATGAAATGAATTTCCTGAGAATGTTCCATAGTTTATGAAATAAAATGTTATCTATGGAGACACGCAAGTGCCGCTAACTGAAATTACAAGTCAGATCTGTGAACAGGTGACTCTGCTCACAATATGAAGGCAAGTTATTAATTTCATATGGGTTTTGTTTACACTTTGCACTGTTATTCTTCTACATGTTATATATGCACACTATAGCCTATATAAACTGAGTAATATGATTTGCTTAGCTTGCTCTGACCAGTAAATCAGAATCAGAATCAGAATCAGAAAACTTTATTGATCCCAGAGGGCAATTCGTTTGCAGCTTTCACAGAGCAGTTCTCACTTCTCACCCGCACAAACACACAGTGTGTCAGACCATTACAGACACAAGTGGAACTCAAAGAACAATATAAGAACAATATACATATTACAGTGCAAAACCTCAAAAAACACAACCCTCAGAATTTAGCAGTTTAATAGCTGAAGGCACAAAAGAATTGGAGAAGCGGTTAGTCTTCCGTACCGGAGCATAAAAACGACATCCTGAAGGCATCAGGATAAAGTCAGGAGTCAGAGGATGGAGGGGCTGAGCCAGGAGACACTTGGCTTTGCTCAGCACTCGCTCCTCCCACAGAGAATGCAGCTCCCTCAGTTTGACCCCTATGATTTTTGAGCAAGTTTTAACAATGTTCTGCAGTTTGTTTTTATCCTTCAAGGACAGGGACTGGAACCAGCAAATGAAGGAGAAAGTGAGCAGACTTTCAATAAAAGAACAATAAAAGTTGTTGAGAATAGTTTTGTTTACATTAAAAGAGTTCAGTTTTCTCAACAGGTACATTCTCTGCTGCCCTCGTTTAACAATGGTTTCAGTGTTTAGGTCAAATTTCAGTTTATTGTCCATCACAGTGCCCAGATATTTGTAACTGTCGACAATTTCAACAACATCACTGTGGATGACACTAACACTGTGAGAAGGTGTGCGTCTAAAATCAATCACCATATCCTTGGTTTTAGCAACATTTAAATCCAGATAGTTGTCCTCACACCATTTGACAAACTGCCCCAGCGCAGGGCCATGATTCTCCTCAGATCCTGAAAGTAGTGACACCAGGACCGTGTCATCCGAAAATTTGATGAGGAATCTGTTTTCCTCTGAGGATCTGCAGCTGTCTGTGTACAAAATAAAAAGGAGAGGTGACAGCACACAACCTCGAGGTGATCCAGTGTTAGAGATAGAGGGAGGAGACAATCGTCCATTGACAAAAACACGCTGGACCCGGTCGGTGAGAAAGTTTAAAATCAATAAAAGGAGCTGGTCCGGAAGATTACAATCTGAAGCCAGTCTTTGAATCAGGACATGGGGCTGCATTTTGTTAAAAGCAGAGGAAAAGTCCGCAAATAAAAGTCTCACATGTGCCTTGGCATTTTCAAGGTGCTTATAGACAATGTTCAATAAAAAAAAGTTTAGCATCCTCCACTCCCTTATTGGGCTGATACGCAAATTGTAGTGGATCCAATTTCCCTTCAGTTAAAAACAAGATATGAGTCTTTAAAATCTGTTCAAAAGTCTTCATGACTAAAGATGTGAGTGCCACTGGCCTGAACTCAAACAACTCCTTTGATTTGTTCGATTTAGGGAGAGGTACCACTGTCGATGTCTTCCACAGAGAAGGAATTTGACCAAGATTGGCACACATTTGAAACAGTCTAGTGAAAACAGGACTGAGCTGGGTGGCACAGTGGTGCAATGTGCGCCCACAGATGGCATCAGGACCCCTGGCCTTCCCTGTCTTTACTTTCTTTAGTAAAGCAGTGACCTGATCCTGTGAAACCTCAATTACCTTTGAAGGTTTAAGAGAGTTCCTACAGTCTGACACATTTTTCAAAACATCATCTCTTTCAAACCGAGAGAAAAAATTATTAAAAGCACTTGGCAACTCCGCGTCCGACACACCCTTCACAGTTACATGTTTCCTGTCCTCATTTTGGTGGCTACTAGAGGCCATGTTCTTAATACCCCGCCAAGCTGCTCTAAGGTCTCCACTGCTATACTGGGCTTCAACTTTATCTTTGTATTTAAGTTTGGCCTTTCTTATCTCTCCTTTCACTTCCCTAGAAATGGCCTTTTTCTCCAATTCATTCCCAGTGCAGTAAATCACTTTCTTTTTATTTATGACTGATTTAAGATCTTTTGTTATCCACGGTTTATTATTTGGATAAATAACACAATTTTTAGTTGGAATGATGGAGTCAACACAGAAAGTGACATATGCAGAGATGGATTCACAAAAGTCATTTATATCCTCGCATCCTTCAAAGAAGCAGTCCCAATCAGTACATTCAAACGAGGCTTGAAGTGTGGAAATACTGTCCTCTGTCCAACACTTCACAGTTTTTTCCTCACGCGGCAGGCGTCTGAACCCAGGGATGTACCGTGGCATCAGATAGACGCAGTTATGGTAGGAGGATCCGAGAGGAGGGAGCGGCAGAGACTTGTACGCCCCACTCACTGTACCATAACACAAGTCTATGGTCGTATTCCTCTGTGTTGTGGTACAGGTAACGTACTGCTCGTAGGTCTTAAAAGTGTCATCAAGGCGACAGTGATTGAAGTCCCCTAGAATGAATTTTGGGGAGTCGGGGCAGATTGTGTCGAGCCGGTGCGTGACGTCGCCGATCAGCTGTGAGGCGGCTGTAGCGTAAGCCCGGGGGTGCACGTAGACAACAGTAAAAAACAGCTGTTGGAACTCACGTGGCAAGTAAAAAGGCCGAAGGGACAGAGACAAAAGTTCAATGTCAGGAGTACAGATCCTCTCCCGAACAACAACAGTTTTACAGTACCTTTTGTTAATGTAGCAGCAGACGCCGCCACCGCGCATCTTGTTGGTTATTTCCCGGTCACACACACACACGCACACACACACACACACATATATATATCCATCCATCCATCCATCTTCTTCCACTTATCCAGGGCCGGGTCACTGGGGCAGCAGTCTAAGCAGGGGCTCCCAAGCTTCCTTCTCCCCAGCCACTTCCTCCAGCTCCTCCGGACAGACTCCAAGGGTTTCCCAGGCCAGCCGAGAGACATAGTCTCTCCAGCGTGTCCTGGGTCTTCCCCGGGGCCTCCTACCGGTGGGACATGCCTGGAACACCTCCCGAGGGAGGCGTCCAGGAGGCATCCGGACCAGATGCCCGAGCCACCTCAACTGGCTCCTCTCGACGTGGAGGAGCAGCGACTCTACTCCGAGCTCCTCCCGTGTGACCGAGCTCCTCACCCTATCTCTAAGGGAGCGCCCGGCCACTCTGCGAAGGAAACTCATTTCGGCCGCTTGTATCCGTGATCTCGTTCTTTCGGTCATTACCCAGAGCTCATGACCATAGGTGAGGGTAGGAACGTAAATTGACCGGTAAATCGAGAGCTTCGCCTTTCGGCTCAGCTCCCTCTTCACCACAACGGTCCGATACAGCGACTGCATCACTGCCGACACCGCACCGATCCGCCTGTCAATCTCACGCTCCATCCTCCCCTCACTCGTGAACAAGACCCCGAGATACTTGAACTCCTCCACTTGAGGCAGAGACTCCCCACCCACCCGGAGAGGGCAATCCACCTTTTTCCGGTCGAGAACCATGGCCTCGGATTTGGAGCAGCTGATTCTCATCCCGGTCGCTTCACACTCGGCTGCAAACCGCCCCAGTGCACGCTGCAGGTCCTGGCTCGATGGAGCCAACAGGACAACATCATCTGCAAAAAGCAGAGATGAGATCCCGTGGTCCCCGAACTGGACCCCCTCCGGCCCCTGGCTGCACCTATAAATTCTGTCCATAAATACAATGAACAGAACTGGTGACAAAGGGCAGCCCTGGCGGAGTCCAACATGCACCGGGAACAAGTCTGACTTACTGCCGGCAATGCGAACACAGCTCCTGCTCCGGTCATACAGGGACTGGACAGCCCTTAACAAAAGGCCCCGGACCCCATACTCCCGGAGCACCCCCCACAGGGCACCACGAGGGACACGGTCAAATGCCTTCTCCAGGTCCACAAAGCACATGTGGACTGGTTGGGCAAACTCCCCATGAACCCTCAAGCACCTGATGGAGGGTGTAGAGCTGGTCCAGTGTTCCACGACCAGGCCGAAAACTACACTGCTCCTCTTGAATCCGAGGTTCGACTATCGGCCGGACTCTCCTCTCCAGTACCCTGGCATAGACTTTACCGGGGAGGCTGAGGAGTGTGATTCCCCTGTAGTTGGAACACACCCTCTGGTCCCCCTTCTTATACAGAGGGACCACCACCCCGGTCTGCCAGTCCAAAGGTACTGTTCCCGACCGCCACGCAATGTTGCAGAGGCGTGTCAGCCAAGACAGCCCCACAACATCCAGAGACTTAAGGAACTCAGGACGGATCTCATCCACCCCCGGAGCCTTGCCACCGAGGAGCTTTCCAACCACCTCAGTGACTTTGGCCAGGGTGATGGATGAGTCCGCCTCTGGGTCCCCAGCCTAGGCCTCCTCTTCGGAGGACATGACGGTGGGATTGAGGAGATTCCCAAAGTATTCCTTCCACCGCCCGACAACATCCCCAGTCGAGGTCAGCAGCTCTCCCCCCGCACTGTAAACAGTGTTAGTAAAGCACTGCTTCCCCCTCCTGAGGCGCCGAACGGTTTGCCAGAATTTCCTTGGGGCCGTCCAAAAGTCCTCCTCCATGGCCTCGCCGAACTCCTCCCAGACCCAAGTTTTTGCCTCTGCAACCGCCCGGGCTGCAGCACGCTTGGCCCGCCGGTACCTGTCAGCTGCCTCAGGAGTCCCCCGAGCCAGCAAGGCCCGGTAGGACTCCTTCTTCAGCTTGACGGCATCCCTTACTTCCAATGTCCACCACCGGGTTCGGGGATTGCCGCCGCGACAGGCACCACAGACCTTACGGCCACAGCTACGAGCAGCCGCATCAACAATAGAGGCCGAGAATGAAGCCCACTCGGACTCCATGTCCCCAGCCTCCCCCGGGATCCGGGAGAAGCTCTCCCGGAGGTGAGAGTTGAAGGCCGCACCGACAGAAGGTTCCGCCAGACGTTCCCAACAGACCCTCACGATACGCTTGGGCCTGCCAGGTCTTTCCGGCTTCCTCCTCCGCCAGCGGACCCAACTCACCACCAGGTGGTGATCAGTTGACAGCTCTGCCCCTCTCTTCACCCGAGTGTCCAAGACACACGGCTGGAGATCAGATGACATGACAACAAAGTCGATCATCGACCTCCGGCCTAGGGAGTCCTGGTGCCACGTGCACCGATGGACCCCCTTGTGCTCGAACATGGTGTTCGTTATGGGCAAACTGTGACTAGCACAGAAGTCCAATAACAGAACACCGCTCGGGTTCAGATCGGGGAGGCCGTTCCTCCCAGTCACCCCTCTCCAAGTGTCACTGTCATTGCCCACGTGGGTGTTGAAGTCCCCCAGTAGAACAACGGAGTCCCCGGTTGGTGCACTGTCCAGCACCCTTCCCAGAGACTCCAAGAAGGCCGGGTACTCTGCACTGCTGTTCGGCCCGTAGGCCGACACCACAGTGAGAGACCTGTCCCTGACCCGAAGGCGCAGGGATGCGACCCTCTCGTTCACCGGGGTGAACTCCAACACACAGCGGCTGAGCTGTGGGGCTATGAGCAAGCCCACACCAGCTTGCTGCCGCTCCCCGCGGCCAACGTCAGAGAAATGGAGAGTCCAACCCCTCTCAAGGAGTTGGGTTCCAGAGCCCAAGCTGTGCATGGAGGTGAGGCCGACTATATCTAGCCGGTAACGCTCAACCTCCCGCACAAGCTCAGGCTCCTTCCCCCCCAGCGAGGTGACATTCCATGTCCCCAGAGCTAGTCTCCATGTCCGGAGATCCGGTCGCCGAGGCCCCCGGCTTCGGCCGCTGCCCAGATCTCTCCGCACCCGACACCTATGGCTCCTCTTGCGGGTGGTGGGCCCACCAGAGGGCGGCCCCGCGTCGCTCCTTCGGGCTGGGCCCGGCCGGGCCCCATGGGGAAAGGTCCGGCCACCAGGCGCTCGCCGACGTGCACCCACCCCAGGCCTGGCTCCAGGGTGGGGCCCCGGTGTCGCCATTCCAGGCGACGTAACTGGCCTTTGAATTTTGCTCGTCATATATATATATATATATATATATATATATAATTTTTTATTTTTTTAGGTATGGGCTATAGTACCATCTGCGGCCAGTGGATGGAGGCATTGTGTAAATGAAACATGAATCACAATGTCACGGCAAAATTGAACTTAAATTTAAAAAAAGTGTGTAGCCTGTGCTCTTACTGATTTACAGTACTACATCCATCCATCCATCCATCCATCTTCTCCCGCTTAATCCGGCTGGGTCGCGGGGGCAGCTTGCTGCCCAATACTCATAGCACCTGACCCCCCCTATGAACCCCTCTGCAGGTGGTGAGCCCACAGGAGGACAGTACTACAATCACAACT
Source organism: Odontamblyopus lacepedii (assembly GCA_034769755.1). Classification (NCBI taxonomy): domain Eukaryota; kingdom Metazoa; phylum Chordata; class Actinopteri; order Gobiiformes; family Gobiidae; genus Odontamblyopus; species Odontamblyopus lacepedii. Next base: position 20,018,174 of record CM068346.1, on the reverse strand, counting down.
AAACCTGGGTTACCAGTGCCTTAACCTTAGAGGACACATAGTGTTTTTTCTCATTCACATACTGTATGCCTCATGTGAGAGCAGCTCAAAACCTCCAGATTCCCCTCCCTGAGCTGCAGAGGCTGCACTAGCACTGATTCATGAGTGTCTGGTGGGGCTGGGGTTTAGTGTCCATTCAGATCAAAGAGATGCCTTTTAGATTCAGTGAGAGTGGAAATCCAAATGAAAGACACATTCTGCTTTCTGATTAGAAATTCAAACCAAACCACTAAATTAAAACAAACGTTTTGACCATGATGTCCACTGTTTTTTGTGTATGTGTTTTGTGATTAAGATTTGCATGAATTATTATTAGTTAAATTTGCACTGCATAACTTTTCAGGTTGGGGATGGAGATGCTATTGATTTGCCTGTTATCTTCCACAATAATATGGCATTAAACTTGTATAAGATGAATTTATTCAGTTACAGGTGTATTTATAGCTCAAATATAAAACATGTTCTTACTGTGAGTGGGGTCACCTCCTCACAGATCTCCCCTGTAAATTGGTCTGGTGGTATCTCCTGCTTGTTACTGTGGCGATTGAAAAGTTTAATGGGACAGTGTAGGTAAACCAATAGACAAGCAAGCGTCCGGTGGGCTCTACCAGAAAGGTTACACAGTGCACCTTGAATACAATCCTTAGTTTTAACATGTTTACCTTCTATCTGGGGACAAAGGCCAAGTTTATGAAGAAATTAATTTCAGTCATCACATGCACTTCAGGCAAAATAGATTACTCATACCTTTTAATGTAATAGATACATTTGAAAACATTACAAAATGCCTTGAGACTAATCCAAGCTTTGACTGGATTATGAATTGATCAGCTCTAAACATGCACAGCTTTTTCAAAAGTTTCAGATATAGCCTTAAGGCTAAGCTTTAAAGAGCATGACTGCGTAAATAGACACATGGACTATTTTCTGCTTTTTGTTGATTTGTTCCTGATCAAGTTAATTCCACGTGTCTGTTTCGTTTCTACCATGGACTCAGCTGTAATGCAGTTAGGTGTGTGTTTATTGAGATTAAAGTGAGAATGTAATCACGTTAGAGCCTTGCCTCAGGTCCCCGTCAGTGCCATGAGCGGCCTAGACCACCCATGGACCCGTGCCTTTTATCGCCCAGCCCCAGCCTTAGTTCAAAAGGCCTTTTCATTAATGCACTGATACGATTAAGCAGCCACCAGAGTCAGATCTGAGGCCAAACTACAATCATTCAGTGATTAATGTGCCGCCTGTTTCAAAATCTTTATTTTAGACCGCTGATTCAAGACTGAACAATAGCCCCACTACAATATGCAAAGATTTATTATTCAGAGGTATTAGCACAGGGCCTTAGAAACTTAAGTTAAATAAGTCTCTTTAAGAGTGGAGTTACCACAACTGGCTCAGGCAGCTAACACTTAAGCTGATGGGTTTACTTTTGTAAAGTTCATGGGCAGTGTTAAACCTAAATGTAGCAAAAAAATAAATAAAAAAATATTCAAAGTTGAACTCCAAACAGTCTAACCTGGCTCACACCAGACTGATATATGTAGTACTCTTAATTGAGTTACTCACATATATAACAAGATATATTTTGCTGTACAAGTTCACACCAAAGCACATGGTGGAAAAAGACATAAAAGGAATTAGGACCTTCTGCCAATTTTTCAAAGCATATTTCTGATAAGGTTCAATATTTTTCTTAGCTCCCTTTGTGGCCTGTGTAAGTTAGGGTATAGCACATGTACTGACCTTCTGTACAAACCCTTCGTATAGCTGTTAAATAGGCTATTGCAAATACCCTGTAGTCATCTCTCTGTCCTAAATGTGCTTAAGTCTGACTTTCTTTTAGATCTTTGCTCTCCACAAAGTTTGACTTGACAAATTGGTCCATTTAGAGGAGCTCTCTCACTGTGTGCATCATTGGGTTTCTGTAGAGCAGAAGTGATGAGAGGCAGCTGTTGACAGACTGGCCATGTAAATCTCTTTTTTTACCTCCACCACCATAACGTACATCACTTCTCACTCTTATCTTTGATCCTGTGGTCTGTCGCACTTTGAGAATACTGTACTGCATAATGACAACTCTGAAAGAAGTAACTATAGAAAACGTAAATAGGATTTATGCAGGTAACATTTTGGAGCCGTTGCAAGACACATGGAGGTTGTAGGTTCAATTCTCTGCACATGGCTTCCCTGTGTACCTATTCACAAATATGATATATTTATGGAACTTGCATGCTGAATGTTGTTTGATAGATACGACATTGATAGCATAGTCATCTTTTCATGTTTTTATCTCTAAGGTGAACAAATATGTAGAAGTGAATTTCCATAACAAAAAAATCAAATACTATAATACTGATACTATTTGCTGACTGACAATGTGTGTCAATGGCATTTCCAATGATGTCTGACATGTCTGGTCCATGAACACAAAAGTATGTTTGGTACGTTTTTATCTAATCTAAGTTAACATAACTGCAACCTTTACACAGTGGTGGAAGGAGTACTCAACTGTAGAAGTACAGATAAAAATGCAAAAAAAAAAAAAATATCACATGAAAAAAATCTGGTTTCAAACTATAAATATATGTTGTTGTTGTTTTTTTAAAAAGGTGCATCTTTATAAGACTGTGATACCTGAATTTCCCCTTCGAGGATCAATAAAGTATTTATCGATCTAAAATACATTACTTTTCAGTTCTGTTAAAAAATGGAGTGGAGTAGAAAGTACAGGTACATGCTCTTAAATGTTGTGAAGTAAAAGTAAAAAGTATTTTAGTACAGTACTTCACTACTTTTACTTTACTACATCCCACGACTGCAATCCTAGTAGCAAATCGGATAAACCAATGAACCTTCTTTGTGGCCTGTGTAAGTTAATAGCTCATGGTATGGGCTGTAGTCACGGAATGCATGTCATATACACACAACTTGGCCTTATTTGCTTTTCTTTGTAGTATGGAGAAGAATAATATGTCTTTGTTTAATTCCACTTTAAATTTGACTTGAAAAGCTTATAGTTTAATATTTATGATTCAATATTTTTGTAATCATTCAGCGTATGCTGCCTGGTAGAATGAAACAGGTTTAGATTTAGTTCTTGTTCTAAAGCAGCTGCAAACATTTGTCTTGTTATCTCTTCTTCATGTGTCTCTCTTTTTGGTCGGACTCCCCGTGGTCTCCCACCTCAACATTGTTTCATGTAGTTCTCCCAAAAAACCCAGGTCATCCCAAATACTGCCCTGGCATTCAACTGTCATCTGTTGTCTATTGGCTTGTATGATTTGATTTTGGTTCATATTTTTGAACCTGAAAAAGTCAAGGCTGGTCGACATTTCATCAAACAAACGGCAAAGACTGTAGCTAAGGCGTGATGCAACATGAAACCAGATGAAACAATCTAGAGGCAGATGAAAGCCTGCATCTTGAAAAATGTCTCCCACACATGTTCAGGAACAGAGATTGTTTATGTTGAATGTATATGTTGTTTTTCCGGAAAGAGACGACCAATTTCCACATACAGTAAATACACTTTAATCTAGCAAGGAACAGAGCTTTCTGCTATTATTACAGAAACATAGATGTTGCAGTGTACTGTTCTGTGCATTAGAGGGGAAACAAAGGTCATGTATTTGCTGGAACACAGGCAGTTTATACTGTTGCTATAAGGGCAAAATGTACTCTGGAAATCAAATGAAACAGCTGTTAGAGAAATTCCATTTGTGTGCAGTACTGAGCTGGCAGTGAGTGCCCTCAGTACAGCACAGAAATGAAATTTCTCTAACAATACCCATTTGAAAAGCTGAAGTAAAAGTAAAAGAAAATTGCTTCTGGTGAGCTGAACGTAGGTTGAGAAAGAACAACCAAAAGTCACCATACTGATGGAAACTTACTCAATACTATGTTGGACTGCTCCTGAATATCTTGCTTTACACTGTGTGCACAATTATTAGGCAAGTGGGTATTTTGACCATACCATGATTTTTATGCATATTCTCCAACTCCAAGCTGTATAAACATGAATTCTTCTCAGATTCTCAGATCTAAGCATATCAGGTGATGTGTACTTGCCTAACAAGTTAGGATTTGGCCTAAAGACATCAACACTCTATATTAAGGTGTGCATTATAGGTTCTATTCACGTTTACCAGAAGATGTTGGAAACATGAGGATGACAACAGCATCTTTTTTCAGGCAAAACTGGTCAAAAAAGAGATTAAACTCACTCTGCAAAGTCTAAAATTGTCTTTCAGGGGGATGCAGCACTCTTGAAATTGCATTGTCATATTTCAGAACTGCAAGCTACCTGGAGTGCCCAGAAGGTGTTCAGTGCTCAGAGACATGGCCAAGACCTGACCACCACTGAACAAGAAACAAACTGAATCAAGATTTTTCAAAGGTTTTATGGACTGATGAGATGAGACTGAGTCTTGGCGGACCAGATGGATGGGCCCATGGCTGGATCAGTAATGGGCAGAGCTCCACTTCAACTCCACTCTACTCCACCCGACGCCAGAAAGGTGGAGGAGGGGTACTGTTATGGGCTGGTATTATTAAAGATGAGCTATTAAAGATGAGCTTGTTGGACCTTTTCGTGTTGAAGATTGACTCAAAATGAGCTCCAAAATTCAAGCAATGGTACAGGAAAAAGTCTGCATCTTTCAAGAGGACCATGATTTTTATGCAGGACAATGGTCCATTGCATCCACTGAAGTACTTGACTGTGTGGAAAACCAGCCTTAAAGATGGAGAATTAATGGCCTGGCCCCTGACCTAAACTTTATTCAGAACTTGTGGGCCCTTCTTAAATGGGAGATTTATGGTGAAGAAAAACAGTGCACCTCTCTGAACAGCATCTGGGAGGCTGTGGTTGCCGCTGCATAAAAAAAAAAAGTTGAACAGCAACAGATCAAGAAACTCAGACAGACTCCATGAATGAAAAGCTTATGACCATTGAGAAGAAGGGTGGCTATACTGGTCACTGATTTTAATTTTATTATTATTATTATTATTATTATTATTATTATTATTATTATTATTATTATTATTATTATTATTATTATTATTATTATTATTATTATTATTTGAAATGTCAGAAATGCTTATTTGTACATTTTGAAATGTTTAATATTCTGACAGATGAAAATAAAGAAGTGAGAATGAAAAATGTTTTTAATTTTTCATTTAGTGGCATAATAATTTTGCATACATAGATTTTCTCCTCAGAAAGCCAAAACTGAACTTTTATTTTCTTAAATATTCAAGTTTGAGGTCTATTAACATTTTGAATTGGCCAAGAGCACTGTAGTTGTTCAATTATAAAATGAATCCTCATAAATACAACTTGTGTAATAATGATGCACACAGTGTAATTGTGAAATACTACTAGTAATGAAAATGTTTGCACTGAAAATAGATTAAAATGATTATTAAAACAATGATATTAAAAAGAGATTAAACTTGTGATGGTTTTGCTTAAAGGTGCTTTAAGTAACTTTTCTGATGGAGTATCTCCAGTTAGTGGTAACCCTGGAATGTTTTACAGCATTAAACTCTTATTAAATTAAACTCTTAACCCCTGTGGAGACAAGCAGGTTGCACCGCATGGCTGTATTACCTGTCAGATCTGTGTAGAAGCAGCCCCTCATAGTTGGGGCTTTTCAAGGAATTTTTAAGCAATAAAAACACAGATGAAGTTCAATGCCATACAGAAGTAACATCTCCAGGGAGAAAAACAGAAAAGTTGCATAGTGCTTCTTTAGGGAATAACTTTGAAACTATTTTCACATACCGTAAAACATAATATGGAAATTCATGAAACTGATGACTGAAACAAAGAATGACAAGAGTACAGCAAAAGGTCAGTTTGATCAGATTCACACATATTGAACATCCTTACAGCGTTACAAAATGGAAAGTGCGGAAACCACTTGATAACATCTTAGTCAAACACTCATTGTGACAGCTGCTGACCGTATTGACTGGCCAGTCCCTGTGTGAAATCTGTGCCTTTATAGTGCTGCACTGGGGCTGAAATGCACAAGGGTAAAAGGGCCCTCATGGATGCCTCTGGCGCCAATTGCCCCTGCCGTGAGTGAGAGAGGCAAACATCCACATTTCTGTTTCTAATCATATGCTCCTGTCCCCTCTACTGCCCCACAAACCTGCCCCTGAACGGCTGTTAGGAGAGTTGACACAGCGCTGGACTAAAGCTGGTCTAAGACGTGCAGAGGTGATAAAAGCAGATGTGGTTTAGAGTAGCGGATGATTGAAGAGATGTGGTGGAGGTGCCAAAATATGTGACCTAAATTTTCACACGTTTAGACTGGAATTGAAGGCAAAAGTACCACTGAGATAAAGTCAAATGTGAAGATTATAATATATAACATAACATAATAATAAAGAGCTGTGCATGGACATTATTTATAGAAGCTTCTGGTGCATATAGGAACTATGTAGAAAATCCTGTGCTGTGACATATAAAAAATGTGAGATGTTTTGCTTAATTTAAAGGTGCACTATAGCCTTCCATGATCCAGGCTGGTGCCACCTAGTGCCTCCACTCAATTTTATTTCTCTCCAGTGACTAGTCAGGAAGGGGAATACACTAGGCAGTTTGCAAGAACCCCGGAAGTTGCAGTTGGTGCATTGGCTAATCAGTGAAACAATGTGTTGGCCAGAACCAACCCGAGTTCCGGTAACAGATTGCGTATGTTATCCTCCTTTGGATCTCCTTTGTCAAATAATAACGCATTTTTTATAGTACTTTTACACAAGTTCACCTCCCAGAAACGAAAATGCTTGTTGACAGACATGTTCACTCTCTGCTTTGTTTGCTGTTGTTGTGGCAATTACTTGGACACCACTGAGCATTCTGGCGCATTACATACACCACGACCAAATAGCAGCGATTGGTTAAATAAAAAAAGTATCCGCCTATTGTCGAGCAAACAAATCTTAATGCTGCAAGATCTGACAGTTTCCATGAAGGGAAACTGTCAGTGCAGATGTACTTACCGTAAAACAGAGTTGAAGAAACAGCATGCAGCATGAAACTTATATCCATCCAGTCTCCAGTGCTGGGCCTTTACAGTGTCTCTAAGTGTGTAATAATAAATCCACATTTAGTCAAAGTCTGCTTGATGCTGAAGTTGAAGTTTGGCTTGAAGCCAAACTGATAACATGAACCAAACTCCTCCTCGGTCGTGGTAAAAGCGTAATTCCCAAATGTGGTGAATATATCCAATGTGGAGTGCGTGTGCGTAAAGATGTGTCCTTAGGCAAGACACTTCACCCATATTGCCTAGTATGAATATGGTGGATGTGAGTGGTGGTGGAGGGTGGAGGGGTTGATGGCGTTGATCGCTTCTGTCAGTCTGCCCCAGAACAGCTTTGGCTACAACAATAGCTTACCCCCACTGGTTATGGGATGAATGAATAATGGACCAAAACTGTATATACCACTGCCTCATTATTATTATTGTCTCCATGGACAAGCAGACAGTCCACCAGAAAAGTTACAGAGTACACCTTTAAAATAAACATAATATGGTAAAGAGTCGATTTCAACCTATTGTTTTGATCTATGGCAGTGAATGGAGTAAGGTTTCGGAGCATTGTCAATAGAAGTTTATATTTTATTACATTCTATAGTTTTTTAAGTTTAAAATGTAGTTAGTTGAAATATTTGTTTCCATTTACGTACATTTATCAAAGAACATAGACTGCATTTTGTTTTGTTAACTTTCTCCCCAGGTTAAAAAGAATGATATGCAACACTCTTGGATTTTAGGAACATGCGTGTTATATCTATTTTATGATAGATGCTCTTTGAAATATTGCCTGTCAAGGTCTTATTTACATTCCTTCAAACAGAGACATATTTTCCAAAAAGAATAAATAACTAAATCTACAGCCTAACCTCTGCTTTCTTGTTTTTACTGCTGCATTTTCTCTGTAATCATTTAATAAAAATGACAATATTAAAATAAATAGTTAAATTATCACGTATTTTGCTTGCTTGTTTCCCCATTTCTATTTCTCAGAGACCGATTATCTGAAACTCAAATACATAGAGGTTTCAAACACGACTAAAATGTTTTTGTGTGAACTTGAGCTGTCTTTGCTTTAGGATCTCTTTAAGGTCACTTGGCTTTACTCATATTTTTAGTAAGATAACATTTTGGTCGTATTAAAATCCTCCATAATCCTACAGCCTAGAGGTACAGCCTATGCATATAAACTGTAGCACGTCAGAATATAACAGCATCATAACTTAATGGGCTTCTGTGCACTTCATGAAGAAACCTGTTTGTATGAAAAGAACTGACCAGTCACAATAGAAATAAAAACCTGTAAATGAATAAATACAAGATATATTTGTTTAATCCCATACTGTGGAACATCCCAGAAAAAGCAATCTCAGACATATCCATGAGACAGGCTGATGATGGAGCCAGAAAACCCACCAGAAAAGTTACACAGTGCACCTTTAAGTGTAACTATCATCAGCTCTTCAAACTCAGCTGTTCACTTTAGCATTTCACTAAAGTAACTTTCTAGTGTCTGGTGTGTTTTGATGTATCTGTGTTTTTTTGTAATCTGTGTTTATTTTATTACCTTTTATAATGCTTGTTGTGGACTGCACTGTGGTCAACTCTGTTCTTTTTAAAGCACCTTTGAAGTAAAGATGGATTGGATTGGGTAACTATTGTAATGTGTTACCCCATATACATATCCTAGAATACAGGCTTAGAACAACTTCCAGTTTGTGGTACAATGAAAGTGCCTCTGTAAAATGTAGGTTACAATAACTCACTTATCCACTGTGTTTATTACTACTATTACTACAGGAAGCTCAGTAACCTTTGACCTGCCCCACAGCAGTATGGTCTTTTTCTGTGCTACATAGTTAAGTGAAAGTTGGAGAGAGTTGGAGAGTCAGAGACGTTTTATGAGATGAAGGACTTGGTTGTGATAGAAGCATGAAGCGGCTGGATTTTTAAATATTTCATCTCACACTGCTGTTTTGACATATCGTGAAAGGGAAACTTCACTGGTGCATGACTTTGCTCCATATGTTGGGTTTATGAAAGCTCTGAGACTAAACTCCACAGGGTTTGTCAAGTCCAAGAGCAGCAAAGATTTAGAGAGTGGCGGTTCTTGGCATAAGCAGTCTGTACAAATGCACAGGGTCCCACCAGCCACTAGGGGCCCCCCATAAGTTCAGTGTCTGTTCCTTAACCTTACTTTACACTATAGCCTACAGCATTCTAGTAGGCCTATGTACTATAAACTTTTAATAGGATAAGTGGGTTCCTCATTGATTTATATGTGGCTTCCCTATAAATTAAAGTTCAGTCAAACAATAATAAAAGAGGTTTTTGTTTTCCTCTTTGTCCGGAAAGAGCATATATAATCAATTAAACGGCGTTGATCACAGTTATAATACACCAAAAAGTGTTTTGTGTTTATTTCTGCATTAACCGTATATGATATTGTAGCTGCTTGTAAAATAATTTGTGGTATTAATATAGGTAATCTTGGGTCTCAGAATTATGACAAAATTAAGACAGTTTCCATAGTGATTAACGATTTCAAAAAACAAAATATTATATCTTTGAAAAAAGAAAAGTCCCCAAATGTTGCATTAACAGGAAGTCATGTTCCAGACTGTGGTGAGATAGGCCAAACATTCACTGATACATTAGCAAAAATAAAAACATAGAAAGTAAAAATGATAAGAGCTGTTGAGAAATCTGATAAACTCTTTTATTTTCAATTTATTTGGCCATACAGAGTATCAAATTTAGCAAACTAGGGGCCCCCAAGAAAAAAGTACCACAGCACCTGGACAAAGCTATAAACGGCCCTGCATTTAGATAGAAACACTATGGTGTCGTGAAGTATAGTCAGTACATTATGGCCCAGAGAAGATCCTGATTTCATGGATATCGGATGTCTGTGTCTAATAAGAGATACAGATGGAGGTTTCCCACATGTGCCTGTTCAGAGATTAAAGAGGAGAGTGTTTGTCTGCATAACATTTGAACTTCCTGTAGTAATGAGTTTCCACTACATTATATTGTTGTACTAATAGTGAAATAACATCGCCATCAGTATTCATAATATTGTATTAGACATTAACATAGACTAAAGTGTTATGATATCACAGTGTTCAAAGTTACAGACTGGAAGTAACAGGAGACTAGTGCTGCCGCGATTATTCGACGTTGTCGACGTAATCGATTATGAAAATGAGTCGACTACAATTTTTTTGGTCGAATATTCGCCTTTATTTATTTTTGGTCTCAAACGGCTCGTCCAGAGACCTTTTGCTTGCCTGAGATCAGGTATTTCCCCTCCACACCACTAGTCGTACTACACTCGAGGCCGACACCGGTGCGGCAGGCAGCGGCTACACCCGAGGCGGACACCGGCGCAGCTAACAGCGGCTACACCCGAGGCGGACACCGGCGCAGCTAACAGCGGCTACACCCGAGGCGGACACCGGCGCGGCTAACAGCGGCTACACCCGAAGCGGACACCGGTGCCGCGGGCAGCAACTGCGCCCGAGGCCGACACCGGTGCTGCTGACAGCGGCTACATCCGGGGTTGACGCCGAGGTGGCTAACCTCGGCTTCACCAAAGGCTAACAGCAGTGGTAAATAATGGCACCGCCAAAGAAAACAAACTTGAGGAAGTATTTGCCGTGCGCACTCTGCTGGCTGGTCTCTCTCTTTCTCGACCACGACCACGATGCATGAGGTATTGAGCATACCGTTGCATATGCTGCTCGTGCAAACTCGTTAAATTGTGTGTGCATATCGTTGTTCAACATTGTTGAATGAGCACACACAACAGACATAATAGCAATAACCTTTGCAACTCGCACGCACAGCACACACAAGGTAAAATCTAACACACACACTTGTGTGTGTTAGAACCGCTTTTTTTTTATTAGTCGTTTAGATTAGTCGACTAATCGAAAAATTAGTCGAGAGATTAATCGTTAGAAAATTAGTCGTTAGTGGCAGCACTACAGGAGACTAAATCATTTTCAGAGATTAATTGACAGAAGTTTTTACAACCAGGATAAACTTGATTTTTTGGTTTAGAAATGTTGATTTGTTTGCTTTTCTATTTATAAGCATCTAACTGTACCCCATGTAAGGCCATGAGTAGCTCTCTGGTATTTTTGTTTTGTAGCTCACTGGAGGCAAAAGGTTGGAGACCCCTGCTATAAGTAGCGTTTTTTTTTTTCTTTTTTCTTTTTTTCTCATATTTCGCAGTTGAAATCACACTATGTCCTATTTCACTTTTGTTTGTTTACTCAAAAGGGTCTACAAAACTTAGGGAGACCAAGACTGTACCTCACCCTACATTGTAAACTGTATTCAGGGGGGTAGTACAAAATTCTGGGCCATGAGTACAAATACCAGTAATCTTGGTGGGCTTGTATTACATGCTATAAAAAATCTATTGAATTGCATATTGCAGATTTTGTGAAGGACCCCTCCCTGCACAGTATCCCTAGCTCCTTCAGTCTGATGCCCCTGACAGTATTTAATTAAAAGCTGTACCAGACTGGACCATCATATATCCACAGTTGAACACAATTTAATTTTCTGATAAGTACAACTCACTCACACACATATTAAAATGTCTATTGTAACAATGGTCATTTACAATCAGCAGTATTTCCATTTTCTTTTTCACATACAGTGTTGTGTTACATTACAATATAGAGCTTCTATAACTGCCTTGGGCTTTGGAAAAAGTGCTCCTTGACAATGAGTCGCTGTCAGTATGACACGTGAACGTAATCTTGGAAGCATACTTTGCTATAGGCTACCATATACAAAGAAGCACTGATGAAAACCACATTCTTTGCTATACGAACCTATAGCTTATTCAAATATCTGATGCAAGCTCACCCACAAGTATTACTTTGTCTCAACATGGAATATATTCAGCTACTATATGTCTAAGGTATAGAAATCAGAGGTCATTTGGTGAAAAATGTGTTTTCACAAGATGGTAATGTGCTCCGTCACTCAGGGCTACAGTGGAGCGGTCTATAGAGTATACTGGGGCGGCGTGGGGCTCATGAAAAATGCATTAGGAAACCATTCAAATAACAGATAACAAAGACTACATATTGCATGACTGGAGAGTATCTGAGTAAAAAGTTAGACTCATTAGAGGCAAGCCTAAATGTGTGTGTTTAGCTAACCCAGAGCCTACAGGTTGTTCAGATCTTTAAATGCTTTTACAGATGAAGTTTGTAAAATGGAGACTTGTGACTTTGAAGAATCATCTCTGGTTTTACCATTTTAACAGCCAGCCGAGGTTCACAGACGTTCATGAATTACCACCTGAGTCTATTTTTGTTGTTGGAATAGTACAATAAGTAATAACTGATGAAACAGATACCTTATTACCATTACCATTACTACCATGTTGCCGGAAAATTGTGAAGTTCAGAAGACTTTCAGCTCCAAGCCTGTTCTTGTGTTTAAAACCCAGAATCTTCTACTTAGATAATCCTCATTAATTTCCCTTGCATTTCTATAAAGTTTTCTTTGTCCAGTACTTCATTTGAACTATTGTTTTGTTTTTTGTTTGCTTGTTTGTTTTCCCTAACTTTAAAGGTCCTATATTATGTAACATTAACTCATGTGGGCTACAAGCCATCTTATAATGCTGTTATCTAATCAAACACATACCTGGAGTCCACCTTATGATGTAATGAAGTTCACATCTACCGTTTACCTTTTATTTAGTACAGATTGGCAATTTATTCAGAATCATCCAAATGTTCCTAGTGAGGTGTGAATGTGTATTTAAAAGCACAATGGAGCTCTTCCTGTATTCCCTCATGACATCATAAAGTGGAATAGTGTTTTCAATGGGAACAGTGAGTTCAGATGTGCAGGATTTGTGAGTTAAACATGTGTGAATGAAACAAATGACAACTCCAGGTATGTTTTTTATTGAACATTATAACAGATAAGATCAGAAAATGTAATAGGTAATAATATGGGCCCTTTAAATAGAGGTACCGTATTTTCTGGACTATAGAGGCACCGGTATATGAGCCGCATCCACTAAAAAAAAAAGTTATACAAGCCGCAACCGGGCTATAAGCCGCTGATATCTATGTTGAAAAATGAGATATTTACTGCATATACAGAACGATTTTGTACTGTAAATGTACATTTATGTACCTGAACAGATTCTTTCCGAACAGTGCCTTTTAACACGGCAGCAACTGTGCTGATTAAAACAGGTCAAAAACAGAATAGAAGCGGTAATTGATTACCTTCATTTCTCCTGTGCAATGAAACCACAAGTCACTTTAATCATCTCCGCTGACGCCGAGCTTATGTGCAACAGCACGGCAGAGGTCTGCGCGGGACACAATCCCGCTCCCGCCCGCTCCCGCAGTCTTCAGTACCGCTGCTGCACGCTCCCGCGTTGTGCGGTCGCACTCCTGCCCGCAATAAGCTTTCAGAATGTTCTTTCAGAATGTTCTTTCAGAATGCTCTTTCAGATGCTCTTATTATACATCCATGGTCCCGCACCGCGCTGTTTTGTGTTGGGTCCCGCGGGTCCCACGGGTGCAGGGCTCTACAGCGGTTTCTTTCCTGGAGCAAGATCGATGCCTTCAATTTAAAACTTGCATCATACAAACTCCTTCGTGTGCTTTTCATGATGAAGGGGCGAGGATTTGAAAATAATTACCAATTAGTAATTTGTCGTGCGTGTTATATCTGCTAAATAAAAAGTAGTGTATTCTTCTCTGTCTATTTTGTTTTTGAAATTCCGGTTAGAGCGGAAAATACAGTAATTAGATATTTTGTTGCCATAATAATACACAACTGCCCTGTGGCTAACTGACAGAGACATGTCTGTGCTATTCTGTGCCGATGGCCTCTGCTTCCAACACCAAACAGTCACTCACACATTGATTTCACACAGACAAGATTAGTGTCTTGCTTAAGAACCCTTTTTGTGAATTGGTTTGAGTGAGAATTAGACCGTCAACTGTCCATGTTCATCAGTCGCCTGCTTCATGATAGAGCCACTTCCACTAAATAAACAGACCCATGTTCCTTTGACACAGATAAGTTATTACTACTGTAAAATTATTTAGATTTCAGCTAAATAACCACATAGCACTAATAAACAGTTTGTCCCTAAATGGTCTAAACATTTATGTCTTGTCACTGAGGATATATAGACCAATGCAAAAAACACAAACTAGAGTAAATGGGAGATTCAATGAGGCTTTATTATTGTTGGAAACTTGCGGAAACGAAGAAATAAATGCTAAAGATATGACACTTTAACAACTCTGTGAATAAGAACGTGCATGAGAAAGTTAACTGCATCTACATACGGATGCAGGACTCCCAAGCTTGTGTGTTTGATTCCCACTACTTGCTGTTTGTTCAGTTTGCAGCTTGTTTGAACGTGTTGCTCAGGTTGGTAGTGAATTACTTCATCAAAAATTGTATTTAGAGAAAACAGCCAAAGTTTACCAAAGTGCTGAACAACAAACAGAACAATACAAGCAGCATTTACAATAGAATAAAACATACTAGTCAGCAAAACAATTATATATAAAACATAATAAAAAACATACCTGTTGTGTTTGTTTCAATCATACATGTCTGAGTAACCCTTTATTATTAAAGGGTATCGGTCTATATCTTCAAAGCTCAAAATGCTCTGTTCCAAATTGTGATGTTCCATAGTGGTAGTTTTCACCTTTTACCTTTAGTTCATTAAAGATGGGCAAGTCCAATGCTGAAACTAACAAATTATTGTAGTGAAAGTGCATAGAGTTTAAAAATACAGTGGAGAACTTCCTGTATTACAACTTAACATCACAAGGTGGACAAAGTGTTTTCTGAGGGAAGAACTCAGCCTAAATATGCAGGGTTTGTGTGTGACATATGTGCGAATGAAACAAAACACAACTCCAGGTATGTTGTTGATGATGAAACATTATAACATAGATCAGAATATAAGATAATATAGGTTCTCAAGCAGTTCTGATGAAGTAATGGCTGGAGTGGTATTACTAGCAGACAATGTTACATGGATATTATAGGCTTGTCAAACTCTTACATTCAGGTGCTTTTTTGTTCACTGTAGCCCTAAAATTCAACAGAAACATCCAAAACGGGCCCATTACACTGCAGCTGTAATTATCCCTATGAGCTATGACGACTGCTCTGTGCTTAATGTGTTTGCACAAATCCAAAATGGCAGAAAGCTCATTCCATTCTGTTTGTTTACTAAAGTGTCCACCGCCGGGCTGACGGGCTCTGAGGGAACAGACTCAAACACAGAAGCTAAAGACTGAATTAACGAAATTTACATTTTTATTTGAAAAATGTCTGGAGCCTGCTGTGTTTTGATAAATTAAACCATCCGAGAAATTAGTTTCACTCTCAATCAGAATAAGGAACAAAGTCATTGTTTTATGGACCTTACACAGAAATTAAAGCAGTAAAATGTTAAATTCTGATTTCAGGATTTAAGAAATTTGAGAACTGTGGTGAGCTGAAGTTTTGGTTATTATTGGACGGTGTGTCAGAATGACAGAGTTTGGAATAAGTTTCTGGTACAATGCCCAGATAGAGTTGGCATGGATGGAAGACAGTGAAAAAGTAGCACCCATTTGGAAACTGACCATTTTGAAAGTTAAATTGACAGTAAAATGTATAGTTTCTTATCAAAACAATAACAAAAGTTAAGAAATGTAAATAGAGAAAATGAAAACCTTCATCCATAATCTTCTGTGAACATTACCCAGAACATTTATGGCAGGTCAATCCAAAGTGGGTTAGTGATGTCAGGTCTAAGCCAGTTGTAATAATAGCTGAATAACTTGTATATGTTCTTGAGAAGTAGTATTTCTAAAAATGTAACGTAAAATGTATTTGGTTCTACTTTGAGTGCCCAAAATTAAGTTATAAATGTACACATTATGTTATTGAGGTGTCTGAGGAAATATGCCATACCTCTTAATGAATTCTGCCTCTGCTGACTTATCGAGGGTTTGAAAATATTATTCTTCATTTTGGTGAAAAAAGTAATTTGTCTGGATATTTTTCTTGGACATGCCATCAATGCGACATAATTGATTTATACTGGAACAAGAATAGACATAGCATGAGTCTGGAATAGCAAGGAAGTTTTATAGATTGAATTAAAAAAAATATAGCTGCTATACAAATAATGACAATACAAGAAAACAATCCCATAAGTCACTGTTGCGTAGTTATTCCCATTTACTGTGCTGTTTTTTAATGTTTTTATATAAATTCACTCAGTTGCTGGCCGGATGCTAAATCCAGTCCATCGATCACTATCGGAAGTAGATCTTTCCCATATCAGGTCAAATACAGGTTATACACAAAAGGAGTTTTAGTGCCATAATTGTGTTTAAACTACATTGGATTTTGTGATGGATAAAAGGGAATTTCTAAAGAAAATTAAGCTGCAAATTCTCTAGTTGTATTTTTATAATAAAAAATCAGAACACTTAAAAATAAAAGTGCTTCAGGGACAGTTATACAGGAATGTAAAATGTAGACATAAACGTTTATCTAAAGTAATACCATGTAACTTTCTGGAGGTGGCATGCCCTGCATGATTGTATGGAAACAGAATTTTTTATTTAGTAGGAACAGAGGGGCACAAATACAAAAGATGGAGGCTTAGAGGCTATTGAAATCAGGAAGCAGACGCATGGACCATCAACACAGACTCACATATGGGACTCACTTCTCCCGGGACCACCACACAACGGCAGATGTGGTCAGTCTGATAAATCTGCCAGATCTGTCAAACTAACCACACCTGGGAACAGCTGATAAGAGAGGTCACAGCAGTCAGCTGACCCCTCTGGTGAAGGTCAAAGTGCTACCACCTAAACATGTCAGCTAAATAAGATAGCTTTTTACAACAATTGTCTTATTAGAAGAAACACAAATATAAATATTTAAACCCATATTTGGAATATTCTGCATACACTTTATGCCATATTTAGCAAGAGCCATAGAACAATATTTCCATGAAGACAAGTAGGTGATGTTAGTCTCTAAACCAAGTAAGGGTCAGGCTTGTGAAGATCATCAAATTAATCACTTTTTTATTGGGGCCAGGAATAGTGCTAATAGTGACATGTCTCAACAAGTGCGTGTATGTTAAATGTGAAATACTAATATCCTTTGCAGATGCACTTGTTGCTGCAGTGGTTTCTATAAACACTGAACAGGCTCATTTCCTGTATGTAATGCATGATCCGCCGATAACTTACAGGCGGAAAATTAAAACAAGGCCCATCAGGGAAAAATTAAATCCTACTATGATGTTATCGGAGGAGGACACTTTTAAACTTGTAGAGCACTTTTCAATGTATTTTTAGGCCAAATTAAATGCTACTGTTTCTGCATGTATGCTTTCTAACTAGCATGTTAGAAAAGAACTCAGTTTCTAAGCAATAGCATAAGTCATGTTGCCATAATTATTCAGAAACATATTAGTATCTAAATTACACTGAGGCATATCTAGAAAATATAGATATGACACAATAAAGTGGGTGTTTACAGCAAAAACAAAAAATGTAATAATTAGGCAATCAAAATAGTGTTTATGCTGAGTTACACAACAAAAGTGATTTATTTCACTTAACACAATATATTTAGCAAAACTGCTAAAAAAGATTTTGCTGACAGAAGTGTCACCAAAAGTCTGATACTTATTCTGGAATTCAGATTATGAACATGTCATGTAAACAGTTGCATCTTATTTCTTTCTGATCGTTCATGTCCAGACATGACAATGATGATTTCTCTTGTGCTTGTGAACACACACCATAAATCAGATCTTTGGTTTATCTGATTATAGTTATCTGATTTTACTGGCTATGTAAACGTACTGCTCTTTACCATATAAGGCAGCATCATTTGTATGACCAACCATCATTTTATTTGATCTTAGGGATTTTCTCATGTGCTTTCTTCATTGCCAAATCTCACATCAAACATTTTGAAGTAATTTGCTTCTTTATTTTCTGTCATGGATCTAGAGCTTCAATTTAACAGGGCTTTCCATCTGAGGCCATGGATTTGAACAAGAATTCAAAAGCTGTCGGCCATCTTGTTTTCATTTCATGCTGCCTGATTGGTAAACATGAGCAGTCCATGTAGTGAAGCTGAACGACTGAGCGCCTCTGAAATACTTGACCTCATGTGACAAATCAGGCCTCAGATAAATGAGCTGTTGATAATACAAATAGAGAATGTGCATGATGCTGGCTGGTACGCTGTGGGGTGCACGTTCACATGTTCCACTGCAACAGGGGCTCAGTTAGAGAGAAAAGAAAAGTTATTTTTATTACATGTTTACAACCATGCAGGAATGTTATTCAGTAAATGAAACTACTGCTGCTACTACCAGTGTTGGGAAGTAACTGAATACATATACCAAGAATACGTATTCTGAATACTAATTTTGAGTATTCCTGTCTGGGTTTTCATTTGGTGTTACAGTCACTTTCCTAAAATCATTGCAGTACTTGATTATAAAATGTAGGCTTCAAACTACACCTAACTAGTGAGAAAAATAGAAAACACAGCTCTTGTGGTAAGTCATGTGAGATTTTCCCCTCTTCAGTCAGTAATAAGAAACGGGAAACAAACATAAAGCTGTTTTTAATGCTATGTGTGTCTTTACCCTATAATTTAAATGCAACTCGGTGTAAAAGCATTCTAAGTATACAGTACTCTGATTCAACCATGTAACAGAATTATGTTGCAAAACACATTTTAATGCAGGTATTAGTATTATGTAACTTAATAGATTTTCACTTAACCAAATACACTTACTGCTACTACTACTTCTGCTACTTCTACTACCACTACTACTAATACAGCTACAAAATTTAGTGGTACAATGGGACTACTACTAATAAAATATATGTATGTATATTCATAAGTTGTTGTGTATTCCAGAGATAAAACACTGTCAAAGGAAAAGAATAAAGTCAGAATTATTTGTAATTATTTACTACAAAAATATAATAGGCCTACAACAATATTATTTTAAACTTAATTCTTTAATGGCAGTATATGCTTTACTGTCTAATGTTTAAATCATTCCTTCTTTGGCGCCAAAAAAATGAAACCTTTTATCATATAGGTCAAAGCGTGTTCATGTGGTGAGTCAAATGTACAGCACAGAATACAATCTCTTCCATTTTACTTAGAGATTTATCGCATTAGGTCTTCTGGCCGTCTGGTGCCAGTGCTGCCCCAGGCCTGCTCCGTGCTATAGGAATCCTCAGGTTACATAAGAGCATGATTGATTTAATGTGGGTTTAAGAGTCTTCTCATCACCTGGACCAAATGTATCTGTGAAATACATTTTTGTGTACAGCAGTGTCTGTGTTAAAACAGACTATATATATCAGTATATGTCACTCGTGTAATCTGGTCTCTGTGCCTTTGGATTAATAAAGTGTTATTGAATTCACTTGGGGACCAAAAAGCACAAAAATGTGCTGATAATGAATCAAGTAGTAGATTTGTAACTAAAGTAGTTAGAGCTACCACCGCTTCTTTCCTGCTATACAGTTACATTTAACTGTATAGTTATTATCCACCTTTATTCCTTCCGTTCTTTTATTGCTTCCACCATTAGATTCTTCAACTGTGCCTGAGGTTTTCCCTCATTTCATTGTTTACATTTTTATAGTCAATAAACTCATGTGAACCGGCATTTACTTGTGTACTTGTTTTGTTTGTGTGTCTCTTGCCAGGTGGCTGCAGTGATTTGCCCTTTAAGGGACCAATAGTTTTCTAATTCTGATTAATATGCTAACCTATTTTCACTGCAATAGTGATCTGACTTCAGGTTCACTTTATAAAATATCAAAGTGAGTATGTTGTGGATTTTTAAATCTGAGAAGAATAAAAACTGGAGAGAAGTTGTCTTCAATCAAAGAGTCTGGATTTATTAAAACAATTGTGCACAATTACAGAGAAAATGAAAACGAAACCTATCTGTCCCTCATGCAAGGTCCGTCTTTCCCTAATCTGATGCATGGTAAAACAAAAACAGGCTCTTATACAGTTAACAACATTATAACATCAACATGAGGTAGAACATACTACAGTATATCTAAACAACCTCCAAATAGAGACTACAGACTTGTTTTAAAAACACTGGATAAAGACAGAGCAGAGTGACCTGCTTTGAGATGCCCCAGGAACAGTAGATTACACCATCACATGTGGCAGGAACACAGAAATGCTTTAGCAGTTGTTAGTTAACAGAACTCTAAACCCATAAATTACATTCTTTAGCTTAAATGGATTCCAACAGAAAACAAAGTAAAAGTTTTCCACTACAGAGTACATGAGTGAATGTGTAAAAACATAAAATATATGAATAAAAAATGAATTAGTGATTGTTACGGACTACGTCCTAATGTTCTGTTTCTTTTTGCCTTGCCTCCACCCACCCAGATCTGCCCAACAGCTAGTCAGCCTAATCAGCTGGGGAGGTGTAAAAGTCTGGAGCTGCCACCGGCCGGAGGTCCTGTGCTGCAGCCGCTTTAGTCCTTTATTTTTGTGGTACTTATTTGATTTTTGTATACTTTTCAGTAATTTTTGTAATAAACCCTATTTCTTTTGGACACCTCTCCACGTTCCCGTTTTTGCTCCACGTCCGTTTTTCAGTTACCACGTCACCTCCTAGACTCCTTGACATGTAACATTCATGATTTGGTTGATTTGGTTGATTTGGTTGATTTGGTTGATTTGGTTGATTTGGTTGATTTGGTTGATTTGGTTGATTTGGTTTCATCCAGATCTGAATCCATGATTTGTCACAGTACCAAGGTTCTGCCAATATGTGCCCTAATAACTGAGGCATATGTCATCTGTAGGTCTCAGGACAAGAGGCTTAGGTCTAGCAGCAGTCACACAGTTCATCACATGTTGCACACGAGCAGTGCCCCGGGGCCAGTGGACATACATCAGGCTCTTGGTCTTTGTCCAGGTCTTTAAACTCAGATTGGCTCCACATGCACTCTCTCAACACAACCGCCAGCACTCAAGTCTTACACTATTAGTGCTGCTTCTGTAGTTGAACATTTCAAATGTTCCTTTAGTGACTGCAGAAATAAGAACAACAATATTATTAAAAAGGACAATTACTGTAACTACTGATAAATGTGTCACTGAAATGATAAAAGGGGCTTGTGTAGTCTAATGTTAATTGCTCCTACACTGGTTCTACTAAAATAATTGCCACAAAATCCCAACATTTCACATAGGCCTTCTTGAACTGTATTCATTTGGTTACAGTACTTCAAGAATAACTTTATTTTGCTATTGTTTGTGAGGTAAGGATATTTAACTGGTTGCTAGAGACAGAGGCCTACGTGTGTACAATTTCCAAAGCTCATTATTTTTCCCCAGGGTGACCCACTTTGGCATTCATGGTGGCAGTAGCACCAATTTTCAAGGCCTTGTGCTTACTTCCATTTCTTTTCTTCATTATCTGAGAAATTAAATAACAGAGCTTTGATTGTTAAACCAGGTACAATCACAAATCAACATACACGCCATATGAAAAATTTAGATAAAAGTTCCAGTTTGTAATTACATTATAACACTAGATGCTATCTATCTACTGCAGACTTATAGTTTGCCAGCTTTGTCCTGACAGAAGAAGACCAGAGAGCACAAGGTCAGGGGAGGGGACAACAGGTTTCACATCTGCCATCGACTTATAGAAAAAAACAAATCCAATAAATTTACAGATGGTAGCTTTAAACCCAGAACTAAACCTGGAATTTACTGAACCAACAGGACCAAACCAAGTCTACATCAGGATTAAATTTCACTCAAAACAAGTGTGAGCTCACCCTCCAGCTCCTTAAAGATGCAAAAGCCGCAGAGGTGAGAAGAATTGCGTGTTATGGACAGTGGTTTGTTTTCTTTGGCAGTGTTCACACGAGCCCTGGGCCTTGTCACGCTAAGATGATTGGGTTGGTGCAGTGATAGTTGACCTCTTCACCTCACACATGCTTCAGGTTAGGCCAATAGACTGACTGCTGGTTTAGACTTGAGCTATCCATGGGGCAGCTGAAGCAACACACTCCTTTGTCATCATGGACATGGACTTGAACCCTCAACCACTGTGGGATACCTGTGGGGTTGCATCACTCCAGTGCCACAACGTAGCGGCAGCCATTCACACAAAACATCTAGTGATAAAAACAGTAGAGGGGTCAGACGAAGCGGTCAGGGGTGTAACATAGGGTCCATTCACTGTCCTACTCCATGTCAAATCTAAACTGAAAGGCCTGTGTAGAGACTCATCTGTTTCAGCTCAGGATGTGTGCTCAACATGAAACTAAATATTTGTGGATGTTCTTCGTGTGTCGTGAAGTATCAGTTCTGCTGTGATAATGTGATTTACCGCAGCCGCTCATGGTTACACACTTCTGGATCAAGATCACTTTGTATAGTTCAAGTTTACAGTTCATGTGCATTTTGTTGTATTACATAATCAGCCTCTAGCAGTGCAATCATGTTGAATGTGGTGATGCCCAAAAACTATGTCCTTCGGGGCTGTTGTGAGTAAGTAGATATGTTCACCCACTGATGCGTTGGCAGTTCAATTCTCATAGTGGCATTGCATTCTGACATTGTTGATTTTTGTGGATTCTTATGGATTCTAGTGATTGACTGTATATATAAATGGACATAACCCCGCTAGAGCTCCTTTAGAGCAGCAACACCCATTGTAACCAGGGCACCCTAATGTAAATAAAAATGAGGAGTCGGCGGGCGTGTGCCAGAGCGGGTTGGAGAGTGTAACTGGGCACGTCTCGATCCGTTCTCCTTGCGAGTAAAACTGCATAATCTCTCTTGTCTTTCTTCTCTGAATGTTTTAGGTGGTGTTTAAACCTAACACCGCCATATTCCAAATAGGAAGTGTTCATGGGGGTGTTTCCATCGACTCCAATTGACTTTACATTGAGAAATTGAATTCCCGAGGTATAGAAACTAAGTTAGTAGAGACAACCACTGATCCATTGGCAGTTCAATGCTGCTAGTGTCAACTCATTCTACTGTTATGCTTTTTGATAAGATTCTTCTCCTGCTTTTCCTGTATACTCTAGTGTATGGATGATTGTTGGAAAAAGCTAAAGAAATAAGTTTGCAAGACATTATGAACTGGGCACATGATGCCCTTTCTTGCACAGTCATGTCTATTTGTATTACTGATAAAAAATAAAATGTTTTTATTGTACATTCTATACTCTGAGACAAACTACCATAGTTGCCCTGGAGTTGGCAAATGAAAAGGTGGCTGCCAATCTGAACCAACAGCTTCTTTGACTGCCGTAAAGCAGTCTTGCTCACATCACATTCAGAAATGCAAAGTGCGTGAAGTGTATTGTTCAACTGCACAGTCAGTGAGCAGCTGCTATCTGAGGTTGCAGACACTTGTATCTGGGCGCTCGTCATTTTGTTCTCTGAATAAAGATTTACAACAATTACGTAAACATGTTTAAATCATTTCTATTGCACTTATAATGTACAGACAACCTCTCATGTGTATCTGGTGACTGTGTCTGTCATGTAAATCAGTGCTTCGTAGTTCGAGTTAGCCTGTCCTCCAAACATCTTATGTATGTGCATGCTTTTCCATGGCACTAATTGAAATGTAATGTAATAATGTGTCTTTGAGAAGTAACACTTACATACAATTCAGCTGTAGTGATATCATGAAAACGCTTATGTATGCCTATAAAATGTGCAGAGAAAGTATGATGATAACAATGAAGCAGTGCCAGGCCTCAGGGGAGTTCAGCTGTTACAATGACGGCCTTATAGACTCCTGTTGTGAGAAGCAGCCAGTTCAAAGAGATCCAAGGTAATAAGGACACAGCAATGGGTACAGTTTATTTAGAAGACAAGATCCATCCCTATACCATGTTTGTTTCTATAGGGCTTTTGTGGTGTTGCCCCTGCTGTTGTCATACTATTCTTTTTTATAGCAAACCATCATTAGCACATGTGTACTTTTGTGGTTACAGTGCTGTTTGCCCACTAATCGGCTGGTGGTTCAATTTCGCCTAGTGACACTACATGCTGCCGTTGTGTCTTAAGACTCTTAAACTGCTTTGTCTCCAGTGTCTGTGGTGTATGAATGAAAGATGGTGATGAAAGCAAAATAAATATATCAATTTACATTTATTCATGAATTTCCTTCGGTATTATTACACCCAGAAGCTACTTTTGCCATCAAAGCTGGCCTGGAGCTGTCTGGCAGAAAAGTGGCTGCCAATCTGAGGTAATGGCTTCTTCAACTATTACCAGTCACTCCTTTACAGCAGCAGGTACAGTTTGTTCAGATGGCAAGATCTAAAACATTTTTGTCACTAAAGGGGCTTTAAAGTGTTACCCTCTGCTGGTGTTTTTCTGTTTTTATGACAAAAACATCATTATTATCACATGTGTACTGTAATGATAGCTTTGTTATGGGTGCTGTTTGGTGCCATTATTGGCACCCAGTGTCACACAATGCATTTTCATTTGCAGGAGACTTCACAAAGATAAAAGAGTTGCTTTGTGTTTGATGAAGATAATCTCGTCCCTCTCATTTTGACTGTCAAAGGGAACTCTCATTGATATTTATAAAAAAGAAGGACACAAAGGGAAGCAGTGTCCAGACTCAAAGATTGCGTCATGAATCACTTTACCTGTCATCCTCATCACAAACACTGTCCTTAAAAGGTCTATGGAGCTGTGTCCATTGTACAACACTGTAACTTAGCTTTGTATAGATATGCTGATAACATAAGTGCATGTTTGTGGTCTGCATCTTTGATTGGGCCTTGGATAAGTAGAAAAGGCCTTGGGCTGAATGTTTCTTTGCAAAACTCCTCAGTAAGTATTATCTACATTTCTATAAGGATAGATGTTTTTCCTCCCCTCAGGATAAAGGAAATCTAAGTATTGGTGTGGAAGTGGTGCATTATTCCTCATCCTGTTGTGCGGAAAAGGGCTGAAGGAACTGGTAATATGATGTTATCACATTTAACTGACTTCTATACTATATAATCAGTGATCCTAATAACGGATATATGTTTAGCAATTGTATATCCTGCGGTTGAATTGTTCATTCAAGAACAGTCCAAGATACTGTATACAGAATGTGAAACATATTAGACCGGTGTTATGTCACAGTTTGTTGGACACCTGCTGCGCCCGGTGGCACTACCCTAAATGCCTGAGTGTTTGATTGTGAATATCAGAACTGAGAATGTAATGCACAGTAAAACACTGCAAAACAAGAACAATGTGGCATATTATGAAAACAAACAAAACAAAATATAGAGTGAAGGTTGCGCTAACACCATTGTATACACAGAATAGACAGTCACTTCACTGTGTGATGGATATGCTTCTGGTGGAATTTGTGTTTTTGTCCATGTCAGCTTTGTTCTAGCTCTTCCATCAAAATACATGCGCTGTATATTTATTCTAGGCTAACGATTGGAGGCCCCTGCTTCACATAGGAACTTCTATAAAGACATGAAAGCCCTATTCTTCTCTGTTTAAGAGGGCATACTGCCTTCGATCAGTGGGGTCATGGGGTTAAAAAATAAATAGTTGCTCACATTTTTGCTTGACCAGAGGGTTTTGAAAGACAAGATTACAATATTGGACTAATATATTGTATTTAATTGTATAGAAGGAGCTTCAATAGCTCAAATGATGATTGGTAGCCAATATAAAAAAGCTTACTGGCAATGAGAAACTGTTACATAACTCTTATGGCTACATGTTGTGTTGTGTTTTTGTTGCTGTTGTTTTAACAATATGAACATGTGTATGTGAACATGAATCTGTTTGGACACACAAATAGTGCACATCTATGGTGGTTGATCTCTGGCAGCTCAAATAATCTTCTGACTTCACTTCAGCTATAATTATTTGTGACTTGTTTTGAAGGCCTGGCACCAGACAGCATCGTTTTTGGATGTAATTCAATTCTATTTAAGATAACATAACATTCCATATTTAAGGAGAAAAAAGAAGACTCTGCGGTATCAAATGGAGATTTTCTGTCAGATCAAATAGGATTTTTTTCTTTAAATTAAACACAGGGATTTTTTAAGCATGCTATGAATGCATTCATGGAGATTAGATGAATTAGATTAATATAATAAGGAACATACAATTCCAGCTAAGTATGAGATGGGAGACAGCCCAAACTGTTGTAGAGAGAGAGGAAAGGGTTACTGCCAGACGCTCTGGGAGAAGCAGAGATTGAAAAGGAGGCAGACAGAACTGGGCTGCATAAGGTTTAAACACAGTTAGTAGTCTAGGAAGGGTCTTGAAACCTGCCTTTTCAAATGTAAGTGAACATATTAAATTAATGTTTGCGTGTTGTAGTCCGACTTTAAGTTAGTGGCCCACAGTTTTTTGTGATGTGACTTGTAACGGAGCCCGAGAGGTGCTTTTACGCACGATGGAGGAGCTTTTACGCGAGCACGAACGGAACGTCTCGTGGGCAGATTTGAGCCACAGAAACGACACCCATTTGGGAAACATCACAGTGAACCCTCTAAAGCGAAATGAAGACGTGGCCAAAGTAGAAGTAACAGTTTTGGTCCTTGTTTTGCTCCTGGCTCTCATTGGGAACCTGTGCGTCTTGTGGGCAATACGCACATCCAAGCACAGCCAGTCCCGGATGTACTATTTTATCAAGCACTTGAGCATCGCAGACTTGGTTGTCGCCGTGTTCCAGGTCCTCCCGCAGCTCATTTGGGACATCACCTTTCGCTTCTATGGGCCGGATTTGCTGTGCCGCTTGATTAAGTACCTCCAGGTCGTTGGCATGTTCGCATCCACGTACATGCTCGTGCTGATGTCCGTGGACAGGTGCTTGGCCATATGCAAACCGCTTCGCTCCGTGCGCAAAAGAAAGGACCGGCTGTGTGTCGCTGCATCCTGGATCCTGAGTCTGGTTTTCAGTGCTCCTCAGATGTACATTTTCTCTTTACGGGACGTGGGTAATGGCGTGTACGATTGTTGGGGGGACTTCGTGCATCCGTGGGGCGCCAAAGCGTATATCACCTGGATGACTATAAGCATATACATTCTGCCTGTGACTATTTTAACTGTCTGCTATGGGCTCATTTGTTTTAAGATATGGCAGAATTTTAATATGAAAACAAGAAGGGAGCGCTTTTTGGCACGCGCCCCGAGAGCCCAGAAGTCTGCGCATCACCTGTCCCGCGTGAGCAGCGTCAGGCTCATATCCAAGGCAAAGATCCGCACAGTTAAAATGACTTTCGTGGTGGTACTCGCGTACATTTTCTGTTGGACCCCGTTCTTCTCGGTCCAAATGTGGTCTGCCTGGGACCCGGCTGCTCCCAGAGAAGGTCAGTTTAAACCAACAAGAATTTCACACTTTTCTACGTTTCTTTTATTGTGTGAGCTTTCAGCTGAAATTACAAAAAATATTCTATAGTGCCCTAAAAAGGCAAATTAAAGAGTGGAGTATGCAGGCCAGTCGTTTTCATTTCAAATTCCATGAACATGACCTGACTGTATTCCTAGATACGAAGTAAACATAGGAAATCAAATATTGCGGAAATATTGCAAATAGCCAGTTGTGTTGATTAGGCCTATTTTTGACGATGTGTGACATTTGCTTCTGAAGCCAGTTACCCAGTCAGAAAGCACAGAGTCTCACTTTGGATTGCCAGTTCCGACGGCCAAATCCAGCTGTTTAAAACATAAGGACTCTCTGATCTGAGTCCTCACAGCTAATTATTAATCAGTGCTAGTGCAGCCTCTGTAGCTCAGTGAGTGAATTCTGGAGGGTCAGGGCTTTCACATGAGGCATGGTCATATACTGAGAATGAGAAAAATCATGTATGTATCCCCAGTGGAAGTTAAAGGTCCCAAAGTGAAAGTGCCAAATTGAATCCTTTGAGCTTTAAGCCATGTTATAATGTTGTTATCTCCCAAAAACACGCCCATTGTGTCATTCACACAGGTATTAGTCTGTCTACATCTCCAAAGCTCAAAATGCTTTGTTCCACCTTGTGATGTCCTTAAGTTAACAGCTACCTATTACCTTTAGTTCAGTGGAGATTGGCAATTTTAGGGCTGAAATGTAGCTCTAGTGAAAATGTATGGAGTTCAAAACACAGTGCAGCACTTCCTGTATTACCACATGACATCACAAGGTGGAACAGAGTGTTTTCTGTTTGAGAGAAGAACTTAATGAAGAATGAAGGGTCTGTATGTTAAACATGTGTGAATGAAACAAAACACAAATCCAGGCATGTTTGTGATAAGGAAACAACATTATAACATTAATCATAAAATAGCATATGGGCACTTTAATGCACTGGCAACTCCCAACTCCCAACTTTCAAAAACAACCTCAAGACCCACCTGTTTAAAGCTGCTTTTAATTTGTAATTTTAACATGTTCTCTCTGAACGTTTAATTTTATGAACTTAATGTTGTATTTGTAATGTTATGTTCCTTGTATTGTTATATTTGTGAAGCGTCTTTGAGTATCGTGAAAAGCGCTATATAAATAAAATTTATTATTATTATTATTAACTCAGATTCAATTGTGATAGCTGCTTTTAAAATCAACATACGTGTCGGCCACATACCCTACTTTTAAAATATACTTTCCCTAGATTTTATGTGAATGTGTAATCTGTAACATATGAACGTCTTGGGCAACCAGATAGTTATGGTTGCTGCGGTCTATATTTATATTTTTATGTCTGAACCAATGTACACAGTATGCTTTCTCACTATTTGTGGTAACCAATCTTCTTTTGGGACCTCCCATATCAAGTCCTGTCATCACCTCTTCCAAGGCAACTGATAAGCTTGTGGTAATCTTAATGTTGTCTTAATTTTTTGGCTCTGAAACAACTGTGCTACAAGATATTTTCAGACCTCTTATTCTTACTCTACTGGCAAAACAACAGGAAGCTGCCGTTAAATATAAGGAAACATTGCTATTTTATTCATATTTCCTATCTATCACAACTCTAATCAAAGTTGTTTGTTAGGGCCATTATATAACAATAACTCCCAGGATTAATGTTAGTGAGAATGGAACCGGTCAGCATTTTCAAAGAAGACAATATGCAGTAAATCTCGCCGTCTCTACTGTTGATCTTGGATATCGTTCACTTTCCACATTACCCGAAGAGCAGTGACTGGAAATATTCAATACAATGTGGTTATTCATCTCATAGCCAGCCTTTTGAAATAGAAAATATTTATCAAATACATTTGTCCTGTCAATATGCATCAGTTTTATGTGGCATTGACAGCATGCCTGCTAGTAAGAGGGAGAGGATGGCTTTCTCATTGCCTATTTGCTTTTCAGTTAATAATAGTTTGTTTATTGTCACATTGAGAAAAACATGTTTACTTTTTAGTAAACATTTGGACTGATATGCTTTCTATGAGCTCTTTTCATACCAATTTTTTCTTTTGCACATGAGCTATATGGGAAGAGTTTTTCCCATCTGATGAAGAATTGCAAGCCAAATCTTATAGTACTTGATGTGAGGAGTCTGAGAGGGCATATCAACGAATGCAGGGGATCCCCAAAGCTTTGTCTGTTTTAGGTTATCAAAATATGTTCTGTTCAAGTTATATTTGGAATTGAAACCCCTGGCCAGTTACTCTTGCCAAAAACCTTACATAACTGTCCATTTTAATTATGTCAAATAAAATAAAATAAAATAAAGTCAAAATAAAAATAATAATACAGCACAACAAGCAAATAAAAGCATATTTTAGACTTGATTTTAAATGTTGTAAATGAACAATTATATGCACAAATCAGTGAGTTTGTCAAGGTGCACTATGTAGCTTTTCTGGTGAAGATTGGTTTGCCTAGAAAGTTACACAGTCCATTCATCCATCTGCTTCCGCTTTATTTGGCTGGGTCGCGGGGGCATCTTGCTGCCCAATCCTCATAGCACCTGACCCCCCCCCCATGAACCCCTCTAAGAGTGGTGAGCCCACAGGAGGGTGGACGTCATGGTCCTTGATGTAAGTTCATAGGGGTAAGTTACACAGTATGCCATTTAAATTGTCTATAGAGACAGACAAGTGGAGCCACCAACCACAAAGATGTAAAATTTGTGGAGAGGCCAAGTATACTTGGGTATTTTTCAGCTACAAAAAATGTAATAGGCTATATATAGGTTTAATACCACTTTGAAACACTCCAGGCAAAGCAATAACATCTTCATGGAGACAAGAAAGTGACAGACCATTACATAATGCACCTTTAAAGGAAATTCTGGATATATTTCCAGGTCTATTTTTCTCCCAATTCACATCAGTCATGGTTACTTTTAACTGGGCAAATAATATTGCATTTGAAAAGGTATAGTGAATTTTACCCTTTTAAAGCCTGACAACATGAATTTGAATCTTGTACTTTAATAATGCTCAGGCCACATTTAATTGAACTGTTTTAAATTTAAAGGACATATCTGTAACTGTCCCCATATGTTTGTGCCTTCAGAAATGGCTTTCATCATCTCCATGTTATTGGCCAGTCTGAACAGCTGCTGTAACCCCTGGATCTACATGTTCTTTGCGGGGCACCTCTTCCATCAAGGGGCACAGTGCCTCTTCTGTTGCTGTGGCCGGTACCTGTCCGTGTCTACGTGCAGCTGTGACAGAAAGTGTGGACACAAGTGCCGCTCATCCACGCACACCATCAAGACCGCGAGCAGCCAGCGGAGCCTGACCCACACCTCCAGCACAGGGGGGCAGACTCAGTGAATGACAGGGACAAGATGCCTCACTGTGGATACAGACTAAAGCTCCCCGTGTGAGCACTTGGCCTTTCAAAGTAAATAATTAGGCTATGTTTGATCACAGAACATGTTTGGTCCATCATTGCAGCTTGTAACGTGTTCATGTGGATTTATTTCTTTTCTTTCAGTCAGCTCAGACTTTCTAAAGTTTTTTTTCTTGATGTTCACCAAACATACACATGCTAAACCAGCCTAACTAAGACTATATAAAGGCTATGATGAAGGCCTGTAACACATGAATAAAAAAATATAAGCTCATACTGCACCTTGTGATTTTCCTTATACATATGAAGGTGTAGTCTAATTAAAATGTGATTTGATAAAAAACTCACAACTTCAAATACATATAAATCTACATATCCATACAGTGGCCTATCCTCTTTTGACACATCAATGCAGGGGCTCCCCCTTTTGAACATATTCTGTAAATACACCATGTGTCATAAGTCACCATTGGATTGTTATATTTGTGTACCTATACATGTCTATATATATATATATATATATATATATATATATATATATATATATATATATATATATATATATATATATATATATATATATATATATATATATATATATATATATATATATATATATATATATATATATATATATATATATATATATGTGGGATGTAAACTTGCTTGTGGATTTAAACCATTTGACTACACTGATTTTTAATAACAAACACATGTATTTTCTTTGAACATGTGATGCAATGTAACAGTACTCAAATAAGTTCAAAATGACATTACATTTTGTTGTGTCCCTCGAACAAGAACACACATTATACAGCCTGAATTAAAAATGTCGCTCATAACATACGACTTTGTCTATCGCAGAAATGTCCATTAATTAAATCTTTACACTTCTTTGCGTAATGCCACTTTGACTTTGCTGAATATCTTCCCCAGTGCCTCAAAAAGCGGGTCTAAAAACGTGTGCAGCACCAGAGAGTACATCTGCCCCAAACACTGGAACTCTATGAGGCAGCTCCTGGTGCAGGGGACCACCGCCCAGATGTGGAAGAAGGACAGGAAGGCGAACAGTGCCCCCCACAGCAGGGACAGAGGCACACCCAGGAGAGCGGTGAGGAGGCGGTAGCACCAGTATTTGGTCACTGTGAATGTGGTGTAACTGGCCTTCCACACACCATCCAAACTGTGAGTGCCATAGGGCTCAGCAATCACATCCTCAAACTCCACCTAGAGGCACAGAGAGTGAGGGGATAATATTATGATCTGACATTATTGTACACAGTACATACTGTTTATTTAGTCGTCTCTGCCAGGGCCAAGTTTTGATAAGGATAATTTTATTATGACCTATGTTTTCACAAATATGCCTTTATCTAAATGAAGTCAAAATACAGTTGTGTGACCCTGTAATCAAAACACTAGCATCAAGATAAACCCTTACTGGTAAGACACTTTCCAAGATTAAGATAACAAACTGACATAGATTTGACAAGTCTGTATGGAAAAGACCATTTAAAGAGAAAATATTTTTTTTTAATATGGTATGCACGGGTTGATAAGATAAACTTTATAGTAGATAGACTAATGCATTTTTCCACTCAATATGACACTCAATTAATGAGTTTGGAAATATTTACTAAAATGCATGGAAATATTTTGGTTCAAAATCTAATATCTAAATAGTGGTGTCATATTGGCCCAAATTTAACCTGTAACATAAGTTCAGAAATGTTTCTTTCAAATTCACAAAATAAAAGCCATACCTTGACTACATCCTGGTTGATTTGGTTGGGATCTCTGTTGATGAGGTCTATCTCTCTGGTGCGACTGTCCCTCCTGAATTTCTGCGCTTCATCATTGTTCAAATCAGGGATGTCCATTTTGGATTATTATATAATTCTAAAATGGTACAGAGACAAAACACTGGCGGCAATAGTACTTTACTGTCCTTCTCTAATCCAGTGTTGCAGTCCCAGCACTGTCCCAGCTCATAAGCAGAGTCACGCCCATTGGTCATTCATTGGTACCTCAGTGACAAGTATTTCTGAAAGCAGGAAGCAGGCTCATGTTGCATTTCACAAAGAGCAATGAAAGTGTGGCTCAATAATAAAAATAGTCACAGTCCTATTTGTGGAGATATTCAAATCTAGGCTCTGCATTCTGTAAGGGGGCAGTGGTCATATAGGTGTGGCAAGAGAGAGGGAGACAGAGAGAAAGAGAGAGAGAGAGAAAGAAAGAGACAGAGGAGAGAGAAACGGAGAGAGAGAGAGGGAGAGAAAGAGACAGAGAGCGAAAGAGATGGAGAGAGAAAGAGGGGAGAGAGGTAGAGAGAGATAGAGAAGGAGAGAGAAAGACAGAGACAGAGGGAGGGAGAGAGAGAGAGACAGAGAGAGAGAGAAGAGAAGTCTAAGGGTTATTTTATTATTTAAAAAACATTTAATAATTTTTGTGTGCCTCAGTTACAGGTGGTTTTATAGCTCAAAAGTACCTAGAATAACAGACGTTCTGACTATGAGTGGGATCACCTCTTCACAGATCTGACCTGTGTCTTGGTCTGGTTTGGTCTCCATGAAGATAGAAAGGTTTAATGCCATACTGTGAAACATTCTAAACAAAGCAATAATAAACACTCTCCATGAAGAAAAGCATTTGACGGACCCTCCACCAGAAAAATTACACAATGCACCTTTAATTTACAGATAGTGTTACATTTCTGGGCACACAAATGATTTAAACAGTTGGAAGAGAACACAGAGACACTTCGATAGTGCGTGAAGTCCTATTTTTTTTTTTTTAACAGCACATTTTGACTCAAGTGTAGTGTTACATAGATATGTATGCATAACCTAATGCGATAATTCTACAAAATCCATTTCATCATTTTTTTTCAGTCCGTCAGATAAAAAGTGCTAAAAAATGTTAAATAATATGAAAATACTCTTAATCTTGATAACAGGATCAAATTGGTTGACAACATAGTATTTTTAAACGTCTACAAAAATGAATGCTTAAATAGCCCTAAATGTAAACAAAAAAAATCTACCAAGTTTTTTTCATTGGTGTCATTCTTTGGCTAAGTGAACGCTGAACCCTCCACAGCACCGTCCAGCGCTGGTGAAGAGGGGCTGAACTATGACCTCCATCACAATACTCCACAAACTCTGCAGCCAGTGAGTGCCAACCAGGACGCACTGGATACACGGGCCCACCATCCTAAAACAGGAAAACACTACTTAATGGCATGATTATAACACATAGGCTCCTTATTGTGAATGTGTAGTAACAATGGACTTTACATTCTTAAGGTGGCACAAGAGTCTTATGTGGAAATTGGAGAGAGTTTTTTTTACGCTTGCATCAAATGTAGAATTAGTGCAAATAAATATGTTTTACGTCATAGAAAATGTGTTATGTCCAGGGCAGAGCATAACTGAACTCTGTATATACTGTATTTCACAACATGCCTGAGAATGCATCCACCATCACATGTTCAGAACAAGGACAGTTTATCAATGTATTCTCATTTAAATTTGGAGATAAATTATCTTAAAAGACAGAGATATATCGCAGAATATCATATAATATATACCGGGAGTTCCTCTGGTGAGCTACCTTTGTGAAACGAAAATGCCAGAGAGCTATTTATTTTAGCGGTCACAAGAAACTGAGACAGTAAAAGAGCCATGGAAAGCCTTAGACAGGGCACAGTTAGATGTCTAGTAAACATAATCCATTATCCATTTATCAGTGCACAACTCAGGCATCAAAATGACACTTTTACAATGGTAATTAATTAGAGTTTAGTTATTAAGCACAATACATATAATTCAGAAATTCTTCGATGTGCTACTTGGAAGGGGGTGGAGAGCTGCAGGTAGGTCCCGAGCTACAGGTTGGAGACCCCGATATAGACCAATGACTGCATGTACCACAGTGTCGTGATCTTATTGTACTGTGAGCCATGTATTGTGTGTTGAATGGAATCGGGAGAGACCCTCTGATTCCCAGCCCTGTTCAGAACTAGGGGGGTGGTCCCATTTGAATCAGGGAAGATTTATTCAAAGCCTTTGCACACGTTAATGATAATAATATTAATAATAATGCATTACCGTGGTTTTATGTAACTCTTTTTCAGTTGCTTTCCTCTCGACTCTGTGGTAATAAGTTCCTATTGCCCTGGGACAGACTGACGGAAGTGAGGCTGCCAATCTGTATCATCAAACCTTCTGACCAGCAATCATATACACATACATTGCATTTATACTGTGGGTGGGTGAAGTCTTGCCTAAAAACACAACACTAGCACATGGTATTCCCAGCAGTCTCTTATCCAAGTACTAACCAAGCCCAAACCTGTTTAGCTTCTAAGATTTATTTTATCCTAAGGTCAGACAAGAACAAGCTTTGACAAGAAGATTTGGCCCCAGTTTCTATAAACCGTGAGAAAAAGGAAGCTCAACATGAATGTTATTAACTCAGCTCAGTAGTAATATTAGTAACTGCAATGAATTTATAGGTAATCATAGTTTACTATGTATAGATGCAGTCATGTATATCCTTGTGAGTGCTCACCATATGTGCAGGCAGCTGAGCAGGGCAAACAGCAGTCCAGTGATGATGGACAGAGGGATGGCCAGCAGCACAGACACTGCTCTGTAGATCCAAACCCGAGACACTTCAAATAGGGCGTGGCTCCAGACCCAAACACGGTCCCCACTGCGCACGGACACAGGCTCAGCAATCACATCCTCAAACGTCACCTATACAACACAACACATTCAAGCATCTTAGATTAAGGTTGTTTTCACCATGGGCTATTCCTTTGCTTGTAGTAAAGGCATTTGAAATATTTAGAAATGAACACAGGTGAGGAAGTCAATGTGTGTCCTCAGAACGTGCCTAATTTCACCATCTATTCAATTGTCCATAATGATTAATGCTGCAATATTTTCATAATTCAAATTCATTTAATTAAACCTGCTCATTTAAAGGTGTACTTGTTTGAGGGTTACACCACTGGTTTGTCTCCGTGGAGATGTTATTGGTATGCATGTAATGTTCCACTGTATGGCTTTAAACTTATCAATCTTGGCACGGTGTTATTATTGCAAAAAAAAAAAAAAACATGCATTATGACTACAACTCCTTATAAAATTGACTAAAAAAGGTGCAGACTACCTGTAGAGAGTCATTGATGCCTCTCGGATCTCTGGAATTTATCAATGGCTTGGTGTCACTGATTTCCACTAAAGCCGACGTGTGGATGTTCTCCTCCTCTTCAAACACAGGGGGCGCCTTCTTCCACAAAACCTCAGGATCCTCTCCGTTCTCAAACTCATCGCTGGAATCCAAGTCGATCTCTACGTCCTCCAATTCCTCCCCTTTTCTCACATTCTCCATAGCCACATGTGAAGAGGAGGAAACGACACAACCGAGGGACTAACGTCAAAAAGGGTGCACTTCAAAAGCCTGGTAGTAGCTGGCTGTGCGCGCCTTGTGTGTGAATCCCGGGTTATTTTGGGAACCTTACACTGCCCCAGTTGGTATTTGCAGATGGGTTGTCAACTGAAGATCATTTTCCCGAGTCAAAATGTGGGGGGATACGAGGGGTGATATAAATACAGGACGGAAATGGTTCTGGATTCACATTGACTGGAAATACATCATAGGGGACAATTTCACTGGAAGACTTGTGAATGTAGACAAACTTATGTATGTAGGCCTATGTATTTATTTATTTATTTATTCATGTATATATTTATTTATTTATTATAGTTAGTTAGTTATAGGCCTATTTTACATGCCCTATACTCATTTTTATAAGAGTAGAATAGTGCCACTGTAGTATCAACAACAGCATATGAAATTTCAGTGTTAAAGTTTGACATCAGATGGCAGCAAAGCATAGGCCAATTGCTGCTCTTACAGCATCTTTGCAATCTATGTTCATGTTTTATTACTGCAGCAACCAGTTTAAAATTATAGTGGAAATTCCTATTTGTTTTTCAGTGTGAGTGTGATTCATTTGTTGATAGTAATGCATTTAGAAGAAGAAGAGGATGAAGAGAAAGAGAGAGACCTCCTCCCTGCTCTCCTCTAGCATGGGTGAGTGAGGGTCATTCCCCTGTAACTGTGCTCATCCGGCTCCTGAACACAGCCTTCTTTTCCTTTCACACCAAACACTTTACTCTTTCAACCTTTGGACCCATTAACCGCTGGACCACTGCTCCAACTGACGATCTCCTTATCACTCATTTGACAACTTCAGGTCAGCTGACTGTTAGAAAAATGTGCCGTATGAGTTCAAATATTTATTGTCCTTGTTGTGTGTATTCACTCAAAGATAGCCAAAGCTCAACAGAATTAGAGGAATAGTTGTAGCATTTGTTGTAAAGAATTATCCTTTATGATTTCAGATGGAATAGTAACATTTCTAGTGGAGGGTCCATCACCTGCTTGTCTCTATGGAAATATTATTGCTTTGTTTAAAATGTTCCACAGTATAGATTAAACGTATCTATCACGAGAGAGACGAGCAGGTTACAGCACTACGCTACATTACGGTTCAGATCTGTGGAGAGTCGCTCCTATTCACAGAAGGAATAACTGCATTGTTGAGCAATAACTGTAATGAATAAATGCTAAATGGATATGTTTAATGTCATACCATGGAACATTCCAAAGCAACATCTCCATGGAGACAAGGAGATAGTGGACCCTTCATGAATCAAAACCAAAATTTCCTGGATCGGCACCAGTACCTGATACCAGTATCAGTACTGGTGCATTTCTGCTATAATCTGTGGCGATTCACAAAAATGCAGTGTTTTTATGTATTACTTGTAAAATGCAATTCTTGTAATTTATTGTGGAAGGTCATGTGCATTTCACAGTGAACATTTTCTCATAGTATAGTAAATTATTTCTTGGCTTCTTTGGCTCCAGACCCAAACTCGGTCCCCACTGCGCACGGACACAGGCTCAACAATCACGTCCTCAAACGTCACCTATACAACACAACACATTCAAGCAGCTTTTAAGGTTGTTTTCACCATGAGCTGTTCCTTTGCTTGTAGTAAAGGTATTTAAAATATTTTGAAATGAACAATGAGGTGAGGAAGTTAATGTGTGTCCTCAGAATGTGCCTAATTTTACCATCTTTTCAATTGTCCATCATGATTAATGCTGCAATATTTTCAAATTCAGATTCATTTAATTAAACTTGTTCATTTAAACGTGCACTTATCTGGGGTCTACACCACTGGATTGTCTCCGTAGAGGTGTTATTGGTATGCTCTACAGTATGGCTTTAAAATTATATATCTTAACATGGTGCTATTATTGCAAAAAACATTAAAACATTGAAAAACATGGATTATTACTGCAACAAATAAAATTGACTACACACTTTTTGAGTCACAAAAATGCAGTGTTTAATATATTACTTGTATGATGCAATTTTTGTCATTTATTGTGAAAGTTCATGTACATTTTACTGTAAAAATTTCCTAATAGTATAATAAATGATTTCTTTACAACAGTTGACATAACACTCACCCACAAATGCTTAATTCTGTAACTTTTATACATTTTAATTTACAGATTTTACAACATATTGTATTATGGGCATATCTATTCATTTGTCTAAATGTATCGAGAACTTCCTTCAAATTATTTTAAGATTTCAGATACACATGTGTACTATAGATATTTTTAGAGGCTTTCTTTTATAGCATGGTCTTGAGATGAATTAAATGCAGTTAAACAAATCCTATTGTTCAGTTAGATCATTTCTTGAATTAAACTGTTAGCGTCAATAAAGACATACAGATTGTTGCATATGAGTGTTACTATTTTGAGCTGTGCCGTTCCACTGTTTACACCGTTAGCTCCGGAGACAGAGGTATGCTAATGGCCTCTCACCTGAACATATGGACTGTGTTTGTGCCCACTGCCACTGAAAAGGTGATGTCATGGAGATAGTGAGTGGATCAGGAACACAACGTTGTTCCGTTCATGATTCAGTCACCAAAGTCTGCTTGTCTAACTTGTCATTCATCTCATTTCCGGGTTGTGGCACTTTTGTGAATAAAGTGGTGGTTGATCATGATGGCAAATTTAAATAATGTATAACAAGTAAAAAGGTTCAGGTTCAGAATAATCAGTCAGTCCGTTTGTAACTTTTCCGGTGGAGGGTCCAACACCCGCTTGTCTCCGTGGAGTTGTTACTGCATTAACTGGTGTGTCAAACTTTTATTTCCATCTCCATGAAAAACAAGCAGGCAATGTCACCGGGCCAAGTTACAACCCAGTCCACAGCCAGAATACATTTATTTTTGAGCTATATGAAAACTGTTATTACATTAAAGATATATAAGTTTATTCCATACTCTGGAACATTCCAAGCCCAATAAGATGTCTATAGAAAACCAGATGGTGAACCCTCCACTAGAACATTTTGACCTGACATTGACTTTTTCCAGTTAGGAAGATATTATATTTTGTTTTAATAGCTAATCACTATGGCAACTGTCCAAATTTTTCATTATTCCCTGATGTAGGTCATATTCTACATCTGTCAGTCCAGATGTGTGCAGAACAAGAGGTCAGATGGTGCCACCTAATCCCCCAAACTGATGCTGGAGTTCTACTTTGCACAAAGCATCTGTATATTATGTTAAATAATTCAGGTCAGTCTGCTCTATAAGTGGCTTGTTCCAGGAAAAGTCCTGTTGTTCTTTACACCCACAGCGTTAGCAGTGGCACGTCTCTTTGATTTGAGTGGAACAACATGCACCCAGTCGCAGGCAGAAGGTACATTTACCATTAGCCACTGAATAGCAAAGCACACTTCACTGGGAGTTGCAAATCATTTTCAAAAGAGAGAGGGGCTGTTTGATGTGGGATCAATATGGACATACAAATGTGTGCGATTGTCTTGGCAGAATAAAGGAGACCCTTCACCTTCATTAGCAATGTTCTCTGTGCGGACAGCTCAAAATTCATTAGAGGCACACTTGGTAGATTCTGCTTCATATGAAGGCTGTTCTGCCTTTGAAACCGGCAGTACCATGATGTTTACATACAATGCATTTATCTCATGTACTTTACTTCAGTCTCATAGCTGGTCTGGCAATTCAGTCTACATATGAAATACAAAGTGAATCAATTACAAAATTTTGCAAATGTGCAAAATTTGTTTCCAGTTAATAACATGAAATAAACATGTATCAAAAGTGTTGCTCAGGTGGGATTGCATTTGTCTGTGAACTTAGTTGAGTTCAAACATTTCTTCTACTATTGCTTAGGCTGCTGTTGTTGTGTCGTTACTACTATGTGTAGACCTATATAAGTGCTACATGTGACATGTGTGAGACAGTGTGCTGGTGAAGAAAATGCTCATAAATGTACATGATGGTAATCTTCTGTAAACATATTTATCAGGTATTAGTGCAGCCCTTTGAGCTGTTACGAAATGGTATTTTCTTCTTATATAACCATGTGCACTGGACCAGTCACAATATCTAATCAGACACAACAGATACTGGACCTTGCCACAATGAAGGAAAACACTATAACACTGTACATGCATCAATATGTAATTCTGTACTTTTATATATTTATAAAAAAGGTAATATAATAACATACATCCAACTTTTATTCTCTTCTGTTTTAATGGTGTCATGACAGACCAGAATAATCTGCTCAAATCATTGAACTACACATCTATGAAAGTAACTTAGTTCCATATATACAACAAAGCCTATTCAAGTTCAATACGGCTGCAGTGTCCATGTTACAGAAGGACACCTTTGTCCTGAGGGATTCTGCCTGACTTCTGATCCTGACCAGGGGATTAATACAATTATTAGATATGTTATGTGTCCCAGATCGACTACATTGTTATTTGATGAGCCTATGTGAACTCCTCGGGTATCTGCCCTGGTATCCTAAACCCGCACTGTCCTGTCTGGTCTAGCGTGCTGCGGGGGCTGGAGGCGGTGAAGCTCTCCCTAGTGTCCATGGTACAGCTCGTCCGGTGCAGAAACTGGAGGAAGTTCTCGTGCCCTGAACCCTCATGACTGGACACCAAATCTGTGGGGAGTCCTGCATAACATCGCCTCAGTTTGCAAAGCTCCTCTCTGATCTGTCTGTTCAGGAGTCCATAGAAAAAAGGATTCAGGGCAAAGGAGGAGTATGCCAACCAGGTGACAGCTTTATCCACGTCACCTGGGATTTTAGATGTTGTGTTGACGCTGACATGGAAGTGGAACGCAAAATAAGGGAGCCAGCATACAAGAAATTGCCCCACTATGACCACAAGAGTAAGTGCTGCTTTCCCTCCTCCAAATGGCCGCTCCCGCACAATTCTGAGAGGAGCAGTGCGTGTTGTGATTATGGTGGTCTGGCTGTTGATGGAGCCAGATCTTTGCTTGTTTTGTGTCCAAGATGGCAGAGGTCCATGTTGGCGGGCAGCGACTCGTGCCACTTTATAAACACTACAATAGACTGAGAAAATGATGAGCGCTGGTACGAGAAAACACACGACACAGAATAGCACAGAGAAGACTTGTCTTTGGTTACTTTGCTCCCAGTGTAGAACACACTGAGATGGGTGAATAGTGTTGAGATCACTGGAGGAGTGCCAGCCGAAAACAGTGGACAACCCAAGAGCCAGTGAGGCCAGCCACTCCATCGTCATGACAACAGAGGTGAGGCGGAGAGTCATCTTCACTTCGTAGCGCATGGGGTGCACAATGTAGTAGTACCTCTCCACACTGATGACGGTGATGGTGAAGATGGAGGCAGCGATGAGGGTTGCATTGACGAAGATGTACAACTGAAACAGAAATACAGTCTTGTAAAAAACATGTAAGAATGCACACAATGTTTTAGATTTCAGAATCAAAATCAGAAAAACTTTATTGCCATTGTCAGTGAGCTAAATTCACAAACTAGGAGTGTGCTTGTATTGCATTTGTTGTACTTCACAAGCTTGACAAGCCTTTCAAAATACACTGAAGTATTTTTTTATTTACTCTGCACACTCCACACAGCTGTCCTGGAGTAGACTGTCTGATGCTAGGCTGCCAGTCTGTGCTAACCTCCTCTGATCACCACAAATCACTCACACACTACAAATTATTGCCTTTTTGCAATCCATCTAAGTTTGTAAGTTATGTTTCTGTACAATCCACCTCATTTTGATTATTTCAAATCGAATAAACCCACCCACACTCAACTGTTTTATATCTCATGTTTAGTTAAGTAAACTTGAGTTTGAGTAAACTGGATTACTCATTTTAAAATGGTGAAGTATTTTCTCTATGAGCTTTTCAACCTGTAATAATAGATAGTTCGGCCATTTTGAACAGAAGATCAATGGACCTGTTTTGGATGATAATAATTACCTGACACTCTATAATTGTGAAGAGCACCCCAGCAAAGTACGGAGAGGTGACCAGGATCTCCAGAGGGATCAGCACCACAGCACACAGCAGATCCACAGCACAGAGATGACTCACAAATGCAAACTTCCTGAGGTGAGGAGCTTTGACGACTGACACCAACACTGCAGTATTCGACACAAGTGCAAGCACATTCAGAATCACCATGAAAAATAATCCAATCAGGTCCTTGAAGGAGGGTTGGGAGGTGTCAGTGGTGTTGTGTTGCTTGCTGGGGAGTGAAGGTAAAGGCACCCACACTACAATACTGTTATTGTATTCAGGACTCACAAATGACCTGTTCTCCTCCATAGCTCATGACTGTAGATCGTAAAAATGTAGTCCCAATGTCTCCATTGGGCTGGGAGGTCTGTAGAGCTTCTCTGTGTACAAAAAAAACCCAAAAAAAACAACAAAGAAAACAAATTTAAGCTAAGAGACACTTTATTTGTCCCAAGATGGAGAAATTACAATGTTGCAACTCAAAGTTCAAGAATATCAACAGAATAGAAATATGCAATGAAAAAAAGTATAGACTTATAACTTAGACTTATAACTAAACAATTTTATATTCTGATAATATTCTTCTGATTCTTATCATAGGTATATGATCCTTCTATAGTTATTTTAGACACATTTTATTGATCCACAAAGGAAATTGTTTGGACACCATACCCATCACAATATATTATAGTAACAAAGAGTAAAAATATAAATTGTAATAATAAATTCAAAATAAGTAGCAAACATAACAAGAGGCCGGTATAAAATAAGGCATAATTATATAAATTTATATTATTATCTCAAAATGGGAATATTGACCCAGAGTTTATACACTTCTAGTTTTCAGACACTCACTATTTTTCCTTTTAGATTAATCATACTTAGACGTATTGAACTATTTTCACTTGGTGTAAAATCTTTTATTTAGGAATAATTCCTGCCCACTGTGTTCTCTGTGCACCCCATGGCTCCATTTGTTCTTTTGGACATGGAAGATACTGAGTGGGCTTGTGTAAGGCCAGCTGCATAAGGCTTCTGACCAGAATCTGTTCACTGTACTGCTCTGTGCTATAAGAATAAAGACTACCCCTCCTCCAACAGCTATGGCTTTATAATCAGTAAATGTTATAAGAGTACATTAAATTAGCTCAAACTTTTGAAACAAATTCAGCAGATATGATCATGAAAAAATAAAATAAAATGTGTAAATAAAATGGCACATAATCTCAGTTGTTTAAAGGTGTACTATGGTATTATCATTCTTTGTCTCCATAGAGACAAGCAGGTGATGGCATTAGGCCAATTTACAGGTCAGATCAGTGGAGAAATGATTCTGTTTAGTAGAGACGCATGGGTAATTCTGATCAGTGAAAAAAAGCAACAAAACTGAATCAAGCAAAAATATGCAATTTTAAGGACAAGCATATTTTGGTTAGTAAAAATAAATGTGGCATTTCAAAAATAAAATATGTATTTTTTTTCTATTATACA
Organism: Odontamblyopus lacepedii; assembly: GCA_034769755.1. Taxonomy (NCBI): domain Eukaryota; kingdom Metazoa; phylum Chordata; class Actinopteri; order Gobiiformes; family Gobiidae; genus Odontamblyopus; species Odontamblyopus lacepedii. Next base: position 19,974,279 of record CM068346.1, on the reverse strand, counting down.
ATGAATTAATCTTAATGAAGTTTGCGACTTCTGGCCAAAATTGGTCAATGGACTTCTTAACATCCAAAAAAGTAAACATGAGTGTATTGTAATGCATTTAAAAAATAAAATAAAAAACTTTGGAGAGACAGGTTTCGGGCTCGTGCCCTAAATCCATGTGCTCTGTTGCTGCCAGTGAGTATATGATGCAGAGCCATAATCTCCTGCTGGAACACCCCTGACATGTTTATTTAACCCCTGAGGAAACAGCTACATGTGCATCTATATTATGTAAGGATGTTATGGCTTTCAGAACACCGCATAGGCCAACACAATCATATTTAATACAGATGGGGTTCGACTCTAATCAAAGTTATTAAAATTCAAATTACTGTTGTAAAATAGAAGATAGAAATGATCAGGTTCAACATTTGTGAATTTACCTTTTGGATGTCTCATGATTTTGATAACATGGAATTTTAACAAAGGGAAAACTGACACTTGAGCCCATCTGGAAGTGTGACAATGAGTCAGTCTAGTATAAATAATGACTGAACAAGGTCCAAACTCCTGGTCACGGTTGGTTTACACCAGAATAATTATCAAAATATACAGCATTTAGGATTTAAAATAGTGACACACATATACACTTACACTTACACTAACAGTATAGCCATGAATGAAATCTGATAAGTACAAAAATATACATTCCATAAAACTAAAAAAGAAAAGCAAAAGTTCTTACCTGTTCAGTATGGCGCTACTCTGGGATTTTCCAATATAGAAATCCAATATCTTTTTTATGATAATAATATCAGTTTTTTAAACATAACCCTCTAATTAAAATCCATTCCAGATTCCTGTAAACTATATAGAAAAGACAAGCTTTGCTTTTTTTTTTTTTCCCCAAGGATGGTGTCCCCTGGGAGCTGTCTTGTTTCAGGGATGCGCTGTAGTCCAGAGAGTGCACTGTCCACACAGGAGCAAAGGAGGCGGGTCTAGGATGACCAGAAGTGGAGCTGACTCTGATCTAGACTGTCCTGTCTCCCTCCACACAGAAAAAAATGAAAAAATATATAATTATTTAATGAATGAAAATTAAATACATATAGACGTTTGTGCATTCAAAGTTTAATGTGAAACAAAAGGTTAAAACATATTGTTGCATACAACAGCTAGAACATGATGTTTATGAAGAAAATATGTCAAAACTGACAGGGACGTAGTGAGGCTCAGTGCTGACCTCTAGTGGATTACCAAAAATAGACCCCACTTGACCCATCTCTAATACACAGCATGGCACAAAAGACAGACTTTGTTTTTTGACTTTTATTGAACCATATGTAACAAAATACATCCGCACAGTGAGAGGTGTTGATTAACAAGAGATTATTGTAGCATTACATAGAAACGTTCAAAATATGCATGTAATATCACAGTATCACTTTGTAATGCACAAGTTGGACACCTTACTGCATCCTTTATATTTTCAGTCTATTACACTCTAAGGCCTCTATATGACTATTGCTATGCACTGTATATAGTTACCAAGACAAAAGTCACAAACCTGATAGAGACATTTACGAGCTTGAAGAAGTAAACCGTATTAAGAACACTTAGTTAACTACATTTCAAGATGCTGTTAAACAGCTTTGTTTGGTCACAAGTTAATGCACACAGTGGACGAGACAGGTGCCAAATACTTCTGCTTTAGAGGTCGAGAAAAAACAGTAAATTAAGAGTAAAGTTGTGTCACATGTGCTGAACAATACTATAACAGTTGTAGATAAGTGAACCAAGGCAAAAGTCTTCATTTGAACAAAAATGTTACTGCTGTAAATCACCTCCATTGTCATCAGGGTCAGGCAGCAGTGGAAAAAAGGCGGGTTCAATTTTAGGCTCTGATTTTCTTAATATGTCTGGACAAAACACAGGAGGTACTTTATTTTCAGATTTGCCTAAACCATGCCTTTTCTTGAATAGTTTGTCTTCATTATTCAACTTCGTCCTGATGGCGGTTTTAATAAGACCATGGTCAACACCAAACTTACTTGAAATGTGTTCTGAAAAGAGAACAATGAAAAAGTATTAAACCAAAGTACTAGCATGGCATTAAAGTGTGAACTGAAATTGCTTACCAATAATATTTCTCAGGATGTCTGGTGGTAGTTGTGGTTTTTGGGAGTCGTCTGATCCACTGAGGGTGCCCCTGCGTCCCTGCAGGGAGTGTGTAGCTAAAGTGTCTCTATCAAAAAGCATCATCAGCAGTGCTCCCGTGTACTTCTTATAGTCCTCAATCTCTGCTATTCTCTCATACAGATTCCTGGGCACTCGAATATTTTCCGCTAGATATAAATAATTCTCATCATCCTGCAAAAAAAAAAAAAAAAAGTTAAATTAAGCAATATATTGTGGACTTTACAAAAATGATTACATTTTGTGTTTCTTAAAGCTGGAGTACCTGATTTTCAAACCATGAAAGTAGGAACTATTTACATTTTGACTTTCTACCTTGTTCCTAGATCTAACAGACCTTTTGGCACATTAGTATATTCACATGCATGACTTTTTGTCCACCAGTACTGTTTTAGAACAGCTTTTTCAGATGGAAACATGACACAGAGTGGGCTACCCTTAAACAGCAAATCAGCTCTTATTTCAAATGGTCATAAAGTAACTCACATGGCTCTTTCTTAGAAATATGTAATAGATTACATGTTTTCTAATTAGAGAGACATCATTTAGAGGTCTGATTTTTGTTTCTGGGAGAAAAAAACAAATTTCCTTATTTAGAACAAAAACATGTTGGGTACATCCACTATTACTGGGCCCATCTGTAATCTGAACTTCTCTGAAATCCTTTGGGCCCTCACCTCTGGGAGATTCTGCATCACTGGCGGGATTGCGTTGACAGGAGGTATATTGTGCACTTCGGGGGCCACGTTCTGCGGCGCTCTGATGTCTGTGTCGGGCTCTGACATGTACGACATGGACTCATCTGCAGCGCTCGACTGTGTGACCGGAGGCTCATTTGTTTGAAGAACATGGTCTAAAGTCACTCGCAGCTCATGAGCCGTGTGCCGCATCTGCATCATAAGGGTGTTCATCTCTGGAGAAAGAAAATTATATAGATAAAAATCATGTTCAGGTTCATAAAAATATTTAAAGCTTTGCCTGGAATGTTCCACAGTATTACATTAAACTTATTTATCTTACATTTATTCTACTACATGTGTTTTCATCATTTTTTTTATCATTATGGTGAGCAAGGTCACCTCTCCACAGATGTGACCTGTATCTTGGCCTGGTGGTGTTAACCCCCTTTTTCTATGGAGACTGATATATTTAACTCAGTACTTTGGAACATTATGGGCAAAGCAATAACATCTGCATGGCCAACTCTCCACCATAAAAACATTTGCATGTTTAAAACACATGTATGTAAAGGCAGAATAAAATAATTTGCTTCAATAATGGGCTAGTCTGCTTAGAACCCATAAGGAAATGAAACGTGAAGTTTATCTTGCAGTTCCCATTGAAATAACTCACTGACAGCAAATATTACTTCAAATAAAGTACTTCTATAAGATGTTTCAATTTAAAGTAAAATGTACCTTTGAGCTCCCGTAGCTCTCTCTCTGCCAGAATCCTACACCTGCGCTCATACTTGAGTTGTGCTTGGAGCTGCTCTATCTTCATGAGCAGGCTGATGGTGTCTGTTCTGAGGCCAGTGCTGGTGATGTTGTCTTCATCAAACACGTGTTCATTCTGCTGTCACAGGAAGTCAAGAATGAATTACCTCAGTATAGGGATTTGAAAACTGTTATATGAGCTTACTATAATTTCTCACCTCATTGTTAACATAAGGGGAGTAGGAGCCCTCCTCTGTCAGTCTGTACCTGTTCTCATCTGGATCACAGCCATACTCCTGGCCGTCTGTACCGATCTTTATCATCTTCACTGGGGGAGATGTGGAGGGGGCCCCCGCATCTCTCTTGGGTGGCATTAGGTCTGAGAAAAATACATATCAGCTCACAAGTGTACCAGAAAGACTAAACTATTTACAAAATGAGCACATCCAGATGTTTTTAACTGGAAAAAGCACGGCTAGAAGTTAGTTTCCACCGGTTTCTACGTCGCATCCCCACCCCCGTCGGCCCGACCCCTCCTACTCATCTCCACAATGCCCCTGCCGCCTCTGAGGTACACTCCTGTCTGGATGGGATAAAATCACGTGTATTCCTGCATGTGGAACATCTGAGAAGGACCTCACCTGTCCGTTTGCCTCGACCTCCTGAATTAACGGCAGTGCCAGTCTCTGAGGACAAAGACTGCGCAGTAAATGGAAATACTGCGTAGTAGAGGAAGTAGTACTACTACTGCAGTACTACAGTGGATGGGTCCCGTTTAGTAAAGGCTTATTTGTGAAACGTGCGCTGTGACTTTATGTATAAATATGTTGGAAATGCTGTTGCCGTATTTATCAAGAGCCTCACACAACTTGCACTTTCACATGTAGACGAGTATTGAATTTTAAAATGTTTACAATTGGGTGCGGAACAAAATTGCACAAAATCTCTTCCCCGAGGGAAGTATTTTGCTACAGTACAATTTCCTGCTCGACCAAAATAATAATCCATCCAATGAAATTGCTCTATTTCCATAAGAGGTGGGACTTATGGACGTCTGACCAATGAGCATTCAGATCAGTCCACTTGCACTTCCTAGCTTGGTTGGCGTGTGCGTGCATCCATGTGGGTTAAATGTTGATGGTGAGAGGTAATAAGGGATCTAATTCACACTTCTATTTTACTCTGATCTGACGCCAAGACTACTGCGCCATGGCGTCGTCATTTTTTATTAAGGGAAAAGAAAACCCCAAGTTGGCTAAAAAGAGCAAAAACACAGCGTCAAAACGAAAGGTAAGAGAGCTGTTAGCCGAGAATGCTAATGCACCCGAGAAACCGTCTGAGCCTGTAGTGCTCTGTTGTAATTACGATCACAAACCACTTATTTCTGTTGCAGAATGAAGGAGACACTGGTGGTAAAGCTAATGCCAAAATTAAGAAACCCAATAAACACAACGAGGAAATCTCCAGCGATTCAGAAACGGAAAGGTTGACCTCAAGTAGCCACATAAATAGCTAACAGTTTTAAAATGGTATCTCTATATAATCCGTGCATTTTTCATAGTGCTGCTGTACCTAAGAAGAAACATGCTAGAGAAGAGTTTGAATACGATGAAACACCCCAAGAAAAGAAGCTTAGATTGGCTAAGAAATACCTTGAACAGCTGAGAGAGGAAGGTGAGTAGTTGCATTGCCATTGCCATGTAGTGTTAAACATTAATGTCCAGTACTAAAGTTTAATGTCATTTCAGAGGAGAACAAGGCAGATGATGAGTCCTTTGAGACAGATTTGATAGCAGGAAGGCTTCAAGAAGAAGTTGTAAGTATTGAATTCTAGATATATCCTTTTTATAATCTCAGTAAACTAACTGATATAACTGTGAAACTACAGCTTGAACAGAAAGGAAAACTCCAACGACTTATTGCTAAAGATGTAAGTGAATTAACATTGCAGCTCACATTTTAAGATGTCTTATTCATCTAATGTAATTGTGTATTCTCCTTTTTGTAGTTATTGCCTCCAGATGCCTCAGAAATCCGTGTTTTAAGGGGTCACAAACTTCCTGTTACCTGTTTGGTCATTTCTTCTGATGAAAAATACATCTTTTCTGCCTCCAAAGACTGCTCAATTATTAAATGTATGTATGCTTCTAATGTAGTAAGTTTACTTCTTAAGTGCATGTGTAAAAATGAGTCATGAAATAAATGGAATGAATATAAAAGAACTGTATGTAGCTTAGCTCTTGCAGTTTTAAAAGCTACTACAATCACAGCTGAACCTGGGTTGCCAGTGCATAAACCTGCATATAGAGGACACATATATACATTTTTCTCAGTACCTTGCCTATGGCTAAATGTTAACAGTAACTAAGTACACTTTGTTTATGGCACCTATATTGTGGTAAATAAAATTCCAATGAGTGTAGACTAGCAATCCGTGAAAGTAAATTTAAAACATATGATAATGTGTTTATAATAGTGATTGTACGTTTTAGGGGATGTTCCAAGTGGAAAGCGTCTACACACAATTAAAGGTGTAAGAAAACGCTCAGGAGAGCAGCAGGTTGGGCACTCTGCCTGTATCCTGTGTATGACCATATCATCAGATGGAAAGTACTTGGTGAGCAGCAGTCCTCTGAAGAAAATTTTACTTGCTGATTGAAGGACTTATGGTTTTACTATTTACATTTTTGCAGGCTACTGGAGATATGAATAAACTAATCATGATTTGGGAAGCTGACACGTGTAAACATCTCTACAAGTTTACAGGGCATAAAGGTCCAGTGTCTGTAAGTTAACCCTAAACTTGTGTCTTTCAGCACTGGTCGTTAAATAATTAATGTTTTATATTATAACTATAAAAATGTGATTGAGCCAATGATGAAATGATTTGGTCAAGTAGGACTACTCTTAAAGGGACAGTTTGGGATTTTAGACATAGGGCCTCATTTTCTAGTGAGCCAGAGTGTTGAAGACATGTGGAGACACTTTTTAAATATGCCATCCAGTCCTTGTATTTGGAGAGGTTGCTGGTGCTAGGCTAGCGCATGTCAATGGGCGTAGTTAGCCTGCCACTAATCACCAACTCCACAGTGCACCCGAGGTAAAACAATTATAACACCAGATTGTTGATGTGAATGTCTGAGTTGATAGAATAATTTTAGACATAAAGCCAACCTTGCATTTGATAGATTTATGTCTGAGCAGCAGCAGCAGCAAGTTTTACTTCCTGATAGAAAGCTTGGCTCTGGCAGACTGATATATGAGAAAGTAGTCCCTCAACATGCAACGATTCATGCGGTGCTAGGCTAGTTTTATTTCAAACATTATTCTATCAACACCATACGGTCTATGATCAACACAGACATTCACATCGATAGTCTGCCGTAATAATTGATTTGCCTTGGGTGCACAGTGGAGTGGGTAAGACTGTTTTTAGTGGCATGCCAATTATGGCCATTGACATGCGCTAACCTAGCACCAGCAAACTCTCACTAAGAAATAAGGCCCTATGTCTAAAATTCTGAACTCTCCCTTTTAAGATCCAGACATTTGTTTTATTCAAGATCATTCTGGACCAGCGTACTAACTACATCACAATTGCTGTATTTAGTAAATTGTTGACTGTTATGTCAATATGTTGATCATTGTTTGAGTCTGCCTTTGGAAAACATATTGCTTGTTACCTGCACTCTATATCTCTAACATTGCAAGAGTTGGTGTATCTGCAAATATTACAGTTCTAAGTATTACTTTTAGATATAATCCCTTCTCTAGTTCTAGACACACTTCTTTGGTTATTTCCTAGGGGCTTTCTTTCAGAAGAGGTTCTCACGATTTGTACAGTGCCTCCCATGATCGATCTGTGAAAGTCTGGAACGTGGATGAAAATGCCTATGTTGAAACACTGTGAGTAACTGATGAAATTACAAGTTTTGTGTCAAGTTTGTGCCATTTCTAAACCCATTCTCATTTTAGATTTGGACATCAGGACTCCATCACGGGCCTGGATAGCTTGAGTCGTGAGCGCTGTGTGACTGCCGGGGGCCGGGATGGCACTGTCCGAGTGTGGAAGATCACAGAGGAGTCACAGCTCGTGTTTCATGGACATGAGTGAGTTCCCACTTTTCTCTCTGCTGCTGGTGCAAATATAGTTAGAATCAGTGGCGGCTGGTGGTATAATTTTTTGGGGGGTGCATAGGCCAAAATTATAAATATATGTATTTTATATATAGGCAATATAGTATTATGACAAATGCCAGAAACCATCATTTTGGTCACTATTGGCTGAACTTTATCTAGAGCACAACGCACAGCTAAGCGCAAAGTTTATACAGCAGCGCAACCTGATCCACCGCTCACACCCAGCCCGACAACACAACGTAACAGACCACTCACATGCAGCTCCAACAACCAACACCAACAACACAACGTAACACACCGCTCACACCATAAACCATATATATGAGTGGACATGGCTAGGAAGTGCTCCAGGAGGTTCTTCCGGCTCCTTCTCTCCCTTTTTCCCATTGACTTACATTAGGATCTTATCGCCCCTCTCTCTATAATTGCTGCACTGAGCCTCGTCATTTTGGTCTTAAAATGTTCGTATGAACCCGCGACACAGGATCCTGAATTTAAAATTTTGCTGTTTTGTTCCTAAATCAAGATATGAACATAAATAACAGACCAATCAGACGCCTTCATTCCCCGAGGTCGCTGCCGCCTAGTGTTAGCAACAGGTTTGATTGACAGCTAGTGCATTTCACTGCTAAGTAAGTCCCCTTCCCGCTTTCCTGCCCCGATTGACTATTTTTGAAATAAAATGACAAAATATCTCAAACAATTACAATAGCAAACGTTCCTAGAATCTTAACTAGCGTAATTTAACTAGCATAAAGTAAAGTGAATTTCATTAAATTGCGACTATTGTTCGCACGTAACAGAACATATAACATAAATCAATGAATTAAACTTAGTGACGATTCCGCGTTTTCGTCCATTTTCCGCGATCGCGGAAAATTATTGGCCCTACTCCTGTAACCAGCATCGGGAGCCTCTTTTGAGCGGCGCTGAACGCTATAGGTGACGTCATGCTCACTTAGTTCACTCATATATACGGTCTATGACTCACACCCAGCCCCAACAACCAACCCCAACAGCGTCAGCATACTTACAATACGAGGCTACGGTCACAACACGAACACATGGCATCAGTGCCACTCCTACAGCACAGGGCAGAATATCAGAGCAGCTCCATTGCACCCACGAGTTCATTTATGTACTATTTAACTATTAAAACTATAACACTGTTTTTTTCCCTCAGTGGTTCCATTGATTGTGTCCAACTCATAAATGAGGAGCACATGATAACAGGAGCTGACGATGGGTAGGTTACAAAACAGTAACAGTTTGATTTTGGGCTTCAAAATATTAAATCATGTAATACTTATTATAATATATGTATTGTAATTAAGTTGAAGATTAACTCAAATTAAAGTGCACCGCATTTCAAAATTTTGTGTAGTATAGTATGTCAATCCTTTATGGTATTCTATCTGTGGTGTGTGCACGAGTGATGGTGGTGGTCAGAGGGGCTGATGGCACAGATTGGCAGCCTGACCCAGGGTAGCTCAGTTGTGGCTACAATAGTAGCTTGTCTCCACTGAGTGTGGAATGAATGAAAAATTCACTGCAAAGTGCTTTGGGTGTATTGAAAGGTGCTATATAAATGCAGCGATTAATTTAAGTTGTTAATGATTATGTAATGCAAGGCTATTGATACAGTACAGCCATAACCTAAATTAAATAACTCCTTTCACTTTGAATTTATTTGGTTTGTTTTGAGACATACAATTAGTGTGTTGCTATTCATATTTCCCTCTCTCTCATATTGATCAACTGCAGCTCTGTGTGTCTCTGGAGTGTGAACAAGAAGAAGCCTGTTGCCACAATGAAACAAGCCCACGGTTGTCATGGTGACCCTGGTCTTGAGCGCCCCCTCTGGATAACATCTGTAGCTGCACTGCAAAACTCTGATACTGTTGCCTCAGGTGCCTGCAGCTGTGAGAATCCTCTATACACTTTAAAGTGGAACTAAACACTAAATTAACTTTTTTGCTACTAAATTGTGTTTTAAAAGCATTGTCCACTATTCCTTGTCATTTTGGGGCAATTTTATAGTGCAAACTAAGGTACATTTTCAACTTTCTGGTAAAACACAAAACTGTGTTTTAGTCCCACTTTAAGGAACTTATTCACACTTGACTGTCAGTGTCAGGGAGGTAACTGTGTCTTTGCTGCAGGTTCTCACAGCTCTGAGGTACAGATCTGGAAGTGTGGTCACAACTACAGAAACATGGAGCTGCTGTACACCGTGCCTGTGGTAAACCTCACATGAACTCTTTCTCATTGACTTGATAACAAATTAGTGTTGTCAGGATGTCAGCATTTTTATGCTCAGTAAAAGGCTCATTACTATTTACTTATTTTGATAATAATAAAAAATACTACTTTCTTTCAACACAGATTAATAGTAGTTATACTGTATTTCCGTATAGCTTTGTAATATTTCTGATATAAATCAAGACTTTTCAGGAAAGGTCCAGTTTTATTTATGGCATTTCTTTGCACTATTGGTATTGCTCAAATTAGTGTATATTTTTGATACTAGTTTTAGTATCACTTAGCATGAGTACTCTGAGTACATGGGTTTCAGAGTGATAAATAATGAGGACTGTTGCCTTAGTAAAACAAAATATTATCTCTTCTCTAGTGAGAAGTGCTCAGAATACTATTTAAAAGGGGAAACCAATGAATAGAAAAATTAGACATAAAATGGTGTCCACCTTTTGCTATCATGTTTCTTCTTGCTTCCATGTTTCAGTAAATTTCATTTACTGAAAACACTTTCAAAGTTCAAGGTATCTTCTTTATTATCCCCCAGGGAGCAATTTGATGCAGCTATTACAATGCAGTACATTACACATATGGTCAATTTTGCCTGCGGCCAATATGGCAATACCAGAGTATGGTAGGAAAACAATAGCTTGTTTATTGATTTTAAGATGTAATGGAAGCAATTTCCACCACTCCTGCTTTCTATAATGCCTAACATGGTATGTTGTACTGAACAGCTAATTACAATATGCACAACTGTACAATAAGGTGATTATGTAAATGAAGGCCCAGAACTATAGTAACATTTAAAGTTAATTAATGTATGCGTTTTCTTCAACATACATTCAATGCCACTCTTTTTTAATACATGCATTCTTGTTAATGATACACTTTACTTAATACAACATTTACATTATAACTTTACATCAAAACAATGCAGTGTTTGATGCTCTAAATGTAATTCTGTTGTTTTTCTGTGACGATGACTATAAAATCTTGAATAATTATTGTATCACTGCAAGGATCTACTATAATCTGAAAATGCTTGGATGATTTGGTCAGTAATAACTCATTTCTCTCATCTCTTCCTCAGCCTGGTTTTGTGAACAGCTTGAAGTTCTCGAGCTCGGGTCAGTTCCTTGTGGCAGGAGTGGGACAGGAGCACAGGTATCTCTATTCTTGTGTTTCCATGGTAACTGGGCACAGGTTAACCTGAAGTTGTGCGTGTTCAATCTGCACTCAGTAGAGTCTCCACTAGATGGCAGTGTAAATCTATGCATCTGCTTTAAAGTTAAATCTGACCTTTTGTAGTTCATAAAGTTCTATTTTCTCCAGTGTCTTATAATGTGGTTTGAATAATTTGACTATAATAAACAAATGAGCTGTGAATTGAATGTTTTGAACCTCACTTCCCACTTAAAGATGCATAAAGTCAGTTTTTATGTGAAGGTTATGTCGCTTGTAACCATTGGCATTATCATTGGTGCTTAGAATGGTCTGCAGTATGTCATTAAGCTCATTTGTCATGGATTTATTTACAGATGTTGCAGATGTTACTTTTACTCAAAAAAATTGTAATTTAACCTTGTTGCATCACCTGTTTGTCTTCATGGAGATAGCTACATTTAATGCCATACTGCGAAACCTTCCAGGCAAAGTAATAGCCTCTCCATGGAGACAAACTGTTGGCAAACCCCCACTAGTAAAGTTACGCAATTCACCTTTAATAATTGTAAATGTTTGCTTAATCCACACAGAGACACTACTGTGCACAAGGACTGTGCTATTTTGGCAGATTTGGCAGTATTTCTATTAATATTAGTATTGGGTATTAATAAAGGTGTGTAAAGTTTGTAACTAAATGTACTGTGCTTTGCAGATTGGGCAGATGGTGGAGACTAAAAGAAGCTAAGAATGGGATTTATATTATTCCACTGAAGAGGAAACGGCCCACTGCAGAGGATGCCAAAGAGACTGAGGCGTGATGTGTTGTTTTTATAGATTTATAATTCATATGTTTTGTAAATTTATCATTTAAAAAAATAAAATAAGGAACATGCTGTGGTGTGTTGATTTCAGAGTTTAGCAGAGTGGTCCTATAGTCAGTTGGATCCTTCCTATCTTTAAGTCATTTTAGTCCACAACAATTTAATTTTAAAATGACACAAGTGTGTTGACAGATGTAAACTTAATAATTTACTGAGTTCTCTTCATTTAGTTTAGTTAGGTTTATTTAATGAGACAGGGACAGTGCACAATATACATTAACCTTAACAGGAGAGATGCGTGTACCAGGTTGTAGTGCCAGTGCTAATTTCCACCAGTAGTCTTTGGGCAGGTTGATGTTATAGTTCATAAAATCAAACATACAAAGAGAATATCTTTATAATGACCACAGCATCATAACAATTATGTATCCTCATTCACACCCAGTTCTCTCAGCACCTTAAAATCATCACCCTTGTCAAAATCATTCAATTCATTCACTCTCACATCACGCTCTCTCCAAACACTCCTCAGTCCACATTCTGGGCACAGGTAGTTTATACATGTGATCAGCTCAGCCACTGACAGGCGGCCATGCATGAAAAGGCCGAGTTTCCAAATGCTGTCCTGCTTTTGGGGATCCTGCACGAGCCTCGCACAGTGGATCGAGTGCCTCCGGAGGTGGTTTCAGAGCTCAGAGAAACAAATTGATTTAAACTAAGGAGCAGCAGTATCATGAATGATCTTCTACAGCAGACAAACATTTGCAAACATTATCAGGTTTTCAAAACTTAAAATGCTGTTTCACAAGAATATGGCAGTGGTGGAATAGCTGACTTTTCTTGTCATGGATCTTGAGAGCCCTTTTATATAATGATTCTGTGGCATTATCATTGCATTTAGAGAGGCACATGAGGCTTCAGTAGTTAGGGAGTTTCTGATGTACCTGAAATTGATCATGTTCAATTTTATAGTGTTTGTTAGCTTTTTTTAAAATATAAATTTGGCTCCAGAATAATTCCTAGATATTTCAACTGTTCAACATTATTAATCTTCTGTCCTATCAGAATTTCAGGATAGTTTTGAGGTTTGTGGCGATTTGGTAAAAAACATCTAAACTGTTGTGTCAATATTTAAAGTGAGACAAGAGTTTTTTAGTAGAAATATGCCTCTCAAATGGTGGTGATGGTAAAGATGTTCCACAAGTTGCTCTGCTACCACTTTCTCAAAGACCTTGGAGATGGTTGGTAGGATGTTTATGGGTCGGTAATTTGAGACCAGAAGCTTGTCTCCTGACTCATTTATGGACTGATTTATAACTTGCATTAGTACTGGGTTAAAGTGTCTTTGATTTATTTATTTTTTTTAGAAAGGAAGTGTCAATTCCAAAAATGTCTTTTGTTTTGCTATTATTTAAGTTGTATGTTATTTTTGAGATTTTTACTTCATCTGTGTTACATTTAAAAAAGGATTTACCTTCAACTCTAGAGTAATCTTGAGTGTAATTTGTTTTTGGAAAAGCATCTGCCAAGTTTAGTGCAGAATTAAAAAAAAAAAAAAAATCAAATTTGTATTTTCATTTTGGATTATTCTGTTTATTTTAAATAGCAAATGTTCAAAGTTAGCTTTCCTAATTCCCAGTAATTTATCGATACTCCTCCATAGTCATTTACTGTTGCCTTTGGCTTAGAAAAAATCCGCTCTAGCTTTTCTAATCTGTATGGTGACATTATTTCTCAAACCTTTGTACATAGAGATTGAGACTATTCAGACAATCCACTTGTGTGGTCTTCCTTTACACAATCTTATAAGGTCCTGATATTATAAGATCTTATGTTTCTGCTACATGATAGGCTGTTTAATTTCCCCGTAGAATAGATGTCCACTTGAGTTTGACACAAAATATGCCCCACTAATACTTACTCACAGTTTACAGCAGTCTGAAACCAGGTTTTAAGAGGTCAATATGCTGATCTATTCAACAAACTGCCTGAGCAATTTGAGTATAAGCACCTTTTGAATAGCAATACAAGAGTCAACTTCTTTCACATTTTGCTAGATTATTTTGTTCCGTGTTATTATTCATGTAATAATATAATCATAAGAACAAAAACTAAAAATATTTGTGCGACCATTTTAGATCCAACGATTTGTCAATTTAATATTATGTATAGCTCAAAAAAGTCCATAACTTTACCATGTAATTTTGAAAGTTTGACTTCATAAAACTGATCACGTACTAGAGGAATGATGATGTATTTGGCTATACTATAATGAAGGTGCAGTTTCAAAGGCTGCAGTTACATGCACACTCTAAATCAGATTATTACCAGATTTTACTTGCATCAGATTCTGTAGTTTACATGTCTTAGAGGTCCAGAAAAATCAGATAATCAGATTTTGGTGTGCATGTGAACATTGTGAACATGTGAACTACTGTTGTTTAGTCATGCATGGTGCACAATCGTGATGTTTCACAAATTTGATGCTGTGACATCACTACAAGTGTTGTAAAAATTACACGGCATCTATATTGGTTTATTTAATATTTTAATATTAAAAACATGTTATTTACATAAGTTACAGAAAAAAACATTGTTATGAACAAATCACACCCTGTAGTAGGCTATATATACCTAGTTTTCTACTTTTCACCAATACAGTTAGGTACTATGACAGAATTCATTCATGGCATTATTTTACTGATGTCAAGACATTTGTATATAGTCACGTCACTGTATTAGGACAAGATTAAGAACCTTATTAAATAACACAATTGCTTCACAACCATTCATTGAAAATAAAACAACTTCTGAGGACAAGGCACGGTGCATTTTACATCTATTTGTAAACCAAAACCACATCATATTAAATCTATACAAAAAGGCTTTACTGAATACATAGCCTATAGGTTGCCGGGGGGATATCTATATACAGTTAGCTTGTTGCACTGGGCAGTATTTCTCTGTTAAACCATTGTGCGTACATACTGTTGGAAGTTGGCAGATTTAGATTTTTTACAATGAGGAAGTTGTAGAGTCCACCACCTCTCGACCATTGCACACTGCTGGAACATAGTTGGATGCAGAACCTAAGATAAATAAAAACAAACACTTTAATAGGATGGACTTGGAACAATTAATAAAAGAGAGAAGCATTATAATGTGTTATCTGGCGTTAAAATATTAAATGCTTGGGATTTGTTGGAGTTATGTAATAGAGATAGAATATATCAGGTTCAAAGGGCTATTTATTATTTAAACAAAAACCTCATTTTTTTTGGCATTTTTGGTCTAGGTTGTTGTGAGATTGATTCCTGTCGGCAATGCTGCATACAGGGGCTTTTTTTTTATTTAACCTTTATTTAACCAGGAATGTCCCATTGAGATTACTAATCTCTTTTTCAAGGGAGTCCTGGCCAAGACAGCAGCACAGTTACATTACATTACACACAGACATTTCAACACATCACAAAAATGGATTCTTAAAAACAATTACAAATCATAGACTTAATTTTCAAACCTTTCAACCTAGATTTAAACTGTACTATTGAAGTCAGTTCTTGTAATTTCAAGACTTTTTGTAAATTATTCCATGTTGAAGGCGCAGAATATTGAAATGCCACTTTACCAGTCTCTGTGTGGACACTTGGGACAGAAAGAAGCATGCAGTTTTGTGATCGCAGAGCATAATGTCCATCTGTTTTATGTTGAATATACGTCCATAGATATGGAGGGAGCAGACCCATAATCCCTTTGTAAATTAACATGTACCAGTGATTTAGCCTGCGAGTGAACAGGCATAAGGGACATCAGTAAGGATGTGAAATCTCTCTTGAATGACCCTGCATAAACTCCTATTGAAAGGATTTTGAATAATCAGCTATCAATAAGAAAAAGATGTAGCATGTTTTTTTTATATGTGTTCTACAGGATCCCATTAGCTTTCATCTTAAAGAGCCCTAGGGGGCAACCTGTTTTTTACTACATGTAACATGTGGCAATCAACCCAATGTGAAGGAGCTCATCCTTCTTTCTGATGGGCTTGAAAAGCTTCACAAAATCCAAGTGAACATCTTATACATCTTATACATATTCAATATTTTTGTTGTGAAAATTATTAGCTTTACATATGTTGTTAATGTTATCTTCTTGTTTCAGGTCATAACATATGGTGTGTGTGGCAAGTGGTGTGTTTTATTCTGTTGTTGCATCAGTATTATTACGTTCCTCTTTATTTTGTTTTCTTGTGTCCAAAACATGTATAAATGACTGTATAAATGACTGTATAAAAGAAGTGTGACGTCACCCACAGTGTTCAGCGCCGCTCAAATGAGGCTCGTGATGCTCACAGTTACAGGAGTGAATCTGGAGCCAGGCTCTATATGGATTTTTTTGATGGACAAAATAGCAAAAAATGTGGGACTATAACTTTTTAAGGGCGCATTGTGTAATTTTTCTATTGGAGGGTCCGTCAAATGCTTTTCTTAGTGAAGATGTTATTGCTTTGTCTGGAATGTCTCACAGTATGGCATTAATCCTTTCTGTCATCTTGGAACCCAAACCACGCCAAGTTACTGGTCAGATCTGTGGAGAAGCAACCCCACTCACAGTCAAAATGTCTGTTTTTCTAGATATCTTTGAGCTATACCAACCAAAAAGTTACATAGTGCACCATTAAACATTTAACATTTTCTCATTCATTTGTGTCTTTGCCAGATTAGGTTATCCTTTTTTTATGACTGAATCTTCATCTTGATTCAAATGAATTGCATAGCCCTAGCAGGCTAACATAGCCACTGTTTAGCCACTGTTATTAGCTGAGACTTGAGAGAGATATTTTTCTTGTTTCTTGTGGTTTCAAGGGGACCATTAGTGTGGATGTCATAACATGGGTGAAGGCAGCTCTGACCTTTGGAGTAGCTGGAGCTGGGGGCAGAGGCAGTGCCACTGAAGCGGTTGGTGGTCACTCGGTGCGTGACCACGTTCTTCTGCGGCTGGAACAGGATGATGTGGAGTTTAGGAGCGAAGAGGCAGCCCAGCACCACAGACCCGCTCAGGCTCACTGAGATGCACATGGTTGTGGTCTGAACCTGGGAGACAATGGAAGAAGGTACAATATTACAGGTACTGTCAGTATACTCTCATTTTGTCCCCTATGCTCTGGGTAATTCTGAGATATTTAGGTTTGATTAGTTGTAAAGCTCCCTGGAATGGGGAAATGGGGTTTACCTCATATAAAGCTAATAAATGCGCCAAGTTCTGCAAAATATTTATAAAGTGTAGCAAAAGTATTCATGAACAAGACCACATGATTAACTACATTTTATTGAAAACTTTAGAGTTTAAAGGGGAGGGGGGGTCCCGTTCTGCTGGGCCATGTGAAGATTGAGACTGACCCCCCACCGGGAGTCTCAACCCGGCCGACCCGCTTCATCTCCATACAATAAACTCTTTTCACTTCACACATGTGTTGTTGGCGTGGTCCTTGCTTGTGAACTGCTTGTTGTAAAGTTGAAGCTACTGACCACTGCACCACTGTGCCACCCACTTTTAGATGCTAGAACTTTAAGCCCTACACCAGAGATGTCCAAAGTTTCAGTCATTCTTTTTCTTAAAAATTCCAATCAGTCTCTAAAGCCTATCCAGAAATTTACAGACTGTTGCAACCAGAAGGGATGTTATTGCTCCCAAATGGTCTGTGCTATTTTTTATTGCCATAAAAGTTTTAAGATTTGTCGTTTTTATCTCAGTTAGTACGTGCTGTGCATGAATATAAATGTTTTCTTTCCGTGTTTTGGGACTGTCTGGACTGTCTAAATATCATTTCGTTCTGTTAGAATGTTCCAACTTCACTATAAAAATACTCAGAAAATACTTGCACTACATGCACTTTATGTAGGACCACCATCACACTCAAAGCACTACCTCAAGGCACGCACAATCACACATATTCATACTCCAATGTATACTGGAGTAGGAGTGTACCAAGGACCAAGGAGCGTAATGTGTCTTACCCAAGGACATAACAACAATATGCAATTCTAGGGCCAGGCTTAGAACCACCAACTATGTAATTCTAAACAGATTGACGCCACCCCCAAAGTAAAAGCCTGATTTCCATGATACACAATCTGGCCATGTTTACAAGCAGCATACAATTGACATTTACGGCTTGGTTTGCATGAGAATTTGAAAGTATGTAAGCCTGTCACATATTGTTACTGTACCGATAATGCAATACCACCACTGTATCCTGCAGCTAAGAACGCTTTTTTCAAGTCCTTCTTGCACTCCTTACACTTAAATCCCCACATCTCATCTCCATTTCCTATTAAGTCTGTTAGTAATTCTAATGTACTTTTATGTGTGCATGCCAAATGAGCAAAGCTAGTGATTTGGTGCACCACAGCTGGTCCTCCTGCTACATCGGCCCTTTAGTTAGTCATATTTCAGTGGCTAATGTGAGCTGACTGCTAGGGTCATCTTCCACTCCCCACCCCACTGGTCGCCCCTGCAGTCCAGGAACTTCTATTTGCAGAGCCCCAGCGTGAAGTGAAATCCCAACTAAAGCAGCAGCATTACAACTACACAGCAGTTATATGAGAAGTCACTGGCTCTTTGAACTTTACAGACTTGGAAAACAGACCAGTGGAAAAAACAACAGTTGGGCTGAATTGTATTTGGTATGTGCTTGGCCACTCCTGTTTGTGTTGTTTGTGTAAAATGTGAATTGCCTAGTACTATTCATTTGGGAGTGATGATTTGGGAAAGCAGCTGGAGGTGGGTCACTTGCTCCCAGGCATTGAAGTTAAAGGGCCCATATTACACTATTATCTGATCTATGTATTACACACAAATACTGCATATTTAGGCTGGGTTCTTCACTCAAACAAAAAACACTTTGTTCCACCTTGTGATGTCATGTGGTAGTACAGGAAGTGCTCCACTCTGATTTTAAACCCCATATACCCTCACTAGAATCATTTGGATCATTTCAGTCCTGGAATTGCCTTGCCTGACCAGCCAGAACCTCCTATGTCCTATGAATGTAGAATGTAAACACGGCTGTGTAAAGTATTGTAAAAGCCTGTTTGGTCTTGGCTAGTGTCTCTATGAACTAAATGACATCACAGGGTGGAACAGAGCATTTTGAGGTTTGGAGATGTAGACAGACTAATTATAAAAGGTTACTGAAATGTGTGAATGAAACAAAACACTACTCTAGGTACTGTATGTTCTAACATGCTTAAAGCTCACAAGAGTCAATTTTGTGTAACATAGTTTAATATTGTTTTAAGAGACTTTTTATTCATATGTGGGTACAACACTTCTGAAGCAAACAATCCTGTTTGCTTCACCATTCAAACTTTTTCAGTTTTGATTTCTGTTGGCAGGAATACCTGATATAAAACCATAAATACCATAAAGCAAAACTGATTCAACTGTGAAGGAACTGCAGTGTATAAAGGAAAGTTAGAACAATATGAGAATTTCTGGACCAGTATCGTCCAGTCAATAGTCCTATTACATTGTTTTTCAACGTTCAACCACGATATCCTGGTAACAATATGTGAGCCAGTATTTTTTTTCTGGAGTGGTGCTAATACTCTAGCATAGCATCTTTACAACTATGGGATTTAGATGGGAAGCAATACGCAGTGACAAACTGTGAGCCAGTATCCAGACAGGATCTTCGAAAGTTTTGGTGGATAGATCACTGAAACACTTGGCCCCAATAATGATCCCACTACCAAACCAGCTGATTAGACCAAAATATATATAAGTAAATTGTGTTGCCATCTAATCAGTGCTATAATCCTTTAGTTGCCAACAAAAATTATTACATACAGAGATAACGTAATGAGGGATAACAAATGTGTCTGTCTACTTTCTGTGCTAGATAGATGGTGACATTTTGTAAGTAAGCAAATGCCAAGTCTCTTCTTAACTGATCGTTTGTCTCTTTGTTAACAGGTTAATTCTGCTGTTTATAGACACCATTTGAAAGTCAGAGCGGTGTTATGACAGTACAACTCCTCCATGCTCTTGAACCGTGTCTCTGTTGAAATGTCCTCATTACCAGCAGTCCCAACGCAGAGGCAGGCGCTGAATGTCCGCCCAAGGCACCACTCTCATAATTTACATGCTTTGTCAGCTCTGTAGCATTTGTTTGGTCTTATTTGTCTTACATAGCACACAGTGGATTAGAGATTAGTTCCCCCAGCTATACGTTTTCATAAGAAAATGAAATGTAAATTATAGTTTCTCTTATCAACATAGCTGGGGGGTGTGCATATTCATACAGTGGCTAATTCAGGTGTAATGTTAAGTGCAGCCAAGCCGGGCTGAATAAGTGTGCTTTAAATGATTTGTATCTTCAAATGGAGAGTTTGCTATTTTTCTTGTTAAATGAACTCTTTGAACACTTCTCTAAATCAATTATACCTTTTGTGTTTTACCTATTGTGCTTTACCTATTGTGTTTTGACTTTGGAATAATAGGACCTATATTTATTATAACCTATTTTACTGAAGAGTTGTTGTATGTTTCTCTTTTAAATATGGTCAAATCTGATCTGTTAAAACAGATCATTGCTTACTGGTTTGATTTTTTTAAACAGAAAAAAGAGGTGGAGAGCAGGTGATGATTGGAGGTTTTTGAGTTGAGTGCGAATAAAATCAACACTTCTGCTTATGGTGACAAACAATGTCAGTAATCTATTAATAATGAACCAGCTTCCTGTCATTAATTATTCCCTCTGCATATATTTGAGTCTGGTCTTTGTTCCTGTCTTTGTGTAACATAATAAAAAGGGTTTGCCATTTTAAGAGAAATGTGGAGCTCTAATCAAATGGAATTTGAAAGTAAGACAAGAACAAAATAAGACAATGATTTTTTCATTTCATTTTGTCTATGTTCTTTAAGGGGCTTTAAAGGTGCATTATGTAACCTTTCACACTTTTTTCCATAAAAATGTTTTACTTTGCCTGGTATGTTCCACAGTATAGCATTAAAATTGTCTACTACCAGTAATGCATGTTTTACAAGGTATTTTCATCAATAAAAATATCATTTTAAGGAGGAACATTCTAGGCAAAGCAACAACATCTCTATGGAGACAAGCAACTGGTGGACATTTGACCAGAAAAATGACATTGTGCGCCTTAGTGCACTAGTTGCGGTCTATCCTGGCAACCACTTATTGTGGAGAAGGAGTGCTTACTGCCACTTTAGACAATAAGTCGACCAATGGACTGTGAGTCCCTTGACAATTTTACTAAGCTCTGCTCATTTGTGGCTCAGACATCTATTAGGAAAACTCAAATACACGTTTTTTGTCCAAAAGCCAAATTTGTCATGGGCAGCTGAGTAATCACAGACAATACACAGCACATAATAAACTAGTTATCCTTTAGATGTCAAAAAGCTATGGGCTGGCAGTGGGATGATGACAACTGCAGCAACTCACATTTTTAGGGGTATTTTGGTTTATAAAGGCTTGCAAATAGGTTAGATGCTTAGATGAAAAGCCTAGATGGGTATCAGTTACATTTACTTGTGTAACCTTTTCGTGAAGTTTCATAAAAACAAGCTTTTACTGTTTTGTAATAATTCAGTGCATTTTACAGTGTACAGTAATTTTACTTGAGTAAATATTTTGGTTACTATTCCCCTGTGAGTTTTATGTTGATAATACAAAATAATTTGAATAATTGTGTTTTTTGCACCCCTCCTTCAGAAACAATTGAGTTTTTCTCACTTTTGTGGTATTGCTGGGTTTCAGTTGACATCACAGCATTCACTGGGCCAATATTAATGAATCCAGATGGGGGCAGCTAAAATAAAAATTGTAAAAATGCAAAGCTATGTAATATGTTGAGTTCTTGGGTTTAGTCAATAATAGAAAATACAAAGTTCAACATTTGTGCATTTACCTTTTGGATATTTCATAGTACAAGCTAATTAATAGGGAAAATAGGCTCTTGCCCCCCATCTGCAAGTATGGCATCATCATGTTTTAGATTCTGAAAACTACCAATAATCCTTGAATACCCGGTTTTGTCCTTCAAATTACATACTGTACATTTGAAATTATAAATGAGACTCCATTGTGCTTTTACTTGAGTAATAAATATTATTTTGAAGTAACATTATTCATACTTGAGTGCAATTTACTCTGATGAATAGATAAAACCAGAATACCAAACACAAACAGACTCACCCTGTAGTCACTGGCGGTCACATAGAAGATGGGCTGGAAGGCGAGCCAGATGATGCATGTTGTGTACATGGTGAACCCAATGAACTTTGCCTCATTAAAGTTCTCAGGGCACTTCCTGGTCTTGAACGCATAAACAGTGCAGAGGATGATCAGAACGCAGTTGTAGGTTAGTGACATTAGCATGCTAGTGTCTCTGCTGTTGCACTTTAGCGTCACTACGTTCCTCCGTTCAGGGCTAACTTCCTTTCTCACCCCTGGCACCTCCACCAAGAGCCAAACGATCGCTACTAGCAACTGGCAAGAAATCAAGGCCCCACAAATCGCCACTTGGGACGCCGGACTTATGAATCTTGGCCTTTGAGTGCCGTCTGCTACCCCGCTGAAGATTCGGGCGATACGGTTAGTTTTGGTGAGTAGAGCAGAGTAACACACTGCAAAGGAGGTGCCCAGACCCAGTCGACGCAGAGTGCACACTGTGGTGGAGGGCTTGGTAATGTAGATAAAAGTCATGCTATAGCACATCAAAACACCGAATAGTAAGATATAAGACAATTCACGCCCGCTTGCTTTGACTACAGGGGTCTCGTTGTTTTTGAAGAAGACCCCTATGACCGACAGGGTGCACAGGATGCCCAGGCAGGAGATGGTGACTGGCCCAATAGCCCACGCATCCTCCCAGCGGATGTACTCCTCTGGTAAGTCATAGCAGCCTGTTAGATTCTCCAAAGGCCATTGTCCAAGGCTACAGTCGGCACAGGTAAACTCGTCTTGGAGGTATTGGTATGGCTGGCAGGGTATGCAGATCCAGCAGCAGACATCTCCAGGTTGCATGCTCTTGATTTCATTTTTCCTACAGGGGTCACTGCACTGGGATGTGGGGGGCCCTAAACCACGCCAAGGCACAAGCACTGTGTTCAGGGTCAGGATTTGGTCCCAGTAGCCCACCTTCTTATAGGTGAATTTACCCTCCTCTTTGTGGTAGTGGAAGATGTTGTAGCGACTGATGCTGTCGCCCATAGAGTCGAACCGGACCATGCTGTCAGTGTCTGGAGGTCTGAAGGGAGCTGCAAAATCAATTTGGCAAAAGTAGTTTAATTATACTCAAGGAGCAAATATTGCCAGCAAACACTCTTACAGTGAAGACATTAGATTACATTATCAGTTAGATGAAACACATTGCTATACTGACCCTCAAACTTGGTCTTGAGGATGAACTCCTTGTAGAACCTCCTTCCGTTGCCTGGTTTCATGGCGTCACAGACCTTGGATGTGTTGGAGCACACTGCCTGCCTCATGTTGTGCAGAGCGTAGGCCATGGCGTACACAGCGTTCACCACAAACATGATTTTGGACTCCTGCTCAAACGTCCCATCCCGGAGGCTGTGCTCGCTGCAGCCCGCCTGCTGCAGGCTGCAGTCAAAGTGGTTCTCCCAGAACTCTCTGAACCAAGGGTTCCTGGCGTTTGTGTAGGGGTTGAGTTTGGTGAAATAGTCTGTGAACTCTCTGATCTGATAAGAGGCTAGCTCTAAGGTGAAGGCTCCATCTGCCGCAGCCTCACTACCACGCACCACACTCTCCTGGGCCCCCCAGCCGTCACTGGCCACCCAGGAGAAGCTCACGTTCATGCGGGCAGCAGCTGCTAACAGCTCACGGGCGTCCTCACTGCGTGTGAACAGGATGACCACTTTAGCATTGGACTTCTGCTGCAGAGTGCGGATGACATTCTCGTAGCCCTGTCTGTTCATTGACCGGCTCACTTTGGCTGATGTGGCGATGCAGATCTGCTTGGCTCGAGCCTCCTGGTGAAATGCATCAATTCCAGTCTCACCATAGTCACCCTCAGAAGCCACAGTGGACACATAGGTCCAGTTAAAGTAGCACAGGATCTCAGCCATGGCCTTGGCCTGGTAGAAGTCCGGGGGCACAGTGCGGGCAAAGTAGTCGTAGCGAGACTTATCACTGAGTTTGGCACTGGTAGAGGCATAACTGATCTGTGGGATCTGGAAGAGTCGCAGCAGGTTGGCCACCTGCACAAACAGAAACACAGATATGTGCAGTTCAAGTAAAGTACGAGAAGAAGCTTTGGAGGAATACAACATGAATATGAGTGAATGTATTGTTTGATCAAATAGGAACTCTCACCAAATCTTGCTTTGACTGCCTACTATTAATATCTAGATTTGTCTTTTTATGGTAGAAAGTTCCATGCCCATTAGAAAAGGGAAAATCTAAAACTTTGAGGTTTTGAAATGTTCACATTGTGTGGACCTGTCTCAGATGAATGATTACACTCCCCAAGTATCCCCAATCAGAGCTTTTCTCATCACCCGACTCAACAAAAAGTACAAAATTCACCAATAATTTAGTCCGTATGGCAATTGTAGTGAGTTTGCAATTTGGTTCTAATTTGAATTTTTCTTACAATAATTCATTTGCTTCTGTTTGGGATCGTGGAGCCAATATTTGCTGCTTTGTATGTGAGGAGAGATTCATTTTGGACTGTTATTGGTAATAGCCTTTGGCTTATTCAAGTCTGAAGTCCAGCTCACCCCAATAAAGTCATTACAGTCATTCTTTCTTACTCGGGCACAGGCTGTGAACTACATTATAATCTTAAGCTCAACACCGCCTTTATTTTAGTGAAATCATTCTGACAGACTCATAAAATGAAGCCCTAGCAATTATTTTCCCACAGTAGGTCATGGGAGTTTCTCTGGAGACGCTGATTAGAGAATACCTAAGAGTTTTAATGATCATCTCCTCTTAGCTCCAGGTCACACCTGCAGCTCTCCTAAACAATACTGTCCCTATGGATCTGACTGGAACCTTACACTTTCCGTGATGTGCGCTGCTCAGTCACCACAGCCATTTAAATACAGATATTTTTCAGATTCAAGCCCAACTACAGCATAGAGTTGGGGGAAGTGTACATTATGTAGGTAGCTGTTGTCTGTTAAGAAGCAGTGTAGTTAATAGTAATGTCATTGTAATTTGCTGAAATTAGTAAGTAGAACTTAGTAGTGGTACATCTTTTATTAGCAACATTTAATGGAGAAGTACTTTGGCCCCAACTTTTAAATAATTGATAATAATGCATCAGTCTTCTTAATATAGCTTCACAGCAGACTGACACAAATGTGGCTTACAACCAAGAGGATACCAGCCAACACACAGTGAAGCATATGCATTCAAACAAACCTGGTGAAGTGTTTTGCCCAAGGACACAACAAAAGTATGAATTAACTTGAGTAGATTTCACACAGTCACTGCTTTACCACCTGAGCCACTTTTGCTCCATTTCAGAGGTTTTATTATTTTCACTAGTTTTAAAGCAGCACATTCTATTGTTGTTTTCTTGTAGTAATAACATTCCTGCATCTCCTCTTGAGTCTTTACCACTAAGTAATAGACTATTCATGATTGCTGATTCTACCCTGCAGTCCTTCATATAAACCCCACTTGTCAACATACATTAGTGAGGAAGCAGACTTGGAGTGTTTTGCCTCAGAATCTGTTGACTTTAACTGCGATGAGGCGAGTGTTTAACCTCCTTTAGCTCAGTCGCCTGCAGACTGGTGCAGGACTCCTCAGGCCAAGTGTGCAGTAAATACCATGTATGTGATGTACTGTGTGTGGACAAATATATGTAGCTTTACACATAAGGACTATAAGGATTACAATGTGAGAGTGATTTAGTTTCAAAAACACTAATTACATTGTGAACTGTGAACACTAGATGATAAGGTTGAACAGTGTTTATAGTTGGAACTGGTGTATGGGGACTTGATGTGCACTTTGAAAATATAGAGCATTAAAATTGATCAGGAATATGAAATATGAAAAAATAAGCATCACATGGACTTCAGAACAATATATTACTTTAACTGGAACATTTGCACTTTGTTGCTGTTCCAAATGTGGATTGATTGCGATTACAGTTGTGCTGTGTAACTTTTCTGCTGGGGATACTCAAACTGTTTCTTTGGAGATGTTATGCCATTGCCTCACCTAAGAATGTCCCATAGTGTGGCATTAAACTCATCTAACTCCATGGAGACGAGCGGGTGATGCCATCAGGCCAGGAGAGGTGACACCTCTCATAGAAAGAATACTTATTTTTTTGAGGTATTTTTGCAATAAATGATCCCATACTGTTAAGGCATTGACAAAAGAATATTATCTCCATGGAGAAAAGCAGATGGAAGACACCCCCTCCATCAGAAACCAAAAAAAGTTACACAATGCATCTTTAATCTTGACAAAATGACAAAACGGCAGGTCTTGTGGGGTTTACCAAATCTGCAGTGATCAATACGAACTGCCTTATATCAAACATTTCCATATAATCTGAACTCTAAAGCAGGTGGCAGTAATGTTATACCTGATCAGTGTAATATAAATGAAAAAAAAAATCAATACACAATTTACGTTAGCATTTCAGACATGTCTGGCCTAAAGCTAAACACATTTTTGCAGTGATAAATTGTTGCAGTGTTTGTGGCTATCTCTGCTGAAATCCGAATCCATAGCTGTAGTACAGTCATGCTTCAAGCTTGTGATCCTGCTATTCTGAATGCACCAGGTATCGCCGAGTGTTTGGGGACCTCTGGAAGCAGACGGAGCATGATAATGAGGAGGTTCCCTTTTTTATAGCTACAGACAGTGGCAGGCACATTTCTCAATCTCTTCTCCTCACAGTATAGGAGTGATGCAATGCAGACATTTGGTTGGTTTGTTAAGGTTGAACAAGTCATGCAGAGAAAGTGTGATGAATTTTGTATTATAATTAGGAAACATTGTCATTATGTACAGATTTCAACACTATCAAAAGAAGAGTTGATTATTTGTAGTACAGAAGTAAGGAAGTAAGAAAATATTTGTGTTATGAACAAAATGGAGTGAAGTTGGAATAAGAAAGCAATTATAAATATTACCTACACTGTGTAAGAGAAAGGAGAACTTAGTCATCAGTGGTGTGTAAGTGTAGAGAGACTGTACGGTCACAGATTTTAAATTACAGTGGCAACACAGACAGGTACAAACCACAGAAATACACTAAATAAATGACAACACTATAGTAATATGGTTCTTTTTGACATACCGTATTTTCTGGACTATAGAGCGCACCTGTATATAAGCCACATCCACTCTATTTAAAAAAACAAAAGTATATACAAGCCGCAACCGGGCTATAAGCCGCTGATATCTACGTTGAAAAATGAGATATTTACTGCATTTACAGAACGATTTTGTACTGTAAATGTACATTTATGTACCTGAACAGATTCTTTCCGGACAGTGCCTTTTAACACGGCAGCAACTGTGCTGATTAAAACTAGGTCAGAAACAGAAAAGAACCGGTAATTGATTACCTTCGTTTCTCCTGTGCAGTGAAACCACAAGTCACTTTAATCATCACCGCTGACACCGAGCTTATGTGCTGGTAGAGGTCTGCGGGACACAATTTTCAGTCCCGCTCCCGCGTCGTGCGCTCGCGCTCCCGCCCGCTCCCGCAAAAGCTTTCAGAATATGTCCCGCGCTGCACTGTTTTGTGTTGGGTCCCGCGGGTCCCACGGGTGCAGGGCTCGACAGCGGTTTCCTTCCTGGAGCAAGATCGATGCCTTCAACTTAAAACTTGCATCATACAAACTCCTTCGTGTGCTTTTCATGATGAAGGGGCGAGGATTTGAAAATAATTACCAGTTAGTAGTTTGTCATGTGTGTTATATCTGCTAAATAAAAAGTAGCGTATTCTTCTTTGCATTCATTTTCCGTCTATCTTGTTTTTAAAATTCCGGTTAGAGCGCCCCTAGCGGTGGAAGAAAAATCCACAGATTAGGCGCACCTTTGTAAAAGCCGCATGGTTCAAAGCCTGGGAAAAAAGTAGCAGCTTATAGTTCAGGAAATACGGTATATTAATTAATTTTCCATATCGAAAATACTTTCTTTTTTTCCTCAATGGGCTATACTTAGTATCGTTCCCCTCTTAATTCTTTCTGAAATGATCTCTACCTGACTTTCTCTTCCAAACGCCCCTGCTTGTTCTCATTCCTAATCTTATTACAAAGGGGGATTGACCACTTGATGGTGTTTCCATTGAATATGTAGAATCTTTCAACTTTCTGGGTATAACACTCGATAGTCACCTTAATTTTAACAGCCACACTGAAAAGATGGCAGGAAAGATTTCCCGCGCTGTTGGTATTATGAAGAAATTGAAGCACTTCCTTCCTACAAATACCCTAGTTGTTGTAAAACTCAATAGTTCTCCCATTATTCTTCTTTGGGGAAATAACATAAGCAGAATCAGTAAGCCACAAAAAAGGACAATTAAGAGTTTTTACATGTAGCAAGTATAATACCTATACTATCCCTGTTGTAAAGGAACATAATTTACTCTTAGTTATTGATATTTACAAGTCGCAACTGTTAAAATTTTATCACAAACACTGTAGAAACTCCCATTGTATTTACAACAAATTCCTTTCATTCTAAATGTGAATACACATGACCGTGATACCAGAGGCGGTAGGGACATTCATGTCAATTATTTTAGAACTGAATTAGGGAGAAATACTGTGCGACAAGTGCTCCCACACATGGTAAATGATTGTTCTCAGGATATTATTAGCAAGGTAATTAGTCATTCTCTGCAAGGTTTTTCACATTATGCGAAAATATTTCTCTTAAATGCATATGATCCTGTATGCCATAAAGTTAATTGTTTTCCATGTCGTAGAGTATAAGTTAATGTCCAGCCTTATCTTTACCACTATGAAAATGTAATTTCAAAATTATGATAGTGTATATGAGAACTAGCAAAATAGATCTGTTTGAGATGGTCCTTACGGCAGAGATCTGTTAGGTCTTAGTTAGGATCTCCTGACATTCTTCTATTCTCATTTTTCTTGTCATATCTTTGTATACCAGCTTATCGTCTTGTCTATAATATGTCAACAGTTTTTTAATGTAAGGATGTCGAATAAAAGAACCTGTATCTGATTCACACACCAGCCCTGGTTTGTTCCTGGTTTGAGCCCAAAATGGTCCTGACGTAGACTTGGTTTGGTCCTGTCCAGGTTAAGTTCCATGTTAAGCTCTAATTTTGATGTGGGACATTTGCAAGTAACAGTAGACAAACTTTTTCCAATCCACAAGGAGAATTAGTTAATCTATTCATGTTGCTGCAAATTCTTCCCAATTTTAAAGGGGACTATGCAAAGTTGACTTTTTGTGAGCTTTTAACCATTAATTTACTCAAAGTTGTATTTTTATTTACTTATTCATGGATGTTTGAAGTGTCCTGCATTTGATGCTTGAGTGCTCAGAAAGTTTCTGTTTTCACCTTCCCGCCCACAGCTCTACATTTACTTGTGATTATTCTGTACAGTCAGAGTCCAGGTCATACATCTGTTGCTTGCTATGATGAGACATGGGTCATATCATTTCTGCAGTTTTGAATAGGAAAACAATGGACATGTTTTTACTATTAGGCTGCTGGATTTTTACAATGCACCAAATGTAAAATACCAATCTTCAAATATATTCTCTTATTATAGATTATATGCATATTAACTGTACGTAATAAGATCTTCTCTAGGATTTGGAAATGACCATTTGTTTTGCACAGCGGGACTTGCTCTTGTACCAGATGGATGGCCTTGTTAGCAGGTTATCTCCCATAAATCATAGGGATTATCCACCACATTCACAGATAACGTCTTATTTCGTTTCATTATTTATGAGTCTCATTACCAAAGGGAGGTTTGTGGCGATGTTCTGTGCTGCTGCAGTGTCCCTTTGATCCACTGTGTCTCCATTGGGAATAACTCCACTCTCAGGGCAACATGTGGCACTCTAGCATACACTGTAGTTACATAATGGCACATACAAAAAGTACAAAGGAAATAGGAACAGAATGAAGTGGTTTTGCTACTGCTCAGCTTCATAACTGTTTCATTTATAGGGTATTTTGTCTGAATAATAAATAACCTGATAGAAGATTAAGATCATGCTTATTATGCAATGTAATACTTCAAAGTACTTCCTCTAGTGATCAAGTGTGCATATCCAGAAAGCATACCAATGATATTACACGAACTACTGGCTTTACACAACTACAGCTGCTTGTGTTTTTACTTTAGAAGACTTTATTTATAGTATACATATAATAATAATTTATAACTGCAACCTACTCCAAAGATTTCTGATTCAGTGTTATAAAAATAAATCCAGGAAATACTCCTTTTAATAGACGTGGACTAAACAATGAAAGCATCATGGTGTTATATAATATTGTTTTTTTGCTTTCAAAGGTGCACTGTGTAACTTCTGCTTGTCTTTTTCTTGAGATGGCATCTGGCTGAAATGTTACATGCTGTGGCTTTAAGTGTATACCTTGCATGTATTCAATTTCACACAAAACTCCTTTAAAAGGGCTCTAAGAGTGCTCATCTCTCCACAGATCTGACCTGTACTTGGCCTGGTGGCGTCACCTGTTTGATAAGCCAACGGCAAGCCCTCCAACAGAAAAGTTACATGGTGCACGTTTATCCATGGCTGATATAATTTATGCCAAAAAGCATATCACCCGTTCATAATTTATACCGCTGAACTTGTTTTAATGTATTCTGTTGTTATTTTGTTTTGCATTTCTGTTGGCTCTATATGACATGCTGTGCACACACATATGGCCAGAGCACAGGTCATGGAGACATAGCCCTCTTTCCGCTGTGGCCTGTCAGAAATCCTGTGTAACATGTCAGGTACGAGGCTACAGGCGGCGCATGGACTTTCAAGGGCAAAGTGGACAAACAGCAGAGGAAATGGAGGAGTTGGATGTGTGGCGGATTAGAGCAGCAAGGCCAGAGAGGTGAGTCTGAAAACCTGGTGCTGCCGAGCAAGGACGTATACAGGCCATTTTTCACTGTGGCCTAGTTCGAAGACACGTCCACTGATCAACCTGCGATGTGTGGAGGTTTCCATTGAATATAGACCATCAAACATCAAAATGAATCTAAGTATTGTTTTGTTTTTTTGTATCAGGGTTCAGAGGGGTAGCTTTGTGAATAAACCACTTAAGAATATTTGAAATTAAAGCTGCATTATGTATTATGTTTGTCTCAAGGGAGATATCATTGGTTTGCTTCAAATGTTCCACAGAAGTAAACTTTTCTATCATATTTTTATTTCTAAACATATCTTGAAAATATGATTCTAAGAGATCTGACCTGTAACTTGATCTTGTGGCACCATCTGCTTGTCTCCATGGAAATGGATCCGTTTTATGTCATACTGTGGAATATTCTAGTTAAAGCAATCTCACATCTCAGATTAAACAGCAGGTGGTAGACCTCCCATCAGGAAAGTTACATAATACATTTTAACATCTGAACTGTTATAAGCAGACATGCAGGCATGTAAGAAGTATTAGGAGTTAGTAGGTTAGTTAGATAGAAGGTGAGAAAGTTTTCTATTCAAAAGTGAGGCTTATATTTGTAAGTCAACCCATTTCTAACAAAAAACATGCATTTAGGCCTTGTTTAATTGCAGCTTTTTAGTTAAAACCATGAATACTGGAAGCAGCAGGCTTCCTGTAAATACAGCAGTATGACAAAGCATAATGATTCATGACTCATGCCCCTGTTGTGTTTTACATAGAAGTCCATCTGTATTTCCCAGAGGAGCTTGTCAAGCAGAGCCACACAATACATACAGCTGGTGACGTGGACGGAGGTTCACTCATCCGTTGCATTTTACCTTTGATGTAATATTCATCATGTTGCTTTATTGGAACAGCTTTTGACAGCAGAGTGAGACATCATGTGTTTGAGGTGATTTGACAGTGTTGCTCTTATCAAACTTACTCATCTCATATTCTTAAGTTTATAGATTTTTCTGTTCCCACCCATGTTCACTGCTTATAATGTAAGGACTGTTATTTTCTAGTGAAATCTAGAGGAAATGGCACTCTCAGATCATAGTGGCCATACCGGCTCGTCAAAGCCTGATGCCGTCAGATCTCAAAAGCTCAGCAGGGCCGGGCCTGGTTAGTACTTGGATGGGAGACCACTGGGAATTCCAGGTGCCACAGGGGAAGGCAGTCACAAAACCTGTCATAGTGTCCTTAGGCAAGGCACATCACCCACATTGCCTAGAATGAAAGTGGTGTGTGTGTGAATGGTGGTGGTGGTCGGAGGGGCCGATGGCGCAGATTGGCAGCCTCGCTTCCGTCAGTCTGCCCCAGGGCAGCTGTGGCTACAATAGTAGTTTACCACCACCGGGTCTGGAGTGAATGAATAATGCTCTGTAAAGCGTCTTTGAGTGTCCTGAAAAGCGCTATATAAAACTGATGCATTATTATTATTATTATTATAGTGTCTCTTCATTTGCTGGTTTACACTACACTCAGGGTGCGTTCTCACTTGTCATTACAGTCTGAGCCCAGTCCTGATGAGACTTGGTTTGGTCCTACTCTTGGTTAAGTTTAGTTAGTTTAGTCCTTGTTCAGCCCTAATTTTGTACTCACCCTTATAGAGTCATGCTTCGAGTCCCCAGATGAAATAAAATGACACACTTTTTGACCAGTCTAGTTCTACACCTTTAAAGCAGTTATCAATAATATCTTGTTTAACTATTGATCTGTATGTAAAATAGCAAATTCTTATGTTATTGTCTGTACATTCACTTTACGCAACTTTCATTTTTGGTAATTGTTAAGTTCAATTTAGAATCAATCCAGTCAATGTCCAACACATAATGAATGATCCCACTGGTGGCGTTGTATGACAGGTTTGCATATTGCATGTAACAATGAGAGCTTTGATGTCAGCGCCCACAAAAGCACAGCATCGAGGCTAAACCATGCTACAGGCTAAGATGAATGAGACGTCTATAGGAGCTGCATTTGTGTGAATTAATTGAGTGTGGAACATTGTGCGCACATGTCCAGCTTCACAGCTCTATATGGCATATGTGAAAATGAGTCCTGCATTTCTTTTTTCATATCCGAAAGCCACAGTAAAATGTATGCAGCATGTAACCACCCACACAGGTAATCAACGGCTCACCTCTCAGGCAAATATACAATCAGAAAAGGACTTACAAAAGGGAACATAATACTCATTGTATTTTTTTAACTGCATACACATGTTATCTCCATAGAAACTAATTTTCCATTAGAAATATCCACAGCATGTATTTTTAAAGTTGCTACAAGCTCTGAGCAAAAGAGGACCCTGTAAAGTGTGTCTTAGCCATGTGAAGAGGAGTCTGGAGTCCCTCACAAGTTTCTTCTATGGATCAAATTTATAAATCATTTATGCACACCCCCTTTTTTCAAATTGCATATTATTTTAAATGGTATTTTGTTTCATCCATTTTCCCTATTTCCCCAAAACAACCGTAGCTGTACAGTATTTAACAAAAACACAAACCGTGAGAAAAATCAAATTGCAATTTTCAAACAATTCAATAATTGTCATTAGGTTTGTGATGTATGTAGTAAATTAAGTTGAGAAAATACTGAAAAATGAGCTGCAAAACTAATTCAACAACAATTTAAGAATAGAGATCTAAAAAAACTAAAGGTTTAAGGTACAGAATATTTTGTTATTTACACCAGACATTCTGTTACCTAAATAATTTCAGTCTTAGCGATGTGGTAATTTCATCTATTCAACTTGAGATTTCCATCCATTGCTATATATTATGCAACCCTAATGTATAAAAAAAAACATAGATTAAAACTATACAACTAGCCAATTTGCCTGCTTATCTTACTTGCATATACCTAAAATCAAGAACTATAACAACTTCTGGAGGAAAATGGGAAAAAAACTAAACTAAGTAAAAATAATAATAATATAAATAAGTGTTTTTAACCTTGGATAGCTCATGCCTATGACTGTAGGTGTTTGCTGTTCTGAATTGTTATTTGACAAAAGTGAGTCTCTCCACTTTAATATACTTTCACTCCCACTTCTGAACATAGGCGTCCATGAAAACAACCTTTGGAGACAGTCTGAGGCCATGTACACACGTAGCCGGGTATTTTTAAAACCGAACATTTCCCCCCCTCCGTTTATAAAAATAGTTTTATCCACACCACCTCGTCTTCGAAAAAAATACCTTCCACACATAACCGAACATCTGCGTTTTCAACCACATTCATACACATTCCAAACCTGTACATGGCGTTATTTCCATCACTTAACTGTCACTTCCGCCTAAACTTAAACAACAGAAAACAAGGTGCCGAGCTCCTTTGTCTGGACAGACTCGGAGTCAGAATTGCCCCTAAACACAGTTTAGGGGCAATTCTGCTCTCAACACACACACAGCTCTCAAGAAACGACTCTGATCCTTAGTCTGCTTTGGCTTTGGCTTTGGCTATTGCAGTCGCCTAAACAAATGTCGCACGTTTGACGTCAGGGCAGATTCATATTTTTTGGCGCAGACAGTGACGTTTTAAAACGCAAAACCCCAGTTATCTCTGTCCACACAAACACGCATAAACGGAGTTTTCAAAAATCTTCACTTTGGCCGGAGTTTTCCCTGAATACTCGTTTTTGATGCGTGTTCGTGTGGATGACAGGTCAAAACGCAGCAAAACATCTTCGGTTTATCAGATACCCGGCTACGTGTGGACAAGGCCTGAGAAACGAGGATTTTTCATTAAAGCTTTGAAATATCACTTAGAGCCTGCAGCTTTTAGATGTACAGTATAGGTGCAAAACCTTTATGCGGCGTCCAAGAAGATAAGGGCTAAGAGTGATTTAAAAATACTGAATTGCCATGTTTTTATTTTTTTTCTTTTAGCAAAAAAGATAAAATGTATTATTTTAGTGTGGACTGTAATTACTCATACTAACTTGACTCACTCACGAAAAGGTTGGTCTATAATGCTACATATTTGGAGATAAATTAAGTTTTAAAATCAGGATTCAGATCACACTTCATAAAATCCAACACATACATGAGTAGTAATATCTGAGATGAAATATGAACTGTAATAGTTTGGAAAGTTGGTTAAACATTTTCCCACCTCAATAGACAGAACATACCGGTATACTTAATAGTGTTGAGTAAGACATTGATCTTCTGGCCTGCATTGTATAGGCACACTGAAGTTGAAAAAGGTAAATAATTCCTTGATGTAAAACCTTTGAATGTCTCTGCAGATATTATAAAAACTACAGTTTGTACCAGCATTATGTGAGACTGGTATAGTGTGTGCTATGCCAAAGGTGTATAAGCGCCTCTCGATTTATTTTTCCAATTTTTGTGATTTCTTTTGTTCTTAGCAATCATGTTTTGCACAACACCGCAAACTATTTTTAGCTATATTTGGGAGACCTTTCTTCCACAAACAATATGCAAAATCTTTCTTCTTTTCGTCAAGACAGAACAAAGAAAACAACTCTCAAAAAAGGTGGCTCCAGATCAGTCTGCTCATTATAATATTTACGGCAAAGGGCTCAACTTGAACACATCTTCCAGTCACAAATATGTTTCTATCACAGACAATGACACTGCGAGGCGCTAATTAGCCTGTGCTACTGTGCGCTTGAGAGGTGCAAAAACCTAGAGTTCAAAAATAACAATTTGGAGACAGAGGATGGGAGGAACTGCATTTTCAGCATATCACCGATGCTTTTTTCAAACTTTTGCTGTGAAAACATAATAAAGAAAACTCAAACTCCTTCTCCATGATTTAATAAACTACAGCAAACCTAAAATATTAAAACATCTATATCTGGTGGGAACCATGTAAGCCCTTGTTATTACAGAACCCTCTTACTGTTTGCCTCATGGTCTTATAAGGATAGAGTGGGCACTTTGTGGGCGATATTAAATTTTAAGAATGCCAGTGCTTCTGTCACAATTGGGAATACCTTTCATATGAGTATGTTTTGTCATTCACTGCTGAAAGCTGGATTTTTGGCCAGGATGGCATGGGAGAGAAGCAGAGACAAAAGCAGAGGACTTGGAGATTTGAAATAGAAGTTGGGATTGTTTTTATAGCGTAGCAAATAGTAATTAAAGAGATGCATTGTTTCTTGTCTGCTTGAGTCTGCTTAGCTGTGAATAGTGTGGGCTGCTCTGACTCACAATGGAAAGGAATGCAATTTAGTTTGTAATTACTGTATTCATGAAACAGAGATGGTTGATTTATGCTTTAATATTAATGACACTGGGCAGTTTTGGACAATTAAAGTCAGTTTTGGGATATTAAAGTCAGTCAGTACAGAACTGAGAGCGGTATCAGATGTCAGAAATATTGTGAAATTATTCAGCATCAAATAAATGTAGCCCTGGGAATCAGAGGGTCCCTCACAATTTGATACAATACCCGACACATGGCTCATGATACGAGATTATCACAACATAGCAGTAGATATATCGATATAGTGCACATGATATGCTGTGATATATTGCTGTTTTTAAGAACCAAATACATTTTAGCCACAGTATTTATTTGTTACTATGTGCAAAGTTAAATGAAATACATTTATTTTATCAAAATAATGAATATGTTTCTTCCACTAAGCAAGAAAATTGTACTGCCGGTTACACAAAAAATTCCTAAAAGATACAAAAAATACTCTTGGCAATATATCGATACAGCAGCCCTGTACTGTACTGTATCATCAAATTTAATATCACGATATATCGATATTTCAATATTTTTGCACACCCTTAAATCTGTGTATGACTTTGACATGTTTTACTATAGGCAATGTATATTTCTCATCTATCCTCTTGTTGAGATGTTGGGGAGAATGTGTTGGCTTCTGTATTTTGGGTATTCATTTCAAATATTGTAAATCAGAGAGTGATAGGTACAAGGGAAAAGGATTTCATAAAGATTGTTTTCTGTGCTGAAATGAAGAAACATGTTTGTAGAAATCTTTACAAACTGTGGATGAGCAAACGGCTGAAACTGCCAAAAATACAAGTTGGCAAATTAACCGTGTTGTCCTTTGAGGCAGCTGAAAAAGTGCCATCTCCACAAATCTCCCTTCCCCTCCACTCTTCCTCTCATCCTCTACTCCTCTGCCCTCTGTCATATTCTCTTTTTTCCCTTGCCTACTAATTCTTCCTTCATCTCTCTTCTCTCCATTCTCCCTTCTTTTATTTCCACTTCTCTATCCCTCATTCTTTACATCGTTTCTCTCCTTAGTTCATCTAATTCCCCTGTACCACCTCTCCCCTCTCTAACTTTTTATCCTCCGCTTCACTTCTTCCTCTACTTCCTTTCCTTCATTCTTCTCTCCCTTTCTCCTCTCTATCTCCTCCCTCTCGTACATCTTTCCTCCACTCCTCCCACCATACCTTTTTCTCCTCCTTTGTTTCCTCTTTTCTCCCTCTCCTACCCATCGCTCTTTGCTCTATTTCTTCTTCCCTCCCCTCGTCTCGTTTCCTTTCATTCCTCTCTCTCGTTCTCTCATCCTCTTTCTATCTCCCTCCCTGTCTTCTTCTCCCTCCCTCCCTCTCTCGGCTCATGTGAATGCCTCTCTAGTGCAGACACCCTACAGATGAGAACCAGCAGATCCTCTCATTAGCCTGAGCTGCTCTGCTCTTAACAGAGCGTCTTCTCTGTTTTAAATGGGGATCTGTGTAAACCTCAGTCCAGAGGATCCTGCGGCTCTCACGGCCGGCTTCATTACAACACAAAGACAGTGAAGAAGACAGCCACTCAAACTATGCATTCATTCAAAGTACTCAAAGGAAAAAGGGCAAAGAATTGGTCTCATTCAAAACACTTTTAAGAAGCTGTTGTTTGTATGCCAAACTGGACAAAGGCAGGTCAAAAGTTTAAGGTCAGTTCATCTTCCAACAGTAATAAACACTGAAAATGCTAAATATTTTCTTTCTATATTTTCGTCATTTGATCGCGTCTTAGTCAACCAAACTGTTTATTATCTTTACCCATAAGATTATAGGGATATATGGACCACAACAGAGAGAAGAATGCATGGAGAGGGCAGGGAGTTTGGGGAATGACTAAACAGTTTAATTTACCTACTCATTTACGATGGTGCTGTTAGTACTTCTCTGTTTACATACTGCTTTCTTATGTGAGATTGTAGCAGTTATCAGAGCTTTCACCACAACTTCTTTTAGTCGATAAATTGAAGCACAGGGCATGTCTTTGTTCAACCAACCAAGAATGCATTTGATTTGATCCTTGATCCCAGCCCTGATACTTTTGTTCTGGAGGTGCATTGATTACGCAGTGATGCTAAGATACTTCAGCAACTACAACTGCCCCAAGGTCTTATTATAAAACATGCCTATATACACTACCATCCAAAAGTTTGGACACACCTGATTCAATGTGGGTTTTTTTACTACTTTCTATATTTTAGCTACATATGGAATACATATTTTTTGGCAAAGCAAAGGGCAGCTACTTTGAGGATTTGAAAATAAAATATAAAAATCTATATTTTTTACAACATAATTCCATATGTCTTATTTCATATATTTGATGCCTTCTTTATGTATCTTAAATGTAGAAAGTGGTAAAAATAAAGAACACAGAATAAAAAGTTTGACTACCTTCTAGGTTATGTTTGTGATCTGTCAACTTGTAGTTGAAATAAACAGTTCAAAACTCAGAACTGGGCCTTTCATGGATTGAGGAAGTTTGAGTTTTGTAGACTTTTAGTAAGAATTGTGTATATATATGTATATATATATATATATATATATATATATACATATATATACATATATATATATATATATATATATATATATATATATATATATATATATATACATATATATATAATAGCGGCTGGTTAGCTCAATGGGTTAGTCACTGGACTTTCGCCCGGCCAAACAAGGTCTGCGTCAGGTGTTGAGGAACCAGGACACCTTGATGAGAAATGGGCTACTGGAACAAGACGGAAATGGGCGAGAACCAGGCTCTGTTGGAATGCTACTACTCCAGTAACCCTAGTCAGAGGGGTTACATGAACAGGATGTGGGAGAAATGGTTACTACGATACCCACAGTCCAAGCTAACGGCCAAACAACTAGTAGCTCAGTGTTCCAACATCCACAAATGGCAACTGCTATCACAACTAGAGATTGACGAGGTACAACACAAATGCTATGGCAAGGGGGAGCCAGGACGCCAGGTCAGAGGGGAGTTAACACTAACTCCCCAACCAGAGATTGGGAAGGAAGCCCCAATAAGTATCACGCTGAGCGAGGCAGCGACTGACCTGAAAGACAAGATCATGGCCCGGATGAACACAAGGCAACCCCGACGCCAGCTACACAGGCTAAGTGAAGTACCATCTGAAAGTCTGCTAGAGGATGTGAATGCAGCACTCAGAGCGATCCCTACCACAACCATCACTGAAACCAATGAGCTGATCTACACTTCAGCAGCAGTGATCCTAGAGGTGTTGGGCTATAAGAGCAACCATGGGAGCCACGAGATACGATACCCACCATGGAAAAGACGGTTAGAGGCTAAAATCAAGGAAGTGCGGCGAGAAGTGTACTAAGAGCGAGCGAGACATCGACTCACTGATCCACACCACCAGGATCTACAGCACAGACATTGGAATGTCATTCGGGCTCGAGAAGTGTAGTAGGATGGTGACAAAGAGAGGGAAGGTAGTCCACACAGAGGGGGTCTCACTCCCAGAGGGAACAATGGCAAGAACAAGGCGCAGGCAATAAACAGCTACGCCCTGCCAGTGATCAGATACCCAGCAGGAATCATAAGTTGGCCAAAGGAGGAGATACAGACCACAGATGTTAAGACACGAAAGCTCCTGACCATGCATGGAGGGTTCCATCCCAAGTCCAGCACCCTGAGACTGTACACAAGCCGGAAGGAAGGAGGCCGAGGACTAGTGAGTGTGGGAACCACTGTCCAGGATGAAACATCCAAGCTCCACAAGTACATCAGTGACAAGGCCCAGACTGATGACGTGCTCAGAGAATGTCTCAGACAGTGGGGCGCAGAGGAAGAGGTGCTGGAGGGACCATCATGGCAGGACAAACCCCTACACGGGGCGTACCACCGGAACATAACTGAAGTGGCTGATATCAAGAAATCCTACCAATGGCTGGAGAGGGCTGGTCTGAAGGACAGCACAGAGGCACTCATCCTGGCTGCACAGGAGCAGGCCTTGAGCACCCGAGCAATAGAGGCCCAGATCTACCACACCAGACAAGACCCAAGGTGTAGGTTGTGCAAAGAAGTGCCTGAGACAGTCCAGCACATAACTGCAGGGTGTAAGATGCTGGCAGGGAAAGCGTACATGGAGCGACATAACCAAGTAGCGGGCATAGTGTACAGAAACATCTGTGCAGAGTACGGGCTGGAAACCCCAGGAACAAGGTGGGAAACGCCTCCAAAGGTTGTGGAGAATGAGCGGGCCAAGATCCTGTGGGACTTCCAAATACAGACTGACAGAATGGTGATGGCGAACCAACCAGACATCGTGGTTCTGGATAAGCGGGAGAACCAAGCCGTGGTGGTGGACATTGCAATACCGAGCGATGGCAATGTCAGGAAAAAGGAACACGAGAAACTAGAGAAATACCAGGGGCTCAAAGAAGAGCTGGAGAGAGCCTGGAAGGTGAAAGCATCGGTGGTGCCTGTGGTGATCGGAGCACTCGGGGCCGTGACCCCCAAACTAGAGGAGTGGTTGCAGCAGATCCCAGGAAGGACAACAGACATCTCAGTCCAGAAAAGTGCAGTACTGGGAACAGCAAAGATACTGCGCAGAACTCTCAAGCTCCCAGGCCTCTGGTAGAGGACCCGAGCTGATGAGGGTGAGAGAGACCAACCACCGTGGAAGGTGAGAAATGCGTTTTTTTATATATATATATATATATATATATACAATTCTTACTAAAAGTCTACAAAACTCTTTCTGTCCAGTACATTAGTTCACTTTACTTTGCCTGCTCTGCACTGCATCCTTTATTATTTTATCTTTGTAATTTCATCTTCATAAATAATATCTTCACATGTTTAGCTGTTTAGGTTCAATAATTCATGTGTGAAACAAACATTGATTGTGTGGGTTCTGTGTCTGTAAGATTAATCTGTGGATTTCATGTTCTCCCTATGCTATATTTCATTGACCAGTAGTATTTTTTACATATGCAATTCGGTCTTTGTACATGAAAATTTTACTTAATGATTCCCACCATCGTTTCCAGTGCATTGTGGGAAATAATTATATAGTGCAAGCATTGGGAATTAATTAGCAAAGTTCATAGGAATTGCCTTTGGCTCTTACACGTGTGAAAGGTCAAATTGTTCTGTACATTTTTCGTGCATTTCTGTTTCAGTCAGAAAATACACAGAAAAACTTCACGCATGTCTCACTTTTGGCTTCTCACGTCTGGTGTGAAAACTGTCAGTTACTATTTTGGTAAAAGGAGGTGAAATAAACGGTATAGCAGCAGGGTAGACTACATTGATAAAAAATAATATCTGCATTTGGTTTATTAGCCCGGTGATATTATATATATATATATATATATATATATATATATATATATATATATATATATATATATATATATAGATATATATATATTACACAGGCTTTATGTTATGTGGCAGTTTGTGAAAAATGTGAAAAGAAAAGTATAACCAAAATTATAAACATCAAAATAAATACTGAAAAAATAAAATCTTGCAAAAAATGTAATAATGTTATCATGTTTTAGTAAAATGAGTAGTTTAACCTGTCATATGCACTTTAAATCCATCTGTCACTCACCGGTGCCCTTTTAAACTGGGGGTGTTTGTGGGGAAAAGATGCATTAAATACAGAAGTACTGAATCACGCTATAATGGTACAAGATAATTGTATTTTTTTACCCAACCAAAAGTAGAAATTATTATGTTCTTGAGTTGAGAGATTTGTTGAGAAAGGAATGGAAAGTTATTGACTTAAAAGGAACTCATTTTTGTTGTTCATATCTGACAAATATCGGTAAGAGATCATGTTTCAGTGATAATTTGGGCAAAAATTAATCTAATAAGAAGACACGATGAGGCCCATGTTATGCTGTTTACTTATATATGTTGTTTCTTCATCAAAAACATACCTGAAGTTGTGTTTTGTTCCATTCACACACGTTTAGGCTGTGTTCTTCTCTCGAAATGAAAACACTGTTCCACCTTATGATGTCATGTGGTAATATAAAATGTGCTTCACTGTGTTTTTACACGAGAATCATTTGGATAATTTCAGCCTTGGAGTTGCCAGTCTCTATTGAACTAAAGGTGAAAGGAGCTGTTAACTAGAAAACTACTGCTTAAAGACATCACAAGGTGGAACAGAGTATTTTGATCTGAAGAGATGTAGACAGACTCATAATAATAAAAACACAACTACATGTATGTCTTTGAAGAGGTGACCGTGTTATAACATGCCTGAAAGCTCAAGAGTGAATTTTGTGTAACATAGTACCTTTAAAGATGCACTGTAACTTTATTGGTAGAGGGTCAGTCACCTGCTTCTCTCCATGGAGATATTGTCTGGAAAGCTTCATAGTATGGCATAACATTTATTTTCTACACGAGGGCCAGGTTACATGTCAGATCTGTGGAGAGGCGGGCCCAGTAAGAATGCAAGTTTTTAGGTCAATAAAAGCACATGTTATTGAGTAAATGCCAGATGGATGTTTAATGCCATACTGTGGAGCATTCCAGACAAAACAATAACATCTCCATGGAGGTTGCAGACCCTCCACTAGAACACTTACACAGTGCACCTCTAAATGAAAAATGAATTGCTAAAGCTAAAATACTGAGGTCAACAGATGTTTCTAACTCCTTATCTTACATACCTGAATGGACACATCGCTGTAGGAGCCGCCAATGACTCCTGAGATGGCAAGAGGGACTTCGTTCTGGATGGGCCGGGACCCGTCGGGGCAGATGAATCCTGGGTCGTGCACTTTGGTCAGAGACGCCCTCACAAAGTCCAGGGCCTGCTCCAGAGCGTACGTGTCCTTGGAGCAGGTGTCCAGAATATGAGCTCCCAACTGCAGCCCAGGCAAGACGCGATCATTAGCATTGATCTCATCCAGAGCTAGCAACATGGCTTCTAGTCTCTGTATGCCTCTCTCTTCATTTATTTTACCACAATCCTCAGTACCGTCACCTTTTTCGTGCACAGGGAATAGTCCGCCGATGACCAAGTCTCCTTCGATGATGATCTCACGCTTGGCTGTAGGGGACAGTCTGGAGATGCTTGGTGAAATGCCTGGTAGGAGCAGTTCAAGTAGGATCACATGGAGGGGCCAGAAATGTGTCAATTTACTGGGTTTTGGCAACGTCTCAGGGAAATGCAACATCCTCGTCATGGTAAGGGATTGGATTGGAGCCTTTAAATGGATGCGTAATTTTCACAGTTGTTGGAGGAGGTTGGAGGGAGGTGCTTGAACATGTTTGAAAGAGCCTGGGTGACAAAAGATAAAATGGAACGATAAGTTAGTCAGACAGAATCTAGGAGTGTAATGTGATCCTCTGATATGTTACAGACACGTAATGGCATTTGTATTGATGTAGCTTTTGAGACAGTTTTATCAGGTGGCATGCTGTCATACATAAGACATTAGAGGACAGGCTAGTGCTATTTTCAATTCAATAGAATGAATGCAATTCTCAGTCAACCTGTAATAGCTGTACAATGGGGGAAAAAAATGGAAATGGAAATTATAGGTGCACTATGCAACTTTTCTGGTGTGGAGTCTGCCCCTGCTTGTCTCCATGGAGATGTCATTGCCTTAGTCCAATGAGGTTCATTTGGTCTTCCAATGATTTATGTTATTAAGTTTTTTCAGACCAAGAGTTTGCATGAAAAACAAACTTAATAACATATATGCCATTGCCACAGTCTGACATTAAACATATCTAAAATTTATCAAATGTGGTTGATAAATACAAGTGTTTTTATTGCTTAATAACTGCTTGAAAAACATGTATTCTTATCTCCACAAATTTGGCTTGTAACGTGGCTTGGTAGCCTCTCTGCTTGTCTCCAGGGGGCTGATAAGTTCAATGCCAGAGTGAGACATAATAGACAAAGCAACGCCAAGCAGGTTATGGACCCTCCACTAGAAAAGTTACATATTGCACGTTTAATTTTGTCACTTTTTGTGCCTGTAATCACAATATATAATCTTAACCAGGTTTATATTTTTATATTTAGTTTGAAACAATACCCAAGCTAATTTTTCATATTATACATTGACATAGGAAAAATAATGGCTGTCTTACTGGATAGAGCTTTCAACACGTAGAAGATCCATCATATTTACTCCGTATTATTACTAGCATCTGTTATACTACTACCAAAAGACATCTGAACACATCTTTATCATTGCGAGACAGGGCTTATTCCGTCTAAGCGTCCCCAGTGCACCAAGTTAACTAATTTACTTCTGTATTGACGAGATATGTTATATACTTCTGAGATAAAGTGTAATATTGAGCAGTTATGACACACACAGCCAATAACCGTGAATGAGTGTGGTTACCATGGAAACCAGGGGTAAGTAAAAAGTATGTCTCACTGCAGTGAAGGGCAGTCA
Organism: Odontamblyopus lacepedii; assembly: GCA_034769755.1. Lineage (NCBI taxonomy): Eukaryota > Metazoa > Chordata > Actinopteri > Gobiiformes > Gobiidae > Odontamblyopus > Odontamblyopus lacepedii. The sequence goes on along the minus strand of CM068346.1, from coordinate 19,929,466 downwards.
GACGTATAGGCTATGTGCAGTTCAATGGCCTGGAGTACCCATCCGAAAACATGCAGCACAGCGAGATGGGCCATGTCTAGCTTTAGGCACTCCTGCATTTAAAGAGATTCCTGGACACTATAATATTTTAGTTATTTCATCCACATTTAAAAGATCAAGAAAAAAATCTAACAAAACAAAAGAAATGTTGATTTTCCTGTATGACCAAATGGACAAAATGTATTATACAGCGCTTTCCACCTTGAAGACACTCGAAGCACTTGACATCAAGGAACCACTCACTCATTCATACACCAGAGTACACAGATACTGGGGTGAAGCAGGCTAAGTGTCTTGCCCAAGGACACAACACAGGTATTCACCCAGGGAAATACATCTTCTGGTGCATGGTCTGCTACCTGCTTGTCTCCATAGAATTAGAAACAGGTGATGTCAGCGTATTTGTTCATTAAAGATATTTGGTGAGTTAAGATTTTAATATAATACAGTTCATACAAGCACGGCACTATAGCAACAGACACATCTCTGCTTTTTATGCATCTCTACTAAACGATACTATTTTAAACAAGCAAGTCCATCAACAACCATCCACCAACTAACCACAAGCCAAACTTCCTGTTTCTTGTATGGGCTATACAAAATGAAATACTATTTACAATAACAAGTACCTGTGGTAAATATAACACAGTTTTAAATTCAGTACACATAACAGTTAGTGGAGAATTACAGGTTGAGTTCTAGAAATGAATACCTGTGTCTTCAGTATACAAAAAACCCTATCAAATTCAAAGACAATTTACCCGCAATAAATCTTCTTTATAATATTTTGAACATCCATTTAACAGAATAAATGTGTTTGCAGTCTGGTTTCAAGTTATGCCCATGTCCAACCATAAGTGTAATATAACATTTACATGCTGTACTAACCCATGTTAATTCAAGTGCACTGCCCCATATTTAACAAATACACATAAACATAATATAAACTTATAAAAAAAATCCTAAATGAAAAGTCTCAAACTAGGGGAAAATTAGGTTTGACCTTTTTTTTTAGTTTAACCTCTCACATGCACTTTAAGGGATATGGTTAAGCATGACCTGGAGCAATCATTCACAGTTTGATTTCAGATAGATATATGGTATTTACATATAAATTAGAGGAAATATTAGAAAAGCCTGGAGAGCCTGGCTAAGATATGACACACAGAGAGCCTTTATTAGCAAACAGTAGGAGGCTTATTAGAATCTTTATCTATTCTGTGACAGACAATGTAATATGAATTAATATTGAAGAGACGTGAGAGATATGAGTGCGTGTACGACTGTGGTGGTCCACTTTGAACATTGAAAGTATGTACAGTTTAAATACTATAAAATTATTTTGTGCATTAATTTAAAACACTCACACTCAGGAATCAACCTGCTGTAATTTAGACCTAAAAATAGAGATATACATTCAAATTTCATGACTGATAGATTACAACTTGATCAAATGTGATGAACTCAGATATATGAGTGCAGATAAGATTGAAGAATATAAAATGACTATATTAAAAATGCATTCAATAGTTCCAATGTAATATGTTTTTTGGTACATTTAAAATGCAGAAACCTGAAATGTAATAAAATGATTGCAATGACAATAAGATGGTCATTGACCTATTATACATTCAGGTATTTTACTCATTATTTACTCATGAACTGAACCATGATTAGGCCGGGACTAAAACAGAACTAGAATATGACCAAAGCAAGTCTACATCAGTTTACATCTGTGTTAGTCAGCAAATTGGTCATTCCAAATTGATCATGAGTTTAAATTGCTGTTTGTGTACATCTGTGACTAAACCACTGTCCACAGCTGCTGACACAGACTGCAGAAACTGAAGCAACAGTTGGAAAAATATATAATTTTAATTTGACCTAGAATGTGACTGGTTAATGTACTAAACTCTGAATTAAAGTCCATAACACATCCAGGATAAACCGAGCACTGGTGTTTGGCTTAGCCTATAACATGGTCCTATTCTTAGCTCGAAGGTGAGAGAGTGATGAAGATGAGTATATGAGGACTGCCCTGGTCTGTCTGCAGCAGATGGGGGCTCATGGTGCTAAGACTGGGTCACGTCCAAATTAATGGTGCTGTAAAGCACAGCCAATTAGACAAGACCTTTGTAAATAGGACAGAATCCACAACCCAGCAGGACGTCCAGAGGAAAGAAGTGACTAGGACCTTAGATGTCAACATGAAGCATGGACATACTCTGCATTAGAACTGCTTTGTAAATAAAAGGGGAATGATGGAGTGGTTTAACTTTTTGCCTGGACCATCAAGTATGGTATTTATCTCCATAGAGAAAAGGAGGTGAAGTTACAGGTGACATCTGTGGAGAGGCAAACCCCCATGCTATTTATCACAATGAAAACACTTGTAATTTAATAAACAGGTAGACATGTTTATTGCCATACAATATCACATTCCAGGCAAAGCAATAATAAATCCATGGAGGCAAGCAAGTGGCGACAGCTCCATCATAAATGTTACATAGAGAACTTTTAATCCATAACTAATAATACCGCATTTATACTTTTATATACAAGCAGTTGGATGATCCAACTTAAATCTTTTTAAAACTTAGTAGTGCTTAATACAATATGGTGTGATTTTGAGGCCCAATCCTATCTTGGACAACTTTTTGCAATTACACTTTTTTCTGGGAGTTGGAGCTAACAGGAAGTCTTATTGGTATACAAGAATCCAGTTTTTAATTATAACAATATTTCACCAGTAACTGCAGCTTCCTAAACATCGAACTTTTCTACAGACAAATTATGCAATCACTGCAATTATTGGACAAAATAAGATAATGTACAAATTGGATCATTTGAGGCAATCATATGGGATGATAGGTGCTTTTTATAATATATGTTTCATACCAAATGCCTGATACAACCCTTTATGTCAAGATTTGGAATGGGCACATGAAGATCCTCTTTAAATTGATATGGGTACATTATTACACCAGTGTTAACCTTCTCAGTAGTAAGAAACAGTAAATCTTTTGCTGCATGCAGATGGGAAGGACTTGCTTATTTCTCAAGCCTCTTCAATCGGGCTTTGATCACATCATTAGAAGTATCTTAATGTAGGCACTCACTGTCGCTCTATGCAGCCACTTTGCTCTGCGGCACAATATTCCCTCTGAAATCCAAGTTCAAAAATAAAAAGGCATCGTGCTTTATTCTGAGCTGATACACAGATGCACAGGGAGGATCTGGACCAACATTAACACAGAGAAACGGGTTCTGAGGTTAGATCAGTGGTCCTCAATCTTAAAAAAAACCTCATGCCATCATAGAAAATATTTTCACTGCTGATATAATATAATATAATATAATATACTATAATATACTATAATATACTATAATATACTATAATATAATATAATATAATATAATATAATATAATATAATATAATATAATATAATATAATATAATATAATATAATATAATATAATATAATATAATATAATATAATATAATATAATATAATATAATATAATATAATATAATATAATATAATATAATATAATATAATATAATATAATATATAATATATGGGCAGTACATAACTTTGATCTGATCTGCTTGGTATCACCACCTGCTTGTCTTTACAGAGAAATATAAGTGTAAAGCCTTACTGAGGAACAGTCTACTCATAAACATGATTTAAATGTAATGTAACTTTAAAATTAGTTCCAAACACTATGAGACATATGAGACATGAGAAAAGCATTCTGCATCTTTATGCTAAAGCAATAGTAGACTAGTAAGCAATAAGGACAAAACTTAGAATAGATTTGTTTAAAATCTACGTTACTTTTAGAGGAACCCTTACAAACACGTAGTCTAACATCTGCCTCCCCTCCTAGAAACACCAAACTATTTTCTACCCACTTTACAGGATGCTTTCATTTCCTCGTTTAGGGCTTTGGCAATCCATGGGTACTTCCCCACCCAATCCTCACGGTACCTGCATTTACCTTTTTGCTTTTAGCGGTATGTTGGAGTTCTGGTACACCAGCTATGTTGAATGAATGAAAAAAATAAATTAATTAAATTTAAAAATAAACTAAATGGAAAGATTGTAGCCAGGGCTGCACACAGTCACTTAGAAGCCGTCAGGGGCTGCGTGCAGCCCATCAGCAGCAGTCAGGGTTGCATGCTGTCACCTCAACCTCTCTACAAACAGTTTTTAATGTTTATCAGAAAATAACTACTCAGTATTCTGTGTAAGTGTAATTTTCGTAACATTTAGGGGCAGATTCGGGATTCAGGAAAAGCTTAGATTTCGGGACTGTCTTGAATTTTTTATATCATCATTGGTACCTGAAACGCAGTTTGAAAATGGCTTGTAATCAGATAGTTTAGTTAATTTAATCCAATTAATTTAATCAAAAATTATGATAAACTTCTAGTCTAGTCTAGATTAACACTTCCCTGGGAAATTAACAGCAAAGAAGCCTGCTTTGTACCACCGGTAAGACCCACATTGCAGTTTGGGAACCCATGTCTTATTCTAAATAGGTCTATAGTGTGTAATGGGATGACTCACAGCAAAGTGGCCTCTAGCGACAGTGACTGGTGTTGTACAGTGCACGCTAAATGATGTAACTCAGGGGAGAAAATAAGAACAGCAGGAGGTTAAGGGCAGGTGGAGGCTGTCAAACAGACTCAACATATGCTTCAATCAATCGACCCATAATATCTGAATATAGCAGAAATAGATGAAAGAAACTATGACTATGAATACTCAAGTAACTGTAACTGAGCAGATTTTAAGGATAATTTTTAAAGATAATTTTACTATTTGATTTTTATTTTTAATTATGCAGCGGTACATGTATTTGAGTATAAGTTGGAGAGTTGTCTAACAGCTGTCTCTGGTCCTTTCTAAACCCACAAACACATAACAGAGCTAAGAGAATATGCAAATTCTGTTTTAAAACTACTTCTCTCAGCCTTAAACTGTTTAATTAATTATATATAAAGGTCTGATTGAGGTCTAGAATACTACTAAAATATTATAAAAAGAAACTTGTACATCGAGCAGATGTACTAGTCTAGATTAGCTCATTCGTTCACATACTTTATACTTTTACCAAATTGGCAGCAGTATTTTTTACTGGTAATCAGTTATTTTTCTATGTGACGTTTCAGTACACACACTCCACTATGGCAATTTTGTGACCCAGACATGTCATCAGACCTAATATTTAAAATGTAAGACTAAGAAAAAACTTGGGAAAGTCGTAATTACTTCCTCACAGCCAATATTTACAGGTTGTCATATTGGTATTGACTCGGGACCAGCTAATCCATCCATCTGCGCATCATAGAAGAAGCCAATACAAATAAATCCCATTGAGAGAAAACAACTAAATATGAAAACAAAAAATATAGCTAGAGCTTCAGGGAAATGTTCTGTATTTCCTACTGTTATGTGGGGGATAAATCACAGCATATGCATAAGATACTAACGTTTATTATGACGTCTTCCAACACATTTGATTATTTTTCTCATTCTCATTGATTATGATCTCATTAGAAAATAATAATTGCAATAAAGTGTGATTGATTGATTTATTGTCACTGAATGAGAAAACAAAGAATGAGATTACAATTAGCAACTCTCCTCTACACAGACACAATAATACACATGGCATATGAAAGACACAACATATGTATAAGGTTGAAATTGAACAATAGTCACTTAGTTTGTTTTCTGGGGGTACACATCTTCAAGCACATCTTCAAACCCCATGAGAGAGGTTTTCCGGCACCTGTATGATCCTCACTTAATAACTCAATCGCTCACTAAGATACATACACTGCATATTATTTTTTGTATATTGCCTAGCCTTTTTATTTTTGCGCATAACAATTTGTAGTGGTGGATTATAATAGCAACGCCACTTCCAATAAGTTGAATGAAGCACAGGTTGAGACTGCACCACGCACAGTCTGTTTCTTAGGTCACCATCCAGTTGTTATAAATACAAGTCTTAACAAAAACATGCATTCAGATTTTGAATGAAGCTAAGGATTTGTAAAAACTGAAAAAGTTCCCTACATTTATGTATGGTGTACATATCCACCGTGATTTTTGCTCTAAAAAACATCATAATTAATTCAGTCGTATAAATCACGACAATAAATAATGTAAGAAATTAGCGTGTAGTTCTGGTATCTGGAACTAACAGATTGTCTTGATAAAGGATCTTGATGCCCTGGACAATAGTGACAGCAGCAGTAGGCTAATAGTAAACTTGACATATTATGTAATCACGCATCACTTTGAAGAGGAACAAACGGCACATCTGCGGTTTTAAAGTTTACGCTGCGTAATTCTCTGAGCACTGCACTTGTGAAACCACTAATTCACATCTAAGGCAAGAAATTTGTTGATGTTGACTTATGGCGCGTAAACGTAAGGTGTATAAATTGGGTTACGTGTGGAAGAATACGAGCTGCAATGAATTCAGTTTTGAATCATGATTAAAAAAAATAAAAATAAAAAATAAAATCTGGCGTTCATTGATAAGTCTGTGAAACTGAGTGGTAAAAACGCTTACCTGATAGTCGCTCCTAGTCGTGTTTTCCCGGTGTCCTCTCCACCAGCTGTGCGTCTTTGCGAGGGAGATGCTTCATGTGGCGAGCCGTGTCCAGATGTTGCGCTCTTCTTGGGGCATGTTTGCCACACCGACGCTTCGCTTCTTCTTCTTGATCTGTCCTTGGTTCTGAAGAGCGGGCAAGTCTCGTTCAAACAAACTTCTGACTTACCTTTATGTGCAAATCCTGCGATGCATAAAAGGAGAATCCCCCCTTACCTACTCTACTACACGCGCGCCTTGAAGATAGTCGACGAGGATAAAATGCGTAAAATTGTGAGCTTTGTGTAGTATTTTGTAAAGACGCGTTTGAGTGAAGTACAAAGACTGGCTGCACGGAATCTCGTTGTAGATTGGGTGACCACATGCGCGCTCTCTCTCCTCCTCTCTCTCTGCTCGGTGTAATGAAAGGCAGAGCGGTGGTGTCGCCTCTTCACTCTTCGTTCGGCGTTTGTTCACAAGGTACCAGCGAAGGGAGCTGAAAATAATGAAACCAATAATAGGCGCGTCTGAGAGCGCGCAAACACTTCTGCGTCTCTCATTCTGACATTTCCCGTGGAGCCAATTTCGCTTGTTCCGATTTGATTCTTTATGATAAACGCTCATTAGAACGTGTATTTCCCATACGTATTTTCTAACGCTGAAAAATGAATGCCTGCCATGTGCGCTATACGAAGAATTTGAAGAATTTGTCCCCATTTACTTTCTCCGTCTCGTTAGGACTCAAAGGCGATGGAACTGAGTAACAGCTTATGGCATTTCAGACTCTTAATTGGCAGACAGTAAGTTTGCGTGAATCTAAGTGCTCTAGGTGCTTTATGTAACTTTTCTAGTATAGGATACTTGTCTCCATGGAGATGTTATTGTTTTGCCTAAAATATTCTACAGTTTGGCACTAAACTTACATTTCGTCTTTCTTTTATTCAAATGCAATTGTTAATATTGCAAACAAAACAATGAAAAGCACACGTTTTAACTGAGCAGGCCTCTCCACAGAGCTGGTAACTTTGGCAGTAACTACAAGTTTAAGTTTAATGCTATACTTCGGAACATTCCAGACAAAACAAAAGGTTCATCTCCTGCTTATGTCCATACAGATCTCACACAAGAAAAGCTGCATAGTGCACCTTTAAAGCTACACCAAGTCACTTTCTGGAGATGGCTGGCACATCACCCACATGATTCCATGGACATAGAGTGAAAACCATAGACCGTATACATGAGTGGACATAGCTAACCCGTTAGCCACCGCGTGCCAAACAGGAAGTGCGCCAGGAGGCTCTTCCGGCTCCTTTTGACCCTGGCTCCATCTGACTCCTTTCTCTGTAACTGCTGCTTTGGCCTCGTCATTTTGGTTTTAAAATGTTCGCTCTACATGATCCTGAATTATTATATTTTGCCCGTCAAAAAAGCTCAACACTACGGATGACGTCACACTCACTTAGTCCACTTTTTTATACCGTCTGTGGTTAAAACTATGTATCCACATTTTCCTTGGGGATACATAAGTTTCATGCCATAAGAGTCAGGTTTGTGCAGATGCAAATCCAGTGCAATGAAACCAAAATATTTTAAAAACAGCTTTTATTTGAATCTATTTTCTTGACTGTGGGGCTTTAAGTAATTTCCACAAAATGAATAAAGCGCAGAGTGAATAATGGTGCCTCCATGTGAGCCACCGTGTGTCAAATGGCCTTTGTTTAGACCCCAGTGCAAGCTAACTTTGACCCATGGTTGCTGGGATATAGGCTTTTGCCATGTGAAGTTAGTGAGGCCTACTAGCGTTTGGGACTCTACTAAACAAAAGCCAGTTTGTTGACTTGCTTTGACTTAATGGGAACATACATGAGCATATTCTAATCCCTATGTAACACACAGACGTAATGGGCTTTATCGAAAACATTTGCTTCTATTTGACTTCTTCCTATTTTTAGCCCTCACTACCTAACCACACAACCTTATTACCTAAATACTAACTCACATCTGAATGACCCCATATCTGTTATGTAACCCTAAATTCAAGCATTTTACTCCTGACCCAAACAAAACAATCAAAAGAAGGTCTATATTACATCAGCAGTCCTGTAATGGTTGCATAATTAGTGAACGCTCCATGTTGGATTTGTCAAAAGCTCAGCTCTTCTCTTGCTTGCTTTGTGCCTGTAACTATGGGCCACAAAACAAACTATTTCAATTAGATCTAAGTGGAGTGTGCTGCGTGCCTGTCGGGAAGGCACTTGTCTCCAAATGTCTTCAATATACAAAACACATTTTAGGATTCTCCATTCGCACTAACTACACCTCACTGAAAACTTTCTCCTAAACTACAGGCAATTAAAATGATGAGCGCACTGGCTTGTTGCATAATTCCTACGGCAACACAAAGGGGCCAATTTTGCTCTGCGACTAGAATAGTGGTTTATGTTACAGAGTTCAGGCTTTGTGTGGGGGTGGTTTGCACGGTTTAGATAGGAACATGCCAATTAATGTCGGGGTAAAATTATAGGGAACCGCAACCAAGAGCTAGAGGGCTAGATGGTCAGAAATGGAATGAGCACTTCTACCTGAGAGACAAGATCCAATATAAATTCAAGTCAAGTTTTGAGCAGGCTTGGGGTAATATTGCAAAATGAAAGTAAACTGCATGACTTTGTATGTGCCCAGAATGTGGTGACGGCAAGTGGGCACATTGTCTATTTAAATAAGGAACCAACCTGAGTCATAGCGCTCAAGAAAAAACACAAATGTCTATATTTGATATTCACTATGAGAGATTACTGAGCCACTGCCAGTGCAATGGACAAAAGATGGAGTGACTTAGTTGAGTTTTGTGGTTTCAAAATAACTAATGACACTAGCAATCCCTATATGAAAATATCTTCTCTGCATTTGCCTATTCTTCAGTGTTGCTGGGGCAGCTAAATACATGGGGTTAGTCTTAAAGATGCCCTATGTAAATTTTCATATTACATGATCAAGTTTTCTCTGTTATATGTCATTGTTATCATCTATAGCGCACATCCTTGAACCAACTGTTGACATAGAAATCCTTTACAGTATCATGTACATCAGTTAAAAATGCTCTTATTGCATATTTATAATTGCCCCTCTTCACTAGGGCTTCTCAACTCCTCTGTGTTTGAAGCTCATTTATCTCATTTAAAAGTTATCCACTGGGACCTTTCGCCCTATTTAAGTGTAATCAGCATTTAGATAAAAAACATAAACAAAGCAAACTGTATAGATTGTCCGTGTTCTGCAGACTCAGGCGGATGAAGTAAATTAATGAATTGTGTTTATTTAAAAAGACTTGGCTGTAGTGGAGTTTAATGGTGCCAAGTGGAACTTTGCCAAAGTTTGAGTCTTAACCACAGTAGCTGATGCATGAGATGATATTGATTCATACATGTTTATGCTGTTATTTTTAGGTTTGGGCTCAGTAGTTTTTTTCTGTTTCTGTTTTGTTTTAGTAAACCCTGGGAATTATTAGGGCATTTCAAGGCATTAAAACATTCATGGAGCAGGTTCAATTCTTATTTTAAATTTTTTTTTGAAAGCCCCAAATCACAGCAGCAATCACCTCTTGCCATCAGTTCAAGTTAAATAAGTCAAATATGCAGAGAGCCAACCACGCGCACATTTACAATATATATGCAATTCAATAAATGCAATACATGTGTAATGCCATACTGTGGAACATGCAAGGGAAAGCAATAACATCTCCATGGAGACAAGAAAGTGGCAAACCGCTTACCTGAAAAGTTACAAGTGCCTCTTAAAGATGGTGAGTATATCTGTCAGTTTTGATGTTATTGTGAGACTGCAGACACTGTTCCACGGTGGAGGTCTGTGTGTGCTTTGTTTATCTTTATTTAAACATAAGCTACTTGTTATTAATACTACAGAAGGACAGACTGGGCACTTGAGAAACAGATTTGTATGAAGACTTGTTTGTACAGACTTGTCTCCTCCGGCGGTGCGGTGCAGTGTGGATTTCCTCTTGTTTTTGGAGAATAGGGATGATGCAGGTCCTGTGGGTTATCAGGTGGGCCTTATGAGCACATCTCCAATATTTATTCACTGTCAAGCAGGATAAAGGCAGAAGAAAACTAAGCATATGTTTTAGCCACTTGCTCCATGCCTTTAAAGACAGATTAAGCACTTTTTTATCAGATGGCTAATACTGTATTGAGTTAATAGCACTTTTTATTTTTTAAAGGTTTGTAACTTTGCTGGTGGAAAATCTGCCATTTGCTCATCTCCAAACTGATGTTATTGCTTTACCTGAAATGTTCAACGGTATGGCACTAAATGTCCATGGAGACAAGCAATGGCACTACCAGGCCAAGTTACAAGTCAGATCTGTGGAGAGGGACACCTGTAATTGAATAAATGCAAGATAGTATAACTCTACTGAGATAAACAGGTGGCGTACTATTCACCAGAAACTTATTTGAATGACTAACATTTGGTGGATTCATATTATTTTGACATAACAATACCCACCTTTGATAACAGATGAAACAAAGCAATAGCCAAACAGACAAAATAGAGGAAAATAGAACTGAAACACAGGGGATGAATCTGAGAGCAGTTGTGTTCATTGTAGATGTGGTGTAAATCTGGTCAAATGAATATTAATGGTCAGTGGGTCTGTCATGTGGGCCCCAGACGAATCGTGATGGGGCGGAGAGGAGGCAGCGCTGTGAATACAGGAGGGTCATAATTATCCAAGCTTTTCATTTATACTTTTCAACATCATGAAAAAGGGCTTTGTGATATCATTATTATCATCTAACACAATAATAAACAACAGTCGTGTGTCAGATGTAAAAACAGGCCTTTGGCAGAGCAAATGTGTGTATTGTGTGTTACAAATTACTGTAAAGCTAAACAACTTTGGGAAAAATATGTAATTGTGATTTTTATTTTATTTATTTATTTATTTATTTTGACAAGATTTACGATTTATGTTTTCATAATAGAATTCTGTTTACATTTTAAACACATCCAGAAGAACTGGCCAAAAAGAAGGAACAAATATCTGACTAATAATAATACAACTGACCCTGTTCTTAATTGGAAAGACCCATCAAACATGCCAATCTGTGATAACTTTGTGACCTACTTCAGCAGTAATATATTTCTATATTATTTTAGAATAAAATACAACTTTACTGTCTGGAAAATTTGTTTTACATGTCTGTAAAACTTTCTCTAATTCTGCATTTAACAGAACTGAAGGAGTCTAATGCAGAGGGCCAATTAACCTATGGTGACAATAAAGTGAACCTTATTAACCAGAACTAACTAAAAAGTTCATTTGTTACACTAAGTGACCAAAATGATTCCCTAAATGCTGGAGCATGTAACTTTGGGTAATTTTTTGGTACCACATTATAATGACTACACCTTAATCAGCCTTAAAAACATGGACATACTCCACCCACATCCACATTTCAACTAGAGCTGCTAACTTGGGCAGTACCTGGAGGACAGAAGAAAACAGTGAGGGGAGAGGAGGGGTGGGGTTTGGGGGTAGGAGAAACACTGTGATTGGTCTAACACACCCCCACACTTCAGCCTCTGCCCCATGTGGTCAGGTGTTTGTCAGAAATACCTGGCTGTAATCAGGGCCGAGGCGCGTAATGTCACCAACTACTGGGGCAGTAGATAATGGTATACACTACACCAAAAAGTGAATTTAGAGTTAAGTTCGACTGTAATGATCCAGGCTTGGTGACAACTTAATTGATGGGTCAAAGTTAGGAGTATGAGTTAGGGTATTAATAAGTAGTTACTAAGTCTGAATCATTCTTAAAAAAAATGTATTAATTATGAATTAATTCTTTGGGTTCTATTAATGGCATTAAAGTGTAGTTATTATAAAGTGTTACCAGTTCATTTTCATATTCATTTCTTTGGAAGGTGCAAAGAAAACTCAGAGACACATAATATATTATAAACTTCAATATATTACACAAACAGTTGGACTTTTGCACAATACTGTAGCTTGTTGATGTACAGCACACTGAAAGATGCACAGAAAAATGCAAGAAGAATCACAGTCAGTACTATTACAATCAAACTCAATACCATATGTAGACATTTGCATTGAGCTGCATTAGATTTTGTCCAACAGGCACTTGTAAAACAGAAATACTTGAGGTATAAAAATGGTGGCAGTTTGATTTTTAAAGCTAATCAAGCATGTCAATTATTTTAAGCCCTCTATGGATGTCAGCATGATGATTATGAAGCAATTCAAAACTACAATAAACTAAAATTATCTCTGGATGTTCATCAAGTATTTTACTTCCCTTGTCTCATGTCTTTTTATATTTGCAGATAAAACCAAGCAGCTTTCCAAAAAGACAATTTATTCACAGTTTTTAACTCCATTTGCGTCCCTTGTTGCTCCACTTTAAATCAACATCTAGATTAAAGGTCCCTTTTACTTCTGCTATACTAGGCTTTTTGGTAACTGAACAAACTCACATGTAAAGGTGCACTATGTAACTTTTCTGAAGGAGGTCTGCTAAATACTTGTCTGCTATTACTTTACTTGGGATGTTCCACAGCAAAGCATTACATTGATCTATTTTGCTTTTTTTTATTGTGGGTGTTTGAATTGTTCAAAATCCCCTGAAAAACATGCATTCTTATTGTGAGTTGGGCCTCCTTTCCACAGATTTAACCTGTAACAGGCTTGTCCTCACCTTGTCTCAGTGAAGATAAATAAGTTTACTGCCATACTTTTGGAACAATCTAATCAAAACAAACATCTCCATAGACACAGGCAGCGTATCCTCCACTAGAAAAGTTACACGGAGCATCTTTAAACTTGAATGTGCCACTTACGATCGCCCAAACTATCCCTTAACTGTGACGCCTTTGACAGCCCTTTGAGGTAAGATCGTTCACATTTGTCACTGGTTTAGTCTTTACTCCTCCTCTCCCACCACTCCCCACAGTTCCTGAGTGGAGACCTCCTGGCTCTTCTGGATGGACTCCCCCTCACAGCGGGTCTCCTCTCTCTCCTTCTGTCGTCCATGTTGATCCCAGCTCTGTTCCTTGGACCTGGATCTCCTGCATCTGCTCGGTCTATCACAAGAACCCCTCAGTGGACCGGAATGGACCGAAGACCGGTTCAAGGAGGACTCTCTGCTGTCGGACAGCGCCACCCCACTGCCCAGGCTGCACTCACTGTTCGAATCTGCGCCTATGAGACAAACAGAGGCCTAAGTTAGCGAGACAAACAAAACTATGTGCGGTAATAACAGCAAAAAAGCATTAAAAACACAAGATGAATGGGTGTCACTTTATACACTGCAAAAAAGCTTAAGATATAAACTCTTAAAACTATATGAAAATGACTTAAAAGTAGTTAAATTATCTTGCTGCATGGAGAGATCATTTTAATTGACAAGTTACCTTAAAATAAACTACCTCTAGACTAGAATTAAGCAGTCTAGTACAGGGGTGGGCAAACTTTTTGGCTCGAGGGCCACAAAGGGTTCTAAAATTTGATGGAAGGGCCGGACCAGGAGCAGATGGATGGAGTGTTCTAGTCTGACTACGTCAACCCAGCAAATAAGACGAAAATAACTTGCAGGATCCAACAATTTACATGTGACATATTCAAACATCTCAATTCAACATGTGCACCATATATCGGGCTGATGATTTTCCACTTCAAAAATTAACATTTTTCGTTTCAGAAGTTTTGACTTCCGTTTGATTGTGACACATTTGATAATTCTGTTGACAGTGTTGGGAAGGTTACTTTAAACTGTATTCCCTACAGATTACAGATTACATACCCCAAAATGTAGTTTGTAATGTAATCCATTAAATTACTTAAATAAGTAACTGGATTACTTGATATTGTCATGTTTTTTTAAAACTACATGAATGTAGCAACCACCTCCTGCAAATTCTTGTTTGGTTTTAGACCTGGTTTTAGTCCTGGTTTAGACCTGGTTTTAGACCTTGTTTAGACCTGGTTTAGATCTGGTTTTAGTCCTGGTTTAGACCTGGTTTTAATCCTGGTTTAGACCTGGTTTTAGTCCTGATTTAATGCTTGTTTACACATGGTGTAGACCTGCTTTAGACCTGGCTTAGTCCTGGTGTTAGTTCTGGTTTAGAGGTGCACAGGAGAATGCGAGGTCCACGCAGCGTATGCAACAAGACACAGTCCACGCGCGGTGTCCACACCGAACAAGAGGAAATGTGGCACGCGCCGTGCGGGAGCAGGTGCAGTGTGCGCGGCACACTAGATATATACTTGGCCGCAGTGCTTTATGGGAAGGTTTTCGGACCATGAGTGAGGAAGTCGTGTTCAAGATATAGTTCTACCCCCGGGCACTGTACATCTGGCCCATGTGGATAATTTGGTTTTATGTATCACTGTATCTAGAGTGCGCCATCTATTGGGAAACGCCAGAATTGCAGGGAAAATAAAACTAATAAATTTTATTGCAGTTCATTCATGTTTGGCGGGCCGGATTAAAAAGGTTAACGGGCTGTATGTGGCCCCCGGGCCGTAGTTTGCCCACCCCTGGTCTAGTAGGTAGATAATAAATCTTAAAACAACATGAATAACCGATTATAAGTTTTTAAATCTTGGCCAGATCACAGAAATTTGCAGTAATGCCTAATAAAGCATGAAGAAAGACCTGATTCATAATGAACAAATAGTTTATTCAGAATGATTCAGGCTTACTAACTATTAAGTGAGAGTTAAGATATATATTTCATTTTTATATTTCATTCATGTTTATCACACAAACTGTTGATGTTTAGGCTGAGTTCTTCTCAAGCAGAAAACACTCAGTTCCATGTTGTGATGTCATGTGGTAATACAGGAAGTGCTCCACTGTCTTGTTAAACTCCATACACCTTCACTAGAATCATTTTAACATGGCTAAATTTTGTTAATGTTGTGAAATATAGGACCTTTAATAAGATATTTGTTCATGCTTTCTTAAGGCTATTAAAATGTAGTTATTATAAAGTGTTACAGATGAACTTTGAACAGTACTGAAGTGTGAAGTGAAAGGGATGGGAGGACCTCAGTGTGGTTAGAGCATTTGCTGTTTGGTCTTTATTCTGGTCAGTGCATATGCTGCTGTTGTGCCTTTAAGCAAGACACCGCACCCACTGTGCCTCTGTATGTGGTGTGTAAGTGAGAAATTGGTGGTTATCAAAGGGACCAATCATGACGCAAAGTAGAAGCCAGGCTTCTGGCAATATCTGTATCTAGAAGTAACTAACCACCACTGAGTATGGAGAGAATAATGAACACAGCGACAGGCTTTGAGAGACTTTTGACGTGTAAAACAAACAAAGTATTATATGTATATTATATTAGTATATTATGATCAACTTGCATTACACAGCAAGGTCATTTATGCCAAAATCAAGATAATTTTGGCAAAAAGAGCTCAAATTTACTCTTTGTCTTTAATATAATATAATAACTGAAAAGCAAATCCAAAGCAACCAATGTAGGTTGGAGCAGTGTAATTTCCACGATGTAGAACTCATCGTTGCTGCAAAAGCTCTCACAAATATGGCTGCTTCAAATGCTGAACGATAAACTCTTTTCTGTGTGGAGTTGATGAGGATGATGGTTTAGTAATTAAAAACTGGAAGACTATATAAAAATCCTTTCTTATGCCACTTTCAGTAATAAAATCTAGATTAAAATGTAAGCTCCATTTTACTTCCGGTACAGTGTCAATGTTCCTGGACCAGGTGTGGAGTTTTTATGTTGTTTATCTATAGGGGATTTACTCCATGAACCTAAAACCTGTTCAGTAGTCTAATCCTCACTCTGATATCATTAGCGTTTATTGCAGAGTGAATACTTTTTTTCAACTTAAAGCTCAGCATATGTCCCCTTTTCAACCACTTTCTCTTCAAAAAGACTTTCCCTCACATTTGCATAATGGACAACTAACATCCAGATACTAAAACTGCTGTAACAGTGCGTTTTATAGCTCTACTTTGATGTTTAAATTGCCTTAAACTGCTATAGGTGCAGTATCCTTTAATTTCTCATTTCCTTCCTATATTTATCGGTATGCAGCTTATTTGCCATTGTGCTAATTAATAAAACCAACACAAGCCTCTTCAGAAAGACACTTTGCACATGGAGCTTGTTAAAATGCTTTTCGTTTAAACATGAAAGAGGGAGGAGGTGCACTGTATATTTTGTGCTTATCTTGCTCTCGACAGAATATTAATGAACTAAAGTCAAACCAGCATCAACACCTTGTGACTGTAACTCAAAATAGTCTTGGAAACGTTGCTAATTAAAACCTCCTCCAAGCGAAAGGTCTTGAGCTCCGTTAATTGGATGGGATCATGTCCAAGCACTTGATTCCAGTGTTTGGGTAGTTTGTGCGTTGGCAATTATTAGGATGAGTTTCAAACCTGTCTGGAGGTAGCGTGCTGTTGACCTTTTTGCTTTTGTATTTTCAAATACAGTTCTCAGCAAATCAATATCTCCATAGTTTAAGCTAGAGGTAATTAACTTGAGCAGAGGAGACGGTACACAATCAAGGACAAAGATCTCATGTGGGAGAAACAGAGGCTGGCCTGTCATGATAATTACTATTTCGACTCATGGCTCAATAAATGTTAGGTAGAACAATAGTTTTTGGCTGCCAGTGTGTATGGTGGGTACTTTTTCTTTGTACTAGTGGGATTTTTTCTGAGCTGTAGAAGGTTAAATTCTGAACTTCTATAACTCAATACAGATACAAACTAATTACTTTGTGTTTCGTTCTTCTTTTTTGCAAATCACAATTCTTTTAGCAATATCTAAAATACTTTTTGGGGATTATTCTGCTTCATGGTTTCTTTTCATTATTATTGTTTATTGTGTATATTTGTTTATTTCAGCAGTATATCACACTTTAACTGATACTTTGCAGCTGATCATCTACATTCTCTAGAGGCGTGATGCTAACTGTAGGCTCTGTCTGAGGGTTTGTTAGACTTAAATATGAGCTTTGTTTAACACAGTCTGGCTACAAAGAACTGACAAATCCCTCTCACATAAAACCTAGCTAACATTAGCCAACAGTTTTTCAGTGTCACCTTTTTGATGAAACTCAAACTGCTAAACAGGACCAGTTTCTTACATTTTTTTGGCTGTGTTTGCTAATGTGTGCTTTATATCACTTGGTTATAAAAGGCATGTAAATAAATGCAAACTAAAGGAAAATATCAGTATCAAGTCATTTTTATGTGATTGTTAGTTTTCAGTATATTAATAACCCCCTCTGTCTGTTCCATGTGAAAAACTATAGGACCTATATAGGTACTTCTGTAAACTGCATAGTAGTGTGACCAGTGTTTAAAAGAATAACCAATTTACTAACTGAATATATAATTCCTGGGTGTCCAAACTATGGCCTAAATGACACAGAACTTTTAACTGCAAGTATTTCTTACTGCTACAACACCAATACAACATCAGCTGCATTATGATATGTGATATCTGTCAAAGCCATGTGAAAAGCATCCATCTGAATGACTCATTGTACTGACCAATCTGTGGCCCTCTACTTCAAATATGTTCCTCAGTGAAAAAGGTTTGGACACCACTGATGATGATTTAATGTGATTAAAATGATTGATTAAATTTTCACATCAAATTTATGACCATTGTTTTTATGTTGAACAAAGGCAAGAATGTCACAGTTGAACTAAACCAAAAATGTTACCATAAAAACTCAACAAAAGAAAGAGAAAAAAGTAAATGCTGTGCGCATGCGCGAGTTTGCGTGTGCAGCCTGTTACAGAAGCTCCGATCCTTTCTTCGCTTTTCTTGCTTTTTTGCACTTTTTACCTTTCTATTTGAGCACACTTTTTGAAATAGTTCTTAACAACACTAGAGTCAGCCGAGGGAGTTTTTTTGGCGACTTTGAGTGACCCTTAAGACTGTTTCTGACTGACACGGGGTTACAATGCTTTGTTACACTCGGGAACAGCTGATGGCGCTGAGAGACGCTGGAGCGGCTGCTATAGGAACCACCGGGAGCTCACCTGACATCCCCGCGGACTGCAGGAGAAGGACACACAGGGGCTGCAGAGGAAATAAAAAACTGCGACGGAAGAGGATAGCAGCAAAACAACAGATACTTAAGTTCAAGCCGTGTCTCCCCTCTATTGTGATGGGTAACGTGAGATCCCTCGTAAATAAGATGGACGAACTGACAGCGCTAGCCCAGAGTCAGAAGGAATATCGGGAGTGCAGTTTAATGTGTTTCTCCGAGACATGGCTGCATGAAGATGAGCCTGATGACTACGTTTCTATCGTGGGCTTCTCCACTGTACGGGCCGACAGAGAGCGCGCCAGCTGTGGGAAGAGCAGAGGCGGCGGGGTCGCTGTGCTCGTCAACCACCGCTGGTGCCATCCATCACACATCACCGTCAAGGAACGGATCTGCAGCCCTGATGTGGAACTATGTACTGTCGGACTACGGCCTTATTATCTACCGAGGGAGTTCTCGCATGTTGTGTTTGTTGCTGTCTGCGTGCCTCCGTCAGCCAACGCCCACAGCGCCTGTGACTCTATCCACGCTGCGGTAGCCCGGATTCAGAACGCTCACCCTACAGCCTTCATCGCCATCTCCGGGGACTTCAATCATGTCAGTTTGGCCAAAACTCTCCCCACTTTCTCCCAGTTTGTGAACTGCTCCACCAGGGAGGGAAAAACATTAGACCATCTCTATGCTAATGTTCGTGCCGCATACCTTGCGGCCCCCCTGCCCCCACTTGGCCGTTCAGACCAAATCCTGGTGCTCCTCAGGACATCTTACACACCTCTGGTGAAGCGCCTTCCCCCCTCCCCCCGGTCTGTGAGGAGGTGGACAGATGAGTCTCTGGAGGTGTTACAGAGCTGCTTTGAGGTGACAGACTGGGCTGCACTCACTGAGCCCCATGGAGAAGACCTCGACGGGCTGACTGACTGCATCACCAGCTACATAAACTTCTGTGTGGACTCAGTTGTCCCAACAAAGACTGTGAGCTGTTATCCAAACAACAAGCCATGGATAACCAAGGACATTAAAGCCACACTCATTGGGAAGAGGAAGGCCTGCAGCTCGGGAAACAAGGAGGAGGCCCGGGCTGCTCAGAAGAAACTGAAGGTGCAGCTGAGCCAGGCCAGACAGAGACATGGGAGGAAGCTGGAGTGGAAACTTCAGCAGAACAACATGCGGGAAGTGTGGAGCGGCATGAGGACCATCACGGGACACAAGCCGACCCGAGGGGGAAGCATTGAGGGAGACATGAACACAGCTAATGAGTTCAACATCTTCTTCAATCGCTTTGACACTGCAGGAACTGTCCACCTCCAGCCAGCAGCAGTCACCCCCCTACCCCACCCACCCCCCGCACCAGTGGAAGACCCAGTTCACACCACAGACGACACCACCCCACCCCCACCAGACACCACCACACAGACAGTCACAGAGGAGCAGGTGAGGTGTCAACTGCAGAGACTGAAGGCCGGGAAAGCACCAGGACCTGATGGAGTGAGCCCCAGAGTCTTGAAGGGCTGTGCTCCCCAGCTCAGTGGTGTCCTGCACCAGATCTTCAGCCTGAGCCTGAGTCTTCAGAGAGTCCCCCTGCTATGGAAGACATCGTGCCTCGTCCCTGTCCCGAAGACGCCGCGCCCCAGCGACCCTAAGGACTACAGGCCCGTGGCACTGACCTCCCACATCATGAAGACTCTGGAACGACTCGTCCTGCAGCAGCTGAGGCCTATGGTCCAACATCTGCAAGACCCTCTCCAGTTTGCCTACCAGCCCCACCTTGGAGTAGATGACGCCATCCTGACCCTACTCCACAGAGTCTACTCCCACCTGGACAAGCCGGCTGCCACTGTGAGGATCATGTTTTTTGACTTCTCCAGTGCGTTCAACACCATCAGGCCGGCTCTGCTGGCTGAGAAGCTGGCAGTGATGCAGGTGGATGCCTCCTTGGTGTCCTGGATTGTGGATTACCTCACTGGAAGACCACAGTATGTGCGTTTGCAGAGCTGTGTGTCGGACAGAGTGGTCAGCAACACCGGGGCTCCACAGGGGACAGTCCTGTCTCCCTTCCTCTTCACCTTCTACACCACAGACTTCAACTACTGCAGCCAGTCTTGCCACCTTTAGAAGTTTTCTGACGACTCTGCAGTGGTGGGATGCATCAGCGGTGGTGACGAGGAGGAGTACAGGACTGTAGTGGACAACTTTGTCACTTGGAGTGAGGAGAACCACCTCCAGCTCAACGTGATGAAGACAAAGGAACTGGTGGTGGACCTTAGGAGGACCAAAGCTGCTGTGACCCCCATCTCCATCCAGGGGGTCAGTGTGGACGTGGTGGAGGAGTACAAGTACCTGGGGGTGTACTTGGACAATAAACTGGACTGGAGCAGGAACGTGGACGCGGTTTACAAGAAGGGCCAGAGCCGCCTCTATTTCCTGAGGAGGCTGAGGTCCTTTGACATCTGCAGGACAATGCTCAGGATGTTCTACGAGTCTATGGTGGCCAGTGCCATCATGTACGCTGTAGTCTGCTGGGGCAGCAGTCTGCGCGTGAGGGACACTAATAGACTCGAGAAGATCATTAGGAAGGCTGGACATGTTGTGGGGGAGGAGCTGGACTCTCTGGCGGTGGTGTTGGACAGGAGAATGCTGGACAAAATCTGGACTATTCTGGACTCTGCCTCCCACCCCCTCCACAAGGTGCTGGCCAATCAGAGGAGCTCTTTCAGCCATAGACTGCGGCTGCTGCGCTGCTCCACTGAGAGACACAGCAAATCTTTCCTGCCTGTCGCCATCAAACTGTTGAACGCTGCACTTTAACTCACAAACTACTCAATCCTTTTCATCCTATTCCCTGCTCACACATGTATATAGTCATAAATATGTCACTGATGTAAATAATTTCCCAGAGAGAGCTATTTTATCTTTTATCTTATTGTATTTAGCTTATTTTGTAACTTGTTCGATGTACATGCTCTTGGTCGGTTGCATCTGTAATGAAGAAAATTTCCCCTCGGGAATGAATAAAAGTAATTCTGATTCTGATTCTGATTCTGATAATACAATACAATGTAAGACAATAATACACTGGTTCAAACAAGGTTGGGCTCTAAAAAGATTTTTCAAACTGAAATGTGATATAAAATGTGATCATAACGTCAGTGGAGAAAAGGCTGCAGTATAGGTATGAATAAATGAAACGTGTCTGTCTAAGTTTAGAGAAAAACATATCCCTTGATTTTGACAACCAGTTAAAGGGGCATTGTGCATTGTTCTGGTGAAGGGTCCGTCACCTGCTTGCTTCTATGGATAAGTCATTGCTCTGCCTGGAATGTTCCACATGAAACAGTATGATATTAAATAGTTTTATTTAATTACAGGTGGTTTTATTGATCAAAAATACCAGTCATTCTGACTGTGAGCTGGCTTCTCCACAGATCTGACCTGTAACTTGGTCTGGTTTCATCTTCATGGAGATTGAAAAGTTTAATACCATCCTGTGAAACCAGACAAATCAGTAACATTTTCAAGGAGAAAAACGTTTGACAAAGGTTACACAATGCACTTTTAAGTATCACCATGAGATATATGCTGTACATCTTTATAAATGAAAAGCAAAATGAAATACAGGAATTTGTTTACAAAATGTCCATAAGTTAAGGCTACAAAGTTAGATGCATATTTCCTCATTGTTACAGCATCAGCCCCTCTCAGGTAATCAATGCCTGTTCTGTGGGAATAGATTTGGTGTGGTATCAAATAGTGAAATCTTGCTTTGTTTAATGTGTAGTGGCAGCTGTGTGCTTGTCAGTGACAGAGAGACAGATGAAGATGGGACTCAAGAGGACTGTAATTACAAAGAGCTGCTTCCTCAAGTCTGATGGAGGGAGGGATACATGTAGTTTCATTAGTGTTCGGACTGTAAAAGCTCTTATTGTAAACCGTACTGGATGAATGCTCATTTAATACGAATTAAAACAATATTATTACAACCCTAACCAGAAAGAGCCACTCTGACATCAAACTGGACTAAATCAACTTAGAGAGTTAGAAATGTCTCGCTTTGAAAAAAACAAAAATAAGAAAAGTTAATTTGCTTTAAATTGCTTTAAAAAGTTATACCAACATTGGAAACTTGATCCTCTATATTGATACGATGTATGTATGTGAACTCTGTAGTTTCAGTAGCCTTGGTCTTGGTATGGATTTCAAGTTTTTGACAGTCCTATACCAAAATAGTGCAATCATTATAAGATTTTTCTTCTTTGTGTAAATTATTTTGAGAAATACACCACCTACTCACCACAGTACTGCTAAACCACTGTTACTGTACAGAACTTGTTACAGCTGAAGACTTCATGTGGAATACATAACCTTTGCTTAACACACAGAGGAGCCCTTTGAGCTAAGAATGGTTTAGATATGGTTTAGATACATGTTTATACAGCTGAAATTGTTGATATTGTGGCTGTATTAGTTTTTGAGTGTGGTGTGAATGGACCATCGCAGCCTCTTTGAAACTGATTAGACAGTGACTATGAAAATCTAAATCAAACAAAAATGTATCTAGAAAAGATGAACCATTTAGAAATAAAAAATACCTGAATACTTGATATGAGTAGCTTTGTAGTGAAAAATGCATTCTTATTGTGTGCCTGTGAAGTTTGTGCGTTGACCAAATCAAATGGTAAATGGTCACATTTATATAGCGCTTTTCTACCTTCAAGACAGAGTGTTTTACATTAAGGAACCACTCACCCATTCACACACACACACATTCATACACCAGTGTACGCAGACACTGTGAATCTGACCACTCTACCAATGATGTTAATGTCAAGAGCGTGATAATAATTATTATATTACAAAATTGTAATATAATTATTTCTAAAAATGTGATTGAAGTTATATGTTGCTCTACCCTGATTGAAAAAAACAAAACACATTATTACAATATATTAATTCAAATGAGCAAAATCATTTTATATGGCTTTTTTAATTTGACAAGTTAAAGCTCCTTAAATCTTAAGGCTTATAATATTATTTAAACAAGGTGGATTTTATATGCTGTCACAAATAGCTCTAAAGTACAATAATATTTTAACACTTCAAAACAATCACTTTAAAACACAGTTCTCAATATCCATTTTCCACTTGAGAAGTCCTTTTGAGTGAGACTGGCTTAGACATGGTTGATATGACAGAAATCTTTGATATTTGGTTTGGATTGTTATTTGCAGTATATAGTGGTGACTGGAGGAAAGCAGCGGACCACGGCAGCCCTTATGTCCCTGCTGCCCCCAGCGACCCTGTGAAGCTGATCTGACGGTGACAGCAGCAGCGGATACCTGTCACATTATCATTCACACAGACCAGCCCAAACGTCACAGCAACGCTGCTCTGCGACCCATCTGTCACACGTATATGAGGGAATGGAGAACTCAGAGAGGGGACGAGTGACCCCCTTCTAGCTGAGGATGGGGTACGCTGTGTGCACAAGTCACTGAAAGGACAGTACTGCAAAGTGTTTTGGAATGTTTTGAAGGAAGCCTTTGAGATGGAAAAATAGATGAACTTGCTACATGACAGACATACACCAAAAGATCTGTAGAATTATAATATGCTTTCAGTTGTTCAGAGTGTATTTTTATGTGATCCTAAACCTGTGAAGCACTTGATCAACCATGATCATGATTAAAATGTGCTATGTAAATATTAGTGATTCACTGATTCTGTTTCCACAAAAATTAAGGAAATTGTTATATCTTCTATATGTCAACAAGGTTTTTACGTGAAGACATTACAACTTCTGTTTAAAACCATGAAGTAAACTGAAATTCCTTAGTTCAAGTCTGTTCCTCTCTCTATATATATTGAGCCCTTTAACAGCAGTTGCCTCAGTAAAAGTTTGAGGATGGAAACCAAAACATCTTCAACAACAAAACATAGTCTACTCTACAACTTTTTGAATTTTGGTTTTCAAAATTTCCAAAGCATGAAATTGTTTATACTCTAGGATAACTGGAAACTTACTCAGAACTGCAAATTAAACTTTTAGAAACATTAATGATATTAAATATAATTTTATTGTAGTTATAAGCTGTCCTCAAAAACATACCTAGAGTTGTGTTTTGTTTCATTCACATATGTCTGAGTAATCCTGCATTATTAGTCTGTCTACATCATCAAACCTCAAAACGCTCTGTTCCACCTTGTGATGTCATGATAATGATAGTTTTCAACTTAAGCTAATTGGCAATTCCAGGCCTTAAAGGGGAACTCCGGCACATTTGAAGCTAAAGTCCATTGCTAGAGGTGCTCAAATACTGTCAGAAGCCAAAAAACAGCACAGATCAGTGTTGCCTCGGCGGAGATCTCACTGAGGTTGAGTCTGTCAAGGTAACTAGCTAGTGTAGTGATGGGTGCAAGCTCTTAGCTTCCACATAAAACGCTAATTTGCACAGAAGAGGCTTAACACCACTTTCTAACCCATCGTACAAGTTCCCCTGTAAATCATACAAATGATTCTAGTGAAGGAACTGGAGCACTTCCTGTATTACTGCATGACATCACAAGGTGGATCATTGTGTTGTCTGTTTGAAAGAAGAACTTAGCCTAAATATGCAGAATCTGTGTGTTAAATATGTGTGAATAAAACAAAACACAACTACATGTATGTTTTTGATGAGGAAACAACATTATAACATAGATCAGAAAATAGTGTAATATGGCCCCTTTAAACGCTGGTTCATGTGGCATTGGCTGTACAGTGGACAGCCCCCCGTTGCCCCCTTGCCCCCCCAAAGCTGCAGCCCTGATCCATCCCAAGCTGTTGTGTTTGTGCTTTTCATTAACACCTCGTAACGTGTCAATCACAGTTTGCCTTTGCAGTGTGGCTCATAAACAAAACCTGGCTGTAGGAAAAAGGCCAGCCTCCCGAGGGTCCCACCAGAGACGCAGGTGAACATTGAAGTGAATATTGCCTGTGCATGCTGTTTTGACACACTCAGAAGGTAGCTGACCTGAGAAAATAAACAACTACCCTATTGATACTTTGTGGCTGAGGTCATCAACATTCCCTGGGTATGTGAAGCTAACCAAAAGCACTACGCTGTCAGAAGCTGTGTTACTCACGTTACCGTAGATTTAATCTGAGTTTTATTTTAACACATTCTGACCAGAAATAGCTGATTTGGTTGGGACTACAGCAGGTGAGATGATTCATGCTGTTAAACAAGTCTGCCACACATAAAATTACAGACACAAGCGAGCTAGCATTAGCCAACAGCTTTTGAATTAGTCACTCTCACCTTTTTGTTTAAAATCAAACACCTAAACAGAGCCATGAACACTTCCTAAAATATTATTGTCTGTGTTTGCTAATGTATGCATTGTGTCACCACAGTAAATTCTGAACATTCCTCTAAAAGAGATGCATGTAGAACACCCCCAGCATTATGTCACTGTAAAGTTGTAATGATGGTTTACTGCAATACTGTAGTTAATGAAAAAAAAACATCAGTATGTGTAATTGCCTTGTATTCATGGGCTCATATAAACACATATAACAACTGTTCATTTTTCCCATTTAATTGGTTGCAAAAATCACATAGACTTTAGAAAGATGTTTTTGCACTGATAATAATGTTTGTAGATCCGATACCTGATACATCTGATTCACTGAGGGAGTCCTCGTGTGTGGACAGTGGCCGGACTTCTGGGACATAGAAGTCCCCCTGTCGGGCCAGAGGGGCGATGTACTGGATGTGTCCTGCTCTGTAGACCTCGATGAAGGGGTGGGCACACAGCCTCCTCTCCTGCACAACAACACAGTCCTCTGTTACGCTTAAATCTACAAGTGATTTACTGACATTCAGTGATTAAAAGTGGCACGGGTTTCAAACATGACCACTTCTCTGTTCTCTGTTGTGAAAAGCTGAAACTATAATGTACATGTCAAACTATTATAATCTGCATATGACTTAGACTTAGACATATGTTCCTCTATGTTACAATAACCCATCCATCCATCCATCTTCTCCCGCTTAATCCGGCTGGGTCGCGGGGGCAGCGTGCTGCCCAATACTCATAGCACCTGACCCCCCCTATGAACCCCTCTGCAGGTGGTGAGCCCACAGGAGGATTTATGTTACAATAACATAAAGGTAAAATAACAGGCCCAAGAGTTTAATGACTTTCATGATTTACTAATTAGTTAGAAATGCATGTCTCTATCCATCTTTTGCAAAGTTGGTTATTGGTTAATTCCCAATTTGACAAATTTCATCTATTTCAAATGTAATGAAATCTCTGCTTTTTGTTAGCAGTCAGAGGCACTACTGGGATATACTGAGGGCTGACAGTCTGCATACAGATGTATGGCAAATGTTAAGTTAAAGGGAAACTTCTGTTCCTGTGTAAATTGATGTTTGTTGAACACATATCTATATTTATAAGCAGGACAAGATCAGACATGCTTTTAATCCCAATGTGCCCTTTTTCAATCCAAAGGAAAATGGTTTGTGGATTTGTGTGAACTCTCTCCAGGATGACTACATTAGACTGGGTCTAGAGGGCAAGTCACAACACCAGCCCATCATATACAGGGAATAGTCTGAGAAAACACAATTCACTAAAGAAAAGGTGAAATGTAAAAGTTGAAACATCATAAGTGAAGTAATTACATCTAAATTTAATGTCATATTCTTGTATTAGCCCTATAAATCTTAGAAATCTAACCACAATAAAAAAAAAAATGGCATTCACATAAAGATTTATTCTGTGCTTATAATTTACTTATACAGTAATGATATCTGCTTACAATTTGACAACTCAAAAGGAGTGTAGATGTATAACCAATAAATGGGAAGCGAAAGGCAAAACTTTTTTCATTTTTTATGTTCTGATTTTTTACAATATTGTTGATTAAATTTTTAAGGCCAAAGTAGCTCTTTTTCAAACTGTGAAAGAAGGAAGTAGGAAGTTTTATATATATCTAAAATAATCAGAACACTGCTTTTACAATACACTTTTACAAAATTATTAGAGAAAAGTTTGATAATGCTTTACTCACTTTCACAGTTCCATTTTGCATTTTGTTTGAGTTACTTCATTCATCTTGTATTTATTCCCTGGTATTTTTTTGCTTTGTGTTGTATTTTTGGCCTTTCTCTATCCTCTCTGTATTCAGCTGTCCTTCAGAGCAGCCCAGATCTCCCTGACACTTGGACTGCTCCTTCAGACTCCTCAGACCTGAGGTGTCACATGACAGAGACCCCTCCTCCCCCTCATTAACCTTTCATACAATGCCTTTTCATATTCTACTCATGCACTGTCTAACTCCGGGCTTTCTCATTTCTGCGTATGCCAAATGTCGAACCACTCCACAATATCCCCAACTTAATTTCTATTGAGTGTGAGGTTAAGTAAGATTTAGTTCTGATTGCTGTGATTATGCTAACTCTCCAAGTGTAATGCGCTGGAGATGGTGACATTTAAAATAGCGCTTTTAATTACAGGTAGGGTATGTGATTTGCATTAACAATCAGGTAAAATGGACAACTGAAGAGCAGGTATCAAAGTTAAATACAGTCATTAGTGTGTTTTTGACTAAACTTAACTTTAACAAACCTCTCTGTGTAAAAATGTGAAATAGAGTTGTAAAAGCAAAAGTTCACTCAAACTGCAGAAGTCAATTAAGTGAAGTTTGTCACTTGAAATTAGACCTATTGCATCTTAAATATATAATTTCACCTTTTCACTTGAAATCATTTGGATTTTAAGATAAGATACATTTTTGATGCGTGGTTCTGGTGACCACTACTTTTGAGTGCAAGAGGCTAGCTAGCTAAGGAGCTAGCAGAGGACCATCACACCATATGTGGCAGCAAATGTGGCAGAAGATCTTCCAGAGGAAATACTCAGAGACCTTCTGGAGATAATACTTTGTAGGAATGAACCATTTCATCCTCCTCCTGTGGGCTCACCACTCACAGAGGGGTTCATGGGGGCAGTCAGGTGCACAGAGGACTGGGCGGCAAACAGCTGCCCCCGTGACCCAGCTGGATAAAGCAGAAGAAGATGGATGGAACCATTTCATCACCAACAGAAACACCAGAGCCACTTTCCTGTTGTGGTCACTTGGTCCCCCCCTGCTGTGATGCCCGGGCTGCAGAACACAGAGGAGGGACTCTTTTAGCCCTCACCTCTCCTCAAACATCTCTAACACAAATCTGCTGACACTACCTGACCACTCCTCCTGTTAAACTGCACTGAGACCTTTGACTAAGACATAAAGGCGACTGAGAAGTGATTCATCTGCATATAATAAAACGTTTCTGATGTAACGTGGGGTAGCTCGGGCTACTCAAGTGATCATGAGGCAGCAATGGGCAAATATGGAGAATTCCACTTCTCCTTATTAAAGTGTGTGCTAATAAGCTTAGGATTTAATCCTCAACTATGGTGAGTTGACAAATTAAAATACTACCTATGTCTAACTGAATGAAGGTAATGAAGATCTCTGTATTCCTGCCATGCACCTTTGATCATTTCTTAAATCCTACTTAAATCTCTTTAGCCTGTGCAGCTTTTTAAACATAAATCTTTTTGAGTCTACTCCAAATTCACCACGTATCTCCTCTCCCTGAATGACTCCTCACAATATTATGGGCATAGACTGACAGATGCTAGCTGCTGTGTCCCAGAGCTATTGGCTGACGTTCATGTAAAAGTTAGAGAACAAAATTGTCAAGGATTAGGTGACAAGCCAAGAAGCAAAAAATACACAAAAGATTCACAGGAAACAACTTCATCCTCAAAAGTTTCTTGCCATCTGTCCCAGCCTAATTATGACAGCTGCCATGCTCCTCTGGATTCTTCCTCACTCTGCGCTATGGTCTTCCTCACTCTACGCTATGGTCTTATATGGCAGCATCAATTATTACTAGATCCATCTTCTGTCAATGACAATGAAGCTGGTGTCATTACTGGGGAGAGTTGAGTCAGACGGAGGCTACTGCACATTGCATATTGATGTGGCCGGACGCACGCGGACATAACGCTATTTTAATTTTGACGTTGAAGGTAGAGCTATCAATAAATGATCAAATGTGAAAAAGCAATATGTTGTTTCTACAATAGCCCTCACAGATGGGCTGGGGATTAATACTTTATGAGCAAGGCTGGTTAACTAGAAATAGGCACTTGGGCTAGTAAAAATATTTAAAAAGATATACATGTTTATTTAAAGGTGGACTATGTAACTTTTTAGTTGGAGGGTCCACCACCTGTTTGTCTCTATGGAGGTCTAACTGGAATGTTCCATAGCATGGCATTTATCTACATCTACGGAAATAAGTAGGTGACACCATTAAGGGATACACATCACAAGAGAAATGAACAACATCACACAGTAGGATTGCATGTTTTTCAAATTTCTTTTAGTAAGAAAAACACATAATTGAATAAATGCTGACAATGTTTGACCAACACTCCACAGAGAGCCTGTGGTGGACCCTGCACCAGAAAAGTATCTGTAATAATAACAAAATAGTAATAGTAAGAAAAATGCATTGCAAAACTGGATACCAGTTACCACCGTATCTCAGACCTGTCTGGAGGCTCTGGCCACAGTAAAACCAAAATGTGTCAAGAGAGTAGCAAGACGTTTTATATAAGAATCCTAGTGTCTCGCCGGGTACAGCTAATGTCACAAAATGTCAACTCCGTGTCATTTCCACACACTCTCCTGTCTGTCAGAGCTAAAAAAGATATATATATATATATATATATATATATATATATATATATATAAATCACAATATATTTTCTTCAATCTGGTTAAGCATTAAAGCTTTACAACTGAAAAAACAAAGTAGAATATGTGATCTAAATGACAAATGGTCATAATGTCATGTATGTGCATGCTGGTGTTACCTCCAAAACTGAATAAGGCAATGCAACAGTGTCAACTCCAAGTCCAACATGTTGTCTTTTTCAGAATGGGAGCCATTTAAAACTTCAAACTTGATTTTGATACTGAGGAATATAAACTCATACTTTATATTTATTTCAGATAAATATAATAATAATATATCAATATATAACCACCTCATTAATTTTATTTTCATCTGTAGTCCCTGGATAAAGGCAAAGTGGCCCATGTAACAGCTAAAAAAACACCAACAACCCATCACCAGCAGAGGGAGCACATCATCAGCGCTCCAAATACAAATTTACACATTTAAATATTTACATAATATAGATTATTCCTTCCAGATCACGAATGGCTACAGCCCTGACTCTCTTTAAGTTCTGTCCAAAAGTGGTAGGTCCACAAATTACCTACAATTTGGCAACAACCAAAAAGGGTATCCAGTGGAAGGGCATCTGAGGTAAAACATATATGCAAAGTAATTGCTTCACTACACAATAGAAGGTAGATTATTCACTGTGGCTAACCCAGAAGAGAAAGCCAAATCTTGTTTTTAAATTTCCATGGTCACTGTCAATGCGTATAAAGGAAATAAAAATGAAATCATGAGTGAATAATTAGTCTTGGGGGCTGTTTTCTTTTATTTTTCAACCAAACATTAGGCATTGGTTTGTTGTTTATTATTTAGCTGTTTTGGCTTTGCTCCTCTCATCTCAAACAAGATCCTTCAGATTTATCCTGACAGGAAACTTAATTCACCGTGAATAAAGACTAGACATTTACACATTCAAGCTCTCCATCTTTTTATTAATTAAAACATTAAACTATTCAGTGCAGGTGAAGGACTCTTTTTCAAATCCATGTTGGCGGTCAGACAAAAGAAATAAGGAAAAGATATGCAAATGAATTCAGTGATTAATATTCAATGAGAAGGATCTTGCTTGCAGTGTCCACTCACCATAAAATTAGATAGGTCTATTACTGATGCAGTGTTTAAAGTTCCCGAAGAAGTTAGAAAAGTAGTAAAAGTTGTAAATTGGTGAAAATCATCTTTTATGAGCAGAAATACGCAGGAAGAAATAGAATAATTTACAGCACATATTCCTGAAAAGGACACAGCACTCCCCACTGTGTTCAAAGCAGTGACCTAACAGCATGTGAGGCATCAACAAGACTCAAGATGGAATTATTTTAACATAACATCCATCCATCCATCCATCTTCTCCCGCTTAATCCGGCTGGGTCGCGGGGGCAGCTTGCTGCCCAATACTCATAGCACCTGACCCCCCCCTATGAACCCCTCTGCAGGTGGTGAGCCCACAGGAGGGTTAACATAACAGCAACACTATAATATCTTACTTTAAATGAAATAGCATTTTTTAATAAAGAGGATGTTTCTGCAGTTTTATTTTTAAGAGCAAAAACTGAATGTGTTAAACTGAAAGACCTGTCTGACTTGACTGACCAAAGCAATTTATCTAGCCACTAAATCTGATATTTAAAGCTTGAATTTAAAATCTGTTTGGTCTAATAAATTTAAAGCTTGTATTTTAGAGATGGCGCATCATATGATTCTTGACGTTATTGCATTTCCTGGAATATTAGCATCGAACATCTTGCATCCGTTACAGGTGTTTTTATTGTTCATAAATATCTTAAAAACCTGCATTCTTACTGTGAGCAGGGTTGC
Source organism: Odontamblyopus lacepedii (assembly GCA_034769755.1). Classification (NCBI taxonomy): domain Eukaryota; kingdom Metazoa; phylum Chordata; class Actinopteri; order Gobiiformes; family Gobiidae; genus Odontamblyopus; species Odontamblyopus lacepedii. Next base: position 19,897,116 of record CM068346.1, on the reverse strand, counting down.
CTCTCCACAGATCTGAGCTGTAACTTGGCCTAGTGACATTACTTGCTTTTATCCATGAAGACAGATATGTTTATATGTCATACTGTGGAATATTCCAGGTAGACCAATCAAGGTTTATTTAGCATATTTAAAACTGCATTGTATTACTTTTTGGTTGGGCGTCCTTCACCTGCTTGTTTCTGTGGAGATGTCACTGCTCATCCTGGAGGGTTTATTCAATTACAGGCGGTTTTATGGCTCAAAAATACCTAGAAAAACAGAGATTCTTACTGTGAGTGGGGCTGCCTCTTCGCAGATATGACCTTTAGTCTCCATGAAGATAGAAAGATTTAATGCCATACTGTGTTATATTCCAGACAAAGCAATTACACCTCCGTGGAGAAGAGCATTTGACGGACCCTCCACCAGAAAAGTTACACAATGCAACTTTAAACTACAGTCGCTACTGCCTCAGTGCTGTATGAATGCGGAATTATCAGAATAAAAATCATGGTCAACCCTACAAACCAAAAGTTATATATAGTGTAGCTTCGTCTTTATTATTATGAATCATCAAATGTCCCTGCAAACCAAACGATGCTCCTGATTTGGTTTTCTTTTCCAGGGTATATTATTGTTTTGTGCTATTTATATGATGAAGGAGAGATTTGCAGTGTAGTGAGGAGGCTGTGGCTTCAGTCAATTGTCTGAGTCTGCATCTCACCCCCTTGTGTGTTCTCTCTGTGCAAACTTTGAATCACGGCGCAACCCCCCAATGTAAATGAAAACGAGACTCTGTTATTTCTGTTATTTCTCATCAGAGGTCTACAGCCAGTTCTCAGTTGTAACGTGGGTCAGAATTCAGACTTTGTAAGACGTTTGACTCGTTTCTCTATCAAATGCCAAAAATAAAGTTTGGGAAATAAATACTGAAAGATATTTTGTTTGTTTGATTTCAATAAGACAAATGAAAGTCAAACTGTAAATTGTGTATGATCAATAAGTGGACTTTCTTAGTTATATTGCCTATAGTTCAATACACTTATGTTTTCAGTAAATATGCACAAAAAGACCCAATCTCTTACTACATAAGCTACTGCCTACAGGAGTTGGTTTTCATATAATGAGATGGACAGGCTGGTGTGGAGACATAGTGGACTGGATAGGCTTCTGTAATTGGCCCGAGAGTGGAGGATGGAGTAGTTATTGATTTTTATTTGATTTCCCCTCTACTCCCCCCTACAGGTCAGGACCCAGGGGACCGTGCAACACACTTAAAGGCAGTAAGAGCAGCAGGGTCACTCAGATGGAGGAATTTCTCCAGTTTTGTCCTGAGCAAAGACGTGGTATAAATATGACTTTAACATCTACTTCCATGGAGGCAAGCAAGTGGCAGCATCAGGCAAAGTTACAGGTCAGATCTGTGGAGAGGCATCCCCACTCACAGTAAGAATGTGTTTTTCAAGAATTTTGAGTAACAGAAAAACATTTATAGAATAATATAATTCATGCAACATGTATAAGTTCAAAGCCATGCTGTGGAACATTACAGACAAAGCATCTCCATTTAAATTAAATTGTCTAAAATTGTTAAACCAAAACATGAGCATTATAATTTATTATTTATGTTCTATTCTGTTTATAATTATGTTGCTATTGGCTTTTAATACAATTTCAAGATTCAATTTATTCATTGCAGTTTTTATGCACATAAGATACTGTTTCATAGAACCCTTCAAAGTATAGTTCAGTATAAATGTAATAGTTAACTCATAATATGACATGTTCTATTTAGGATTGGCTGTTTTTTATGATTATAGTTCCTGCCCCATGCTTTGTGAATCATTCCCTCTTTATAACAATCAGAAGTAGATTAATGTTTGCCCATATGTACCACTTTTTGGAAAATAGACGGAAATTGGATATTTGGCTGTGGGAAAAGACAATTATTTGAACGATTCACATTAAACAGAAGATCTAGTGCCAGGGCAGTTTGCAAACCTAATTTCCTGGAACTAAATCTGTCATCATTTGGCTAATTTTCACACAAGATGATATTTTCTAATATTTTGACAGCAGATTTGGCAAAACAAACATAAAACTGAATGAGTTTGAATGTGTAAAAACCTTAAGAGAATACAATCATGTCGCAGAGCATTTTTTAAAGTATCAGTTCAGAGACTAAAAGTAACAATTCTGAGGATGTGCTTCCACTTTCCAGGTTTTGGCACAGGAACAACATCTGCACACAGTCCCTAGTGTAAAAACACACATGTGGCCCAAATGATAAATAAATAAAGAGCTTATTTTTAGAGCTCACAGGAAGATGAGAAAACACAGATATACACTTAGCCTTTGACAATGACATTTCATTGGGAAGTCATGAATGAGCCACGCTAGTACAGGAATAGTAATGTTTACACACAGTAGGTCCACATTGTTCATTCATCCTCTTGTGCGTATTCGCGTGGGGAGGAGTAGGTTTCTAAACCAGCAAAAGATTTCTTCCCCCTGGACATAGAAAGACGGTTTTGGCCTGAGGAATTATCAATAATTTTGTGATGATGTTGTTGTTCCGGAGCAAAATTTGAATATCGAGTATACATATTTTTTTGTAATAAAAAAACAGAAATATTGCACTTATGGCACGGTCCTTTCACATCTGTCTCACCTCAACTAACATTTAAAGACACATGTTAGCAGATTTCTGTTGAATTGCCACAACATCTTCTAATTTTCTTTATGGCAATACTCAAACAAAAAAAAAAAAAAGAAAGAGACGCCAACCCCACTAGGGACACGAGGACTCCACTCTAGAGAGATTGCGTGTTTCCAGCTTAAGGATCAAACCCATAATCTTCTTAGAAAAACAATTTTGAGGAAATCCTGAATGCCAAGGATAATGTAAGGGTGACGTGGACGCAAAGGGCTTAGAGTTCACCATTCAAAGAAGTGCTGTCAATCTTTGTCCATGAACTCTGTCCTTCTGACCTTGATCCACTCTATGTCGCCTATAGTGTGGGAACATTCATCAGAATGAAGTGAGCAGATAGTTATCATAAATAAATTAAATCAAACTTTATTTATAAAGCGCTTGTCATACAAACTAATACCTTTAACTAATTCAAAGTCAATACTGCTACCACTGAAAGATGACATATTGTGCTTGACCCTGCTATAAAGTTCTGTGTTCTATGACACGGGTCTCTGGATCATTATGTTATAATTTGCACATTCTAATTTCACATTTTTAATTTTCACTTTTTTTTTCAGATCTTTTAACCATGTTATAGTTGTTGCTCTCACCATTTACTCACCCAAGTTATATCTTCAGTGATTCATGCATGTTTTCACCATCACCGGAATAATCCAATGTTTTAATTTTATTTTCTATTTTCTTGTGATATGCATAGGATTCGACAGCGTCATGTAGTCATTTTGGTACAAATGGAAAAAAAAAAAAAAGTTGAGCACATGATCTGCAGCTGTTCATCGGAGGTGCCGACAACTTCACTGTTCTTTGTTGTGATAAAGTTGTAAAGTATGTATTTGAGCTCCCATCGGGCACTGCAGTTTTTTAACGTGAAAGTCAGCAGACTCGTTTCTAAACTTAACGCTGTGAATGTCCCATTTTAAACTGTGAAAGGAGGAAACTGGAAGTTAAACTTATTCTTGGCTCTCACCTGACACATTGCTTTTAGAACAGCTTTTTTAGACTGTGAAGTGAAGCAGGGGTGGAGCGCAAATGGTCAGTAAATTCTAAAAATGCACACAGCTCTTTCTTTTAGGTTTGCGATCAATAAAATTATTCATAATTAGATATAGACAGCATGCATCTCTCTACAATATACTCCATACTGTCTCAATTCTGGAGAAGTTCCTCCGTACTGGAGAAACTGTTGCGTCAAACACCTTTAAGATAAGCTACAACTTCATGTGGGAATCTTGTAATAAGACAAACATTATTGTTACATTTGGAGGTAACTGTGTTTATCTTTATAATTGTGTTTCCTAGGTTGTATCCAATTGTTGAACAGCAGAAAAACAGTAAAGGAAAGTTTAGTGCTGAAATTGTCAAACTGCAAAGTGCAAATGGTGACCTTTTGTGAGAGACTGGGGACGGACTGGGGTGACATTTCAGGAGATTCATGTCGAGCACTAAACAATGGGCATTTCAACATCATCCAAGTATGCCATTAGCACATGAAACCTGTCAAGTGATTGGATCATCCAAAATAAGGCGGAGTACTTGGAAAGTTTGTCTGAAATTCTCTGGACTTCAACTCCCATTGGGGCATTGCTTATACGAAGAGATCTGCTTTGAAGAGTTGATGGTGATGGGGAAGACTTACTGCCTTTGGGGACAGACCAGTGAAAAACATGTTTTTGCTGTGTTGAAAAAGACCGTGAAAAGAGTGATCGTGAAGTTAGTGTTGAAATTGATGTAAACAATTGGAGTCCTGCCTCAGTGAAGACCGCTGTCAGCAGGAAAAGGGCAGCTCTGATTCATGCCATTGTTCTGCTACTACATAATCTGCAAATACACACGGTGTGCATGTCTAATAATAGCCACTCTTTACTCCTATGTGGTGACAGGGAAAAAAATCACACACACAAAGAAATGAAAACCGGTAACAAAGAAACCACAACATCGTCAAATCTACATGTAATCTACACCCTTCTTAGTTCAAACACAAATTATCAAGTCTTAGTTTGAATTGAGCAGTAATAGTCATTTGAGCATAACGTGAATCCAGTTGTCTATTAAAGTGGATACTATTTTGAGATAACCGTATAGCAATCTATTAGTTAAAGTACAATTACATACCTACTACTAAACCTTTTTTCTCACATTTTCCAGAGATCACACTAATCTGGTCAAATACATCAGTTAATACATAAATCAAACACTATCCACACAGACTTGGGGCAGACTACCACACCAAACACAGTTGAAGACTAATACCACAAAACTGGTGGCATGTTGTGTAAGCTGTCTTCCAGTGGACACAAAAGAAGTGGGAAGTCCTATCAGCTCAACCAACATTATTTTCTTATTGGTCAATACAAGGCCATTGTAAGATATAGTAGCTATAGCTATACAACACTGGGGAACCATTCCGAGTCGAACAATTCGACTCCAGATCTTTGGCTATAGGTTCAGGAGCTGGAGAATCAGCCGTGTTCAATATTGTTTTAGCAGTATTGAATTTAAAACTTGGCACATACATTTTTGAGATTGTACTTCGTACAGGCTTATTTCACCCAGGGTCAGTTTGACTCACTCAGAGCAACTGGTGGAGTTCAGATCGATGGTGAGGGTTACCAAATATTACCTAGAGTTTTTAGCTGATAGTTTGTGCTGTACACTATTTACAACAAAATTCATTTTTAACCTGGAATAGTTTTCATGCCCTTGACAATAACAACACATTGCTAAAATATGTGTTATCTGCTGCAAAAAATGTGACCAGTTTCAGTTTCAATCATTGCCACATTGAAAACCAAACTTTACTCTACCAATGTAATTTACTGTCATACGGACTCTGCGTTGAAATGACCTGAAATATTGCTGTTTGGCATGTACTTGTGGCTTTCATGCTTAAAAACAGTAAAAAGAAGATTTGTGAGGTATTGTGCTATTTAAAAGTTTTAACTTTTGTCATAACTCCACAGTAGAAGTGCAAAATTGGCATTACATTGCCTTCCCTCATGTCTTGCCCAAACTGATGAGGGAACAACAGAAACCATGTAATTCAGATGACAATGCCTTTGACCATTTCCTCTGTGTGTTAATGACAGTAATCTGAAGGAGATTATAGACTTCAGCAATGGGCCTGTCTCATTTACTTTTCACTTAAGATTTAAAGCACCCAGAACACTCCCACATACAGAGTGAAGCAAAATGTTAACTACTTTAGACAAATGCGGAGTAGTTATTGTCTTTGTAATAGTGTCTATGGTCAGTGGACATGATGTGATCTAAGTACATAATGACCCTTATCATAAAATCAGATCACAATTAAGTTTTTGTGGCCACAGCATCCCACCCAACCCGTAACTATTATTTTTACTATGGGTTACACTACACACCTTTGAAACCATTGCAAGGTATGAAAAGTGCCCTGGCAGAAATAGACTGTTTTCTCCTTTCCATTTGCTTTGTGTTATTCTATTAGTGATGAAATATTGTGTATTTTTCACGGTGACACAACTTTCTTTGTTCATAGTATCTTTTTTGCACTGTATTATATATTGAATGTCTCATTTATTGTGTTTTGCTTTGTTAAATCTGAATTTTAAACCAGTGTTCATGGGTCTAATCCTCTCACTTTAAAAGGGCAGATATTGGCAGTACCTTTTTCTAAGCCCAGAAAAGAAAATAGTTGAAAAAGGTTGAGGGCATAATGACTGACAGTAGTTCTTTTTAGCTTCTGTCACACAAGCACCAAGTCTTTACTGAGGCCTGACCAATGAACTGCTGTTTCAAATTCACTCAACTGAATAAAACAGTTTAGTCCTAAGCCTCTTTTTTAATCTTTCTATTTTCTTTTCAGTCGAAGTTCACAACCCTTGCACCTCAGTTAGGTTTTCAGCCTCATACTTGAATGGTTCAAAATTGCCTCTTGGATTATTGTTCAGAAAATCCCTCAAGAGGACTCCAGGACAAATTTCGTTCATTTGCATGCCTATCTCCACAAAGGCGCGAGCAAATTGGTGGAATATTTTAGCGGACCGGAGAAAGTGCTTGTGTGTGCGGCAATCACGCAAATTCAAAGTGACCAGACTGAAATGAGAAGTATGGGTGCACAAAAAGGCTACAACGAACCTGTTATTTCAGCTGCAATGAGATTATTATCCAAACACAAACATGGGGAAAAGGTAAGACTTTAAGGTGCACTGTGTGACTTGTCATGCTTGTCTCTGTGGAGATGTTAGAGTTTTGCCTGTAAAACAGCATAACTCCATTAAATGTAGCTGTTTGGGATTTATTTAGTCATAGGTGTATTTATAGCTCAAAAACACCTTGAAAAAACATACATTCAAAGTCCTATAATACGCTAAATTGACTCTTGTGATCTTTAAGATATGTTATGTTGTTTTGTTTCATTCACACATGTTTGAGTAACCCTTTATCATTAGTCTGCTTCTCCAAAGACCGAAATGCTCTGTTCCACCTTGTGATGTTTAGTTCAGTAGAGATTGGTGATCCAGGACTGAAATTATTCTAATAAGGGTGTTTGTAATTTAAAAACACAGTGGAGCACTTCCTGTTTTACCACATGACATCACAAGGTGGAACAGACTGTTTTCTTATACTCTTATACTCTTATACTCTTATACTCTATATTATTATATTCCTGTAAATTTGTAAATTTTGTTGTTATATTATAGCTTTTTTTTCTACTTTATTTTATTCTATTTTATTTGTTGCATGTCAGTGTTTCTCTACATCCTGCTCCAAGTACCGCAGCAATTTCCTAATGTTGTGAACCTGTTCACTCATATAGCAATAAAAAACATTCTGATTCTGATTCTGTTTGAGAGAACACTTACAGCCTAAATATACAAGATTTGTGTGTTAAATATATGTGAATGAAACAAAACACAAATTCGGGTTTTTGATGAGGAAACAACCTTATAACAGAGATCAGAAAATAGTGTAATATGTGCCCTTTAATGCTGTGAAGAGATAGCATCTCCATTGAGAGAAGCAGGCAGTGGACCCTCCACCAAAAACGTTACATAGTGTAAATCTTCTTCCAACTCAAAGATAACCTTGAGAAACTAAAGGAAAATAATGAGACTTGAAACAAAGAAATGACTCAAGAGCAAGTCAAAGCTGTCAAAATTATGTGCTTTTTTGGCCATGTCCTCTTTTGTGCCAACTTCAATTAGACTATTTGTACAAGCACTAAAGGAAGAACCCCTTTTAACTGCAAACCCCTTTTTGTCATGTTTTATCTCTAAATATATTTGGCTCTTCTATGTATGCAAGAATTATCCTTGCCTTATGTATGCAGTGTGAATGTGCCCAATCACAAATTAACTTGAAAACAATATCTTATAGAATCACAATCTTTTCATCTAAAGTTACTACAGAGAGTGACAATTATTGGTCCTGAGTCTAAAAATACCTGTTTTAATGTATACTCACACCTGTCAGAGTGACAGTCCAACAATAAAGTAAGAAAAACTGGATCAATCATATGGAGATGTGACATTACCATCACCCGGAGAGTCCCAGCTGTGACTGCATCAAAGTCAGACCCCACTTTGGGCAGCAAACTCCACACAGGGGAGCCGCCATTTTGAAGTATTGTAATGAACTGCTTCTTTTAAATAAAGTTTGCTTGCCAAATTTGACAGACCTCTATACAGATTCTCTGTATATTGCACTATATTTTATATTCCCTCTTTGAGTGAAACTTTGGATTTGAATAGAAGGTAATTTATGGAGTATTGACTGACACTACAAACAATCACCGCAAACTAAATCAAACCATTATGGTGATAGCTGTTAGGTAAAGTTAAAAGACCTATATTACGCTATTTTCTGATTTATGTAATAATGATGGTTTCTCATCATAAACATAGCTGGGGTTGTGTTTTGTTTCATTCACACATCTTTAACACCCAGGCCCTACATATTTAGGAGTTCTTTTCTCAAAGGCTTGCTTAAAGCTCACAAGATTCAATTCTGTGTAATATGGGACCTTTAAAATACACTTGGTTCTGACAAATAAATACATATAAGACTTGTGCTACTACTTATGTATCTACTTGACTATTTGCATTGATAACTTTGGTTGTAAGCTCTATAATTTTCTCTTACATTTATTTATACAGTATTATATTTATATCAAAAATATTGTTGAACTTGAATAAAAGTGCATCATTGTGCATCACAATATTTCCCAATATGTTGGCACACTATGTTACTTTTTTGGGTGGCTGAAGAAGATGTTATTGATTTGCCTGGAATATTCCTCTGTATGGCATTGAACTTCCTGTATCTAGGGTGACACCATACAGTCTAGTTATAAGTCAGATCCGTGGAGAGGCAACCCTGCTCACAGTAAGAATGCCTGTTTTTAAGATATTTATTATTATTATTTATTTTTTATACAGTTACATATTGTACCTTTAGCGTTCACAGTGTTAAACCTCAGTTGTCAGACCTTTGTGGGGCTCCTAGGGTCTGGATACATAGTGATTGATGAGAGCAGAGCGTCAGAGCAGATACACTGTTTGACGTTAATAAGAAGTGGATCCATATGAAACATGACAGTTAAAGCTGACAAGTAAACACAAGCATATGGCCCCCAGACTCATTATATCAGACTCAATGCATCTGACAGCAAACATCTCCTTCTTAAAACCACATCTATTGTTGTTAAATGTAAATTTTGCTAATCTTGCGGGACAATATGATTCGAAAATATAAATGAGGAACAATTATTATCTCACTTAAATTAAAATAGACCTCAGTCATTCATATTGAGATATCAAAAAGCTCCGGTCAGACAACTGCAGTTGTAATTATATTTTGGAAAGTTATTTTTGCATTTTTGAGTACACATTTACATAAACTCCTGAGCCACAGATGCCATGAGGCACACTGACAAAAGCGTGGCTGCCATTCTGTGCCTGTTCTACCACAAATCACACTGAAATATTGATACAAGTAAGCAAGATCTACGCCATTTGCCCAAGGATACATCATCATCAATACTAGAAGCAGGGTTCAAAGCAGCAACCCTTTATCAACTACAAAGAGTAGTTATTCACAAGGTTACATTTTCAAACCAAAAGAAAGCAAAAACACATACATGAAGCAAGAATGAACGTCTCATAATACTGGTAATATAATATCTAAATATACAAGACTTAGAGCTTTTTAAAAAAATCAAGACTAAACTGGGACTTAACCCCCTGGATTAGACTGGGACTGAAGCAGGACTAGAACAGGACCAAACCAAGAGTATATTTCGGAACAGAAGTAAGAAGTGTAAGAAATATTGAGGTATTTGAGTTTTTCTTTATTCCCTTCCCTTCTCAGTGGCTGTGTGGCCTTTTCTGACCTTTCTGATTGGACTTGGCTGTTAGCTACAAGTTTGCAGCCCTGCGGACATGCATCTGCGCTCTGCTATCCTTTTATCTAATCACTCTGAGTGTGAACATTGAATAGCAAAAGCATCCTCTAATTTCCTAATGCCATGCTTTGCGAATACTTTGTTAAATTTTAACTAAAATCAAGCCACTTTTGAGGAACAAGAGAAAAATACTTAACATTCATCCTCAAGCCTCAACATGGCTAGTTTTTTTGTGCCCTCAGGCAAACAAATGTTCCATCATCTGTCCATTAAATCTATGTAAATGTCAAATTTATTATTGTCCAAAACCAGCCACCGTACCGTACAATGTGCAAATGTCTGTGGTTCTTTAACTCCCATGATACTTTCTGATTTGCATTTAGGACGGCATTGGAAAAAGGGGAGTGGAGGTGAAAAGATTGGCCCAATCGATGGTCAGACAAGGCAAATATCAGGATGGGCCACGGGGCAGCAGTCTAAAGTTTGTAGAAAGACACAAATCCTTCAGTGATGACGAGAGGAGCATGCTAAACTGTCATGGGCAGCTCTGAAAAGGGCTCAGCTCATGGGGCAATCTGGTAGGTATTCAGCATATGTGGAAAGTATCACAATTATAAGTTCGTCTGACAACAAGAGGGGCCAGGATCAATGTTTAGCCAATTAATTGTGATTATAACGGACAGCATTTTCAGAACCAACAATAACTGAAATAAGTTAGTCATAGAACATGGAAATAGAAAATGGCAAATGTTAAAAGTTGCAATGTTAAACTTGTCTGGTGAAGGGTCCGCAAACATTTTGATTTTCCAAGGCATTTCAACAATAAAAACACCAGTGATCTAAAACATGGAAGATCGATAACAGTAGTGCCATATTGAGGAAGGATCCAGGCAAAGCAATAACATCTCCACGGAAACAGGAAGAGATAGTGCACCTTTAAATCATTCTTTTTATACTAACCCTGTACCAACATGAGCTTTTCGTTATACTTCTATTACCGGTAAATGGCCTATATTAAGCAATTTTCTGATCTATATTATAATATTTCTTTATTACAAACATCCCTGGAGTTTGTTTTGTTTAATTCACAGATGTTGAACAAATCCTGCATATTCAGGCTGTGGTATTCTCTCAAACAGAAAGCACTCTGTTCCACCTTGTGATGTCACATGGAAATACTGTGACCCCTGTGTGACCCCTCCCCATGTGACTACGGATGGAAATTAGTTTTATAAGCTACAATCCGGCATGTTTACATTCATATGTCTTGTCATGTCTGTCTATTAACGTACACTGTCCCAATCAAATAAATAGAAAATAAAATAAATACAAGAAAAGCTCCACTGTGTTACTAAACTCCATCATCTTCACTAGAATCATTTGGATAATTTCAGCCCTGGAGTTGCCGATCTCTACTGAACTAAAGGTAAAACAGAGCATTTTGAGCTTTGGAGATATAGACAGACTAATAATAAAGGACATGTGTGGATGAAACAAAACACAACCCCAGTGTTTTTGAGGAGGTAACAACATTCTAACATGGCTAACAAGAGTTGATTTTGTATATATAAGACCTTTAATGATTCGTATTCACTTATGTGGATGAGTTAAGCATCCTGCAACTTTAAAATTATAGTAAACTATTATAGCAATTAGAGTAAATGCAAGAAAACAATGAAACAATAGTAATCCACTATTTTATACATTTAATCAAGGATGTTGTTTTGGGGAGTTTAACAACAACAAACAATCCATCATTCACCTCCACTGTTGTCGAGGTCTAATCTCAGTCAAACCTGTGCAGCATTTCATACCAAAATGTTCCAGTTCCAGAAAGATGAAGATGTAAAATAAACATAAAGGAGCTGAATTTTCCCATATTCTGATTCAACTTTTTAAATGCTGGAGCCGGACATCACTGGGGATCCTCACATCCCTCCTGCTCTGAAATCTGAGAAATGACAGCTGTTTTCAGAACTACACTGCCTTTATATATATAAAACCAAAGAAGCACCATTGGGCTTTATGTGCTCAGAGCAAATGTATACTGGAAACAGCTGTGAATGCAAAATCAATGTTTTTGCTTAAAAGTGTAAACACGGCTACAGGATTTAAAACCTCTTGGGGCTTGAGACAAGAACACTATTCTCTTGAGCTCCTTCTTTGGCTGCTCATTTTGTGTGCAGTATAAAACAAACATTTAAAAATGATACTGATAATATCTGCTATACAAACTAAATGCATTGTCCATAATACTGCTATTGGGTCTAAATGCTTTGAGTTATGTATTTAAGATGCTGGAAATATTTGTTTTGTACTTTGGTTTAGTACATTCTGTTTCACACTGAAGCATCTGACTCAATTTGACATTTCTTATTTCCTGTATCTCAAAAAAAGTTTTCTGCACTTTTACTTTTTCAGATCAATTGCATATTTCACATTTAACTTTTTGAAAGAACTTACTTACAGTGATACTAATACTATTTCTAGTGGTAAAAGTTGTAGAAATTGTACAAATATGACCTGTAGTAACATAGTAGTAGTAGAGCTAGCAGCATGGTATCATTAGTGCTGCAAAATCTATCACAATCAAATCTGAATTGCAAAAGCTTACTAGGATAATACAATATCCTCTGGACAAAATATCCTGTATTTTAAAAGAATAATCTTGTTGTACCTGTACTTTAGACCTCTACAAACCTGCTCAGAAATTCAGGTGATTCTTGTATTAGTTTATGAATTCATTTTTCAGACTTCACTCAAACTGTAATGCTCTGGGAGTTGTTTAAAATGTGCAATCTGAACAGAATCCTACTTTCTATTGCAATACAGAATACAAAACTCTGCAGCCAAATACATCAGTTATGTCACTGGCCTTTCTAGTAGTAAGTAAAAGGAGGTATTTCTGCTTCTTCTACTTGCGTTGAAGTACTTTATAAGATACATGTACCACTAATTGCATATTAACTGTGACTTTTGCTTGCATAAAGATGACTTTCCCTCTGTTTCTGCCATCTGACTGGCTAATTAGCTTTTGGTGCTAATGAGCAGTTGAACAGGTGTACGTCTACTAAACCAGCTTTATGTTGACAATGTTAAATGATATGAATATTTGTGTTTCTTGCATCGCTCTTTTGGATAACATTTTTCAGATCCTTCAGATACAGTTTTTTTCATTTTTCATGTATGATTTTAATAGAGTTGCACAATACTGTATACTGCAATCAAATAGAAAAACCTTGTACCTGTATTTTAGACCTCTACGCACCTGCTCTGAAATTCATGAGATTCTTGGATTGGTTCATTGGTTCATATTTCAATCTTCACTCAAACTGTAATGCTCTAGGAGTTGTTAACAGTGTTCTCTCTGAACAGAATCCTTCTTTTTGAACATGCATTGAAAATTCACATTTGCCTATGTAGGAAGATTGTCCTATGAATCTGCCATTTCCACAATGTTAAACGTGACCATTTGGATTAAGGAAACTAAAGACTCAGAATGGCCACTGTTATCTCCCTTTGGAATTTGGGAGGCCCCGCGGACCGGAGCAAACCCCCACTCTAGGCTAAGATTCCTCTAGATTCTGGTCCCTGTCATGTAAAAGAACTTAACGAACCTTCAGATCAAAATGTTTAATTCATTATTTATTAATTAATTAATTAAAATAGGTAATTGATTATATTGTATTGGTAATATTTTCTCAACGCTAGTTGAGTGGTGCCCCAAACTCTTAATTCTAGTAAAATCAGAACCACAAAGGCCACGTGGTGCTGCTGAGCTCAGAATAATCAAATTCCGATCAACCTAATTCAATTACCACATTCTTTAAGAATAGGAACCATCCAATACTTAAAGAATAACCCACATGAAAACACTACATATTTTAGTGTGATCCATGTGAGGAATATTTTTCTTACACCTATGTCATATATATATATATATATATATATATACACTCAACAAAAATATAAACGCAACACTTTTGTTTTTGCTCCCATTTGTCATGAGATGGACTCAAAGATCTAAAATTCATTCCAGATACACAATATTACCATTTCTCTCAAACATTGTTCACAAATCTGTCTAAATGTGTGATAGTGAGCACTTTTGCTTTGCTGAGATAATCCATCCCACCTCACAGGTGTGCCACATCAAGATGCTCATCAGACACCATGATTAGTGCATAGGTGTACCTTAGACTGTCCACAATAAAAGGCCACCCTGAAATGTGCAGTTTTGTCTCACAGCAAAATGCCACAGATGGCGCAAGCATTGAGGGAGCGTGCAATTGGCATGCTGACAGCAGGAATGTCAACCAGATCTGTTGCTCGGGCATTGAATGTTCATTTCTCCACCATAAGCCGTCTCCAAAGGCGTTTCAGAGAATGTGGCAGTACATCCAACCGGCCTCACAACCGCAGACCACATGTAACCACACCAGCCCAGGACCTCCACATCCAGCAGGTTCACCTCCAAGATCGTCTGAGACCAGCTACTCAGACAGCTGCTGAAACAATTGGTTTGCATAATCAAAGAATTTCTGCACAAACTGTCAGAAACCGTCTCAGGGAAGCTCAACTGCATGCTCGTCGTCCTCATCGGGGTCTTAACCTGACTCCAGATCGTCGCCGTAACAGACTTGAGTGGGCAAATGCCCACATTCGATGGCGTCTGGCACGTTGGAGAGGTGTTCTCTTCACGGATGAATCTCGGTTTACATTGTTCAGGGCAGATGGCAGACAGCGTGTGTGGCGTCGTGTGGGTGAGCGCTTTGCTGATGTCAATGTTGTGGATCGAGTGGCCCATGGTGGTGGTGGGGTTATGGTATGGGCAGGCATCTGTTATGGACGAAGAACACAGGTGCATTTTATTGATGGCATTTTGAATGCACAGAGATACCGTGATGAGATCCTGAGGCCCATTGTTGTGCCATACATCCATGAACATCACCTCATGTTTCAGCAAGATAATGCACGGCCCCATGTTGCAAGGATCTGTACACAATTCTTGGAAGCTGAAAATGTCCCAGTTCTTGCATGGCCAGCATACTCACCGGACATGTCACCCATTGAGCATGTTTGGGATGTGCTTGACCGGGCGATACGACAGCGCGTACCAGTTCCCACTAATATCCAGCAACTTCGCACAGCCATTGAAGAGGAGTGGACCAACATTCCACAGGCCACAATTGACAATCTGATAAACTCTATGCGAAGAAGATGTGTTGCACTGCATGAGGCAAATGGTGGTCACACCAGATACTGACTGGTTCTGAGTCCCCAGACCCCCAATAAAGCAACAACTGCACATTTCAGGGTGGCCTTTTATTGTGGACAGTCTAAGGTACACCTGTGCACTAATCATGGTGTCTGATGAGCATCTTGGTGTGGCACACCTGTGAGGTGGGATGGATTATCTCAGCAAAGCAAAAGTGCTCACTATCACACATTTAGACAGATTTGTGAACAATGTTTGAGAGAAATGGTAATATTGTGTATCTGGAATGAATTTTAGATCTTTGAGTCCATCTCATGACAAATGGGAGCAAAAACAAAAGTGTTGCGTTTATATTTTTGTTGAGTGTATATATATATATATATATATATATATATATATATATATATATATATATATATATGTATAAATAAAAATAAATAAATAAATAAATAAAGTAGAGAGTACTTTGTAATATATATTTACAACTAATATATAGAGCGTGACTTGTTCTTGCATAAACACATTTCCCTCTGTTTGTACCATCTGACTGGCTGATTGACTTTTGCTGTTAATTAGCAGTTGAGCAGGTGTACATCTATTAGACCATGCAAGTCTCAAATCTGCACAACATTTCCACCCCAAAACCCAACATAAATCCATAAACATAACTCAAAATCTGTATGTTTTGTGGTGGAAGAGCTTGCTGGCCTGTTCCCTGCTCAGAGGTGACCTCTCTGGGGCTAAGTGCTGCTGGAGTAGAGCCAGGACCAAAGCAGGTTCAGGCAGATGGCAAAAGCAGCAGACAGGTACCAGAGCCCACATCTCCTCCAGCTCCGAGAGGGAAACCTGTGGAGCTAACACCTGCTCTAGAGCACTGCATAATTAAAGTAAATCCACTATCGCCGTTTATCACGCAGACTCACTTTCCCAGGATCCCCTAAGCTCTGTAGCTACTCAGTCTGATCATTCACCATCAAGAGCTGAAAATTGTGTCTCGCTGTTTTATTTATTGACTCACGGGTGAAAAATTATCAAAACATCTGCAAATGAATCCAACTGAATCAAATGTGCTTTTGTCTTGCAGATTTTAATACATTAGCATAGTAAATGCTTATAACAGAAGTCATATAATATCCAACAGATGTAAACCAGGTGTATAACAGAAAACAACATGACTTAAAGGGTACTATGTAACTTAACGCATGAGTGTTGCCACTCAGCCACCGTGCCACAGTATGGCATCTAACTTATTACCACTAGCTCTAGTTACATAATATGGTATACCTTTATGAAGTTCTACGTTCTGGCTAACCAAAGAAGACAAGTTAAATACTATCACTACCAGTATATGCCTACGCACCAGTACCACAGCTTGAGAAACACTACTAAGTAAACAGCTTCTTTTCTATCTATACACGTGACACAACACCTACATGCTTGCTTCTTCAGTAGTCTAAATTGCACGAAAACATTGCAAAGTAAAATGTGATACATTTGAAGTGCCTTTGATAAATCCTACATCATGCACTGTATAGTTGAGCCACCAGTTTATATTCCAACAAACCAAAGAAGATATTTTTCACTAAGCTTTAGCCTGTCCAATCTTTGCACGCCTCTGCACTTCACTGCGTAGTCATGGGTGTATCAAACGCTAATACACACTACTCATTGTACTCAAGAACATCAGGAACACATTTTACTAATGTCCCACGTGTAAAATAAACCCAAATGTGGAGTTTAAGGACTGCATAATATAGTGAATACATAAAGTATGGTTTTTTTTTTTTCATAAGTGGAGTGTTCGTCACCTGCTTGTCTCATGGAGAACAGATGTTATTGTACTGCCTGAAATTTCCATTATATACTTCCATGGAAACAAGCAGTTGACTCCATGAGACAAAATTACAGGCCTGATCTGTGGAGCGGTGACACCGTTACCAGAAATAATAGTTTGTTTGATTTACAAGGTACTTTGGAGCAATAAAAACACCTCCATGGTGACAGATGCCCCATTCCCGAAAATGTACAAATTGCACCTTTGACAATATATGATCAGAGCCAAATCAGATATGTTTTAAGATTAGATAAAATAACATAAGACAGACTGTACTGATATCAAAGTGGACTTATTTTTGACACACAATTGTAATATAAAAGTGCATGAATATATAAATGTATGTGTTTTTTGTTTTAAATGTGCTACATAAATAAATTGAATTGAATTGAATTGAACTGAATTGAAGTGTATGAATGTATAAAGCAAAACAAACAAAACGAATAATTATAAACAAAGGAATGGGCCCAAAACATAGATCATTTTCATTCCAAGCCACAGAGCCTTACCCTGATGTACTGCGTTAGTTGTGAGTAGACTTTTCTGACTCCCAGGACAATGGAGAAACACGTCCGATGGGGAAAGGACGTAGTCACCACATGTGTAACTTCTGGAAAGGAGAAGACGCTGAATCCAGATGTTTCATATTTCTGCAGGAGATCCTCTGGGGTTTTGTTTTCTCCTTCACTCACAATGCTCCCAACAGCACAGCGACAGTTGGGTCCCGGCACCTGCACAAGTGGAGACGAATGAGAGGATTATAACTGCCCGTCACAAAATACTGAATGATTAGGTAAGGACATTGTGGAACTTTTTGTCACGCTGTATGCTTGCCTGTCTAGTGGTAATTGTTGCTGTATTTCTTACCTTCTTGCCTTACATTTGTATCTAACTTGACCTATGACAAGCTTCTCAAAACTGTAGTCAAATCTGTCATAATTTAATTCCCAGCGCAAGCTACACCTGGAGCTACAACTGCCCTGGGTGAGACTGGCAAGTGCACCATTAGGCCCTTTGAACCAATCACTCATTACATTCATGAAGAAAAGTGAGTCTTGCCCAAGGGCACATTGGCTGATATTGTCCTACTGTTTGTTATGCTGGTGCTCAAGTTGTGAGAAACTAATGATTGTTTGCTTTACAAAAACTCACAACCCCAGATATAAATTCACAAAAAGACAGTTATTATAAACCATTGCATTGATAGGGTAATTTTGGTATTTGCAGCAAAACTTGACCAGTGTGGACATTCTGACTATGTTTATCCATAAAATAATGCCAAGGTAGTGTCTTGTGCTCTCTACTTGCTTCTAATTTTCAATAACCTTCACACCAACATTCTGCATTGACTATAACGTTATGAGAGTTTAACTTCTCATTAGTGATATCTCCTTAGCATTTCAGATGTGATCTTAGCAGGTTTTGAATGTCTACTATACATGCGCTCAGTTTAAGAGGAAATCCATTCATTAATTGTGCCTCTAATTGGAACATTTGGCAGCGCTGCCATTATTCCTGCTTCCTCCATCCTGTACAGCCCAGTGCCCATTAAAACCGGGAATGGGAAGACACTCTTTTACAAATGAATACTTTGGGGACACTGGAGACACTCTCCCCACTGCGCTGAGCTGAGCACCAAGCTTTTTTCATGTAATAAATGAGACGGAGAAGCCCAATTTGTTCCTTAAAACATAAATGCATGCTTCAAAAAGTCATTGTGCGCCCAAAGTTTGGCTATTTTATTTAAATATTTTTAAAACTAAAACAAATTGTAGTTGTAGTGTTAAAATGTGCCAAGTGAGTGCTATACGAGACAATCTATTTGCACAATAAAACATACACTGAAGATGCAGATTCTCTCTTATTGAATGTTTCATATTATGGCATTAAACTTGTCTCAGGAAACAATATAGTGGTAGACAGGAAAAGCTGAATGGTCTTGTCATTTTAAATACATCTGAGGGAGTTTTGACACATGGGGATTTTTTGGGCTGTTTTTGGCCATTCACAGCTGGATGCCAAAACCTGCTATAGATTTATTAATCATCACAGAGTCCGAGCAGAGAGCACTGAACAAAGCAACAGCCCAAAAGCACAGCCCACATCTCCATGATCTCTCCACCATCTTTGTTTTGCTTTCCTCTGCGCTCTTCAAGGCACCACTGTATTGCCTTTGAAGTCTTCCCATGACTCACAAAGAGGTGAAAGAACCAAATTTGAGTAGAAAACAAAGTCCTATAGCGTATTTCTTTCATAAAAACTGAGGTGAAGAATGTTAAACTGCCTTTCTGGCCAAAAAGTAGAATCTGCCATAACTCTATAAGACCACTGGTAGGTGAAGTAAACAATGGAGCTTCATTGTACACACTAGTGGGATGTAGTTAATAGTAAGTAGACAATTTTGTCCTCAAAGTATCCAGGGTCAGGTTTAAGGGATTTCAGCAAGTTTGATTTTATAATGATTGATGACTATACAAAGCAACTTAAGCATAACTACATAGCTTATTATTATTATTATTATTATTATTATTATTATTATTATTATTATTATTATTATTATTATTATTATTTATTTATTTTTATTTTTTATTTTTTTAATTAATGCCTTTAAAAACACTTTATTATAAATAAATTGCCTATTTTAGAGATCTGTATAGTCCAGATAACAATTATGATTAGTTTAATAGTCGACTACTGGTCACAATTATTTAGATTATGGTAATTGTTGGAGCTATAGTTGTGAACAACATGGCCATGTGTCTTCTTCTAAACAATGACCAATATCCTCATTTACAGAGCCACAAAGGAGTATATTAAATCTGATAAAATGTTAAGTCTACTTGTGTGCTTACAGTGAGTAATAAGCTTGTGCAGTTGTTGTGGCATTTCACTCTAACAATCTCAGGTTTCAATCATTGCGTTGTTTACAGTTATGGCTCCAGCAGGTCCTTTCACATAAAAAAATGAGTTGTAATCAAAAACCAAACTCACCTAAACCTTCATGAAAACATAATAAAAATGCCTGCTTGTTACTGAGTGTAACTTATGAATGTCATAAAATAATTGTAAGAATTTTATAAGCAAGCATATTTTTATCAGGCTGTTTATGTCACATTAACTTTACTTGATTTTCCCACAATAATAGTAACACTAAAGTTTTTTATGGAAACCCTAGACAAAAGTATACAACTTTGGTCTCATAAAAATGTGGATCCTATAAATATAAATTCATGAAAATACTTAAAATCATAGGCTCTGCTGGAACGAAAAAGAAAGCCTTGCCTCCCTGAAGATGTTGACTTGTCAGCACGTCTCAGCATGGAGGTAAACTGTGACCCCACTGCTGCATGGGGCTGTAACAGGAGGAGACTGACCAAAAAGACAACCCCACCTCTTCAGCCCACCTAAAACCCACCAACCACTATCTGAGACTGGAGCTGCTGTGAGAGGAAGAGAGAAAGAAACTTCAGGAGGTGGAGGAGGAGCGGTGGGGCCCAACGGGTCAAAGAATCCCTTCGCTTTGAAACCACACGCAGACATTTGGAGAAGTGTTTTTGCTCTTTGAGAAAAACAAAGAGAGACAAAGAGAGCGCTCCAGCCACGTATCCATGGCAACCAACTCAGGACTAAGTCAAGTCTTCATTGAGGTCTTTTGTATCTGCAGAGGAAGTGGTTATAGGAGAGGAAAAGTGGAAAAGAGGTGAACATAAAGTAAGATTTAACAACTTCTTTTAGTAAAAAAACTACTTTACATGTCAGACGTGAGAGTAAGTAACTAATCGTACAGCAATACATTTTGAAATTTATGACCAAAAATGTAATGTTGAGTAATATGTTATAACACAATATGGTGCGGTTATGAAATTAGTCAAACCGAGTCAAACCGATTTACTTTGATTCAAAACAAATATTACTGTAAAACAATATATGAAAAAAAAGAATAGGGGTTTGTGATATGCCAAAATGTTTATCACTTTTTTACAGGCTAAATTTCAATTTCATTACAGTTCACTAACTAAAGCTACAGGCTGCTTCTGAGACATCACACTTTACTTTTATTGGTCAAATCTACTTGTCACTCACTCGCAGCCTGTCAGGGGTTGACTAATGGGAGGAGCAAATGGAGAAAAAAAGAGTTAGAATATAACAATTTCACCAAAATAACACAAGAATTAGATAACAATTAGATTTTTTTATTTTTTTCTTGAACTGCCCCTAGGACTGCAGACTTAAAGCCAAATAAAATTTATTTTCACAAGAGCTTCCCACTACTGCACTAATGGACAGTGTTTTGAATAGCAGCTACTTCAGTCTGACCATGCTCACTCTATGGGAACTCTTAACACTCAGGCAACTCAATAGCATCCTAAGGCCCTGACAGTAATGAGCTTAGATCATTATACCAATTACTTTAACTTCACACTTGGCTGTGACCACTCACTGGGCTAAAACTTATGATGGGTCTAATTACAGACTGGGAAAAGATGAGTAAAACAAAGGGGTTTTCATGCAGAGCCTGAAAATGTCCAGTGATAAATTTTGATACACTCAGATAATTCTTGGGTTCAGTGCCTGGATTCCAGATACATTCAATGATAGAAGTGGAAGTGTCAAAATAATTACTATAAAATTAATTTTAATTCAAATTCAATTCAATTTCAATCTGTGAGAGATTTGGGCCAAATATGTTTTGGGCCCTTTAATTTGCAATAGTGGGGAAATTTTGGGGTATTAATATTTGAGATGTTGAGGGTGAAATTCTTAACAAATCCATAACAAGCTATTTATTGCAGCTTGTTTTATTTACATTATACTTACTTTAGAAAAAGATTTATTAAGATTCTGATCCTTCAAGTTGCAACATTACACTGTGACATGTTTTTCAATTAAGTAATATTTCTGTAGCAATATATATATATATATATATATATATTAAAAAAAACGCATTTCTCACCTTCCACGGTGGTTGGTCTCTCTCACCCTCATCAGCTCGGGTCCTCTACCAGAGGCCTGGGAGCTTGAGAGTTCTGCGCAGTATCTTTGCTGTTCCCAGTACTGCACTTTTCTGGACTGAGATGTCTGTTGTCCTTCCTGGGATCTGCTGCAACCACTCCTCTAGTTTGGGGGTCACGGCCCCGAGTGCTCCGATCACCACAGGCACCACCGATGCTTTCACCTTCCAGGCTCTCTCCAGCTCTTCTTTGAGCCCCTGGTATTTCTCTAGTTTCTCGTGTTCCTTTTTCCTGACATTGTCATCGCTCGGTATTGCAATGTCCACCACCACGGCTTTGTTCTCTCGCTTATCCAGAACCACGATGTCTGGTTGGTTCGCCATCACCATTCTGTCAGTCTGTATTTGGAAGTCCCACAGGATCTTGGCTCGCTCATTCTCCACAGCCTTTGGAAGCGTTTCCCACCTTGATCGTGGGGTTTCCAGCCCGTACTCTGCACAGATGTTTCTGTACACTATGCCCGCTACTTGATTATGTCGCTCCATGTACGCTTTCCCTGCCAGCATCTTACACCCTGCAGTTATGTGCTGGACTGTCTCAGTCCAGCACTGTCTTTGCACAACCTACACCTTGGGTCTTGTCTGGTGTGGTAGATCTGGGCCTCTATTGCTCAGGTGCTCAAGGCCTGCTCCTGTGCAGCCAGGATGAGTGCCTCCGTGTTGTCCTTCAGACCAGCCCTCTCCAGCCATTGGTAGGATTTCTTGATATCAGCCACTTCAGTTATGTTTCGGTGGTACGCCCCGTGTAGGGGTTTGTCCTGCCATGATGGTCCCTCCAGCACCTCTTCCTCTGCGCCCCACTGTCTGAGACATTCTCTGAGCACGTCATCAGTCTGGGCCTTGTCACTGATGTACTTGTGGAGCTTGGATGTTTCATCCTGGACAGTGGTTCCCACACTCACTAGTCCTCGGCCTCCTTCCTTCCGGCTCGTGTACAGTCTCAGGGTGCTGGACTTGGGATGGAACCCTCCATGCATGGTCAGGAGCTTTCGTGTCTTAACATCTGTGGTCTGTATCTCCTCCTTTGGCCAACTTATGATTCCTGCTGGGTATCTGATCACTGGCAGGGCGTAGCTGTTTATTGCCTGTGCCTTGTTCTTGCCATTGAGCTGGCTTCTTAGGACCTGCCGTACTCTTTGCAGGTATTTGGCTGTCGCCGCTTTCCTTGTTGCCTCGTCAAGGTTGCCATTTGCCTGTGGGATACCGAGGTACTTGTAGCTATCCTCAATGTCTGTTATTGTTCCCTCTGGGAGTGAGACCCCCTCTGTGTGGACTACCTTCCCTCTCTTTGTCACCATCCTACTACACTTCTCGAGCCCGAATGACATTCCAATGTCTGTGCTGTAGATCCTGGTGGTGTGGATCAGTGAGTCGATGTCTCGCTCGCTCTTAGCGTACAGCTTGATGTCATCCATGTAGAGGAGGTGACTGATGGTGGCCCCGTTTCTGAGTCGGTATCCATAGCCAGTGTGGTCGATTATTTGGCTGAGGGGGTTCAGACCTATGCAGAACAGCAGTGGGGACAGTGCGTCTCCTTGGAATATGCCACATTTGATGGTCACTTGTGCAAGTGGCTTGCCATTGGCTTCAAGGGTGGTTTTCCACTTCCGCATCGAGTTTGCAATGAACGCCCTTAGAGTCCTGTTGATATTGTACAGCTCAGGCACTCAGTGATCCATGTGTGTGGCATTGAGTCATAGGCTTTCTTGTAATCAATCCAGGCAGTGCACAGGTTGGTCTGACGGGTTCTGCAGTCACGGCGACTGTCTAGGTCAACCAGGAGTTGGTGTTTGGCTCCCCTGGTGTTTTTGCCGATGCCCTTCTGTGCTGCGCTCATGTATTGATCCATGTGCCCGCTTATCTTAGCCGCGATGATGCCTGACATGAGCTTCCATGTTGTGGAGAGACAGGTTATTGGCCGATAGTTGGATGGGACTGTACCCTTTGAGGGATCCTTCAGGATCAGGATCGTACGCCCTTGGGTTAGCCATTCAGGGTGAGTCCCATCCCTTAGCAGCTGGTTCATTTGTGCTGCTAGGCGCTCATGGAGAGCAGTGAGCTTCTTTAGCCAGTATGCGTGGATCATGTCAGGGCCTGGTGCTGTCCAACTTTTCATGCCTGAGACTCTTCCCTGGATGTCTGCCACTGAGATGGTAACTGTTCAGGGAGGTTGCTGTGGTCTGCTCTCAGAGCCACCAGCCAGTGTGGGTCCTTGGGCAAAACTTACGAGATGCCGGCTCAGACGTCGCCCGGCCAAACAAGGTCTGCGTCAGGTGTTGAGGAACCAGGACACCTTGATGAGAAATGGGCTACTGGAACAAGACGGAAATGGGCGAGATGCGAGAACCAGGCTCTGTTGGAATGCTACTACTCCAGTAACCCTAGTCAGAGGGGTTACATGAACAGGATGTGGGAGAAATGGTTACTACGATACCCACAGTCCAAGCTAACGGCCAAACAACTAGTAGCTCAGTGTTCCAACATCCACAAACGGCAACTGCTATCACAACTAGAGATTGACGAGGTACAACATATATATATATATATATATATATATATATATATATATATATATATATATATATATATATATATATATATTACACTATATTACATATAGTATGTCTAAACTATGGCTCAAAATCTACCTTGATAAAGCCAACATCAAATATTTAGCATTGACAATTGATCTAAGCATGAATAGATATCTGGTGGCTCAGACAAACAAACATTATTATGTATATATTATATACTGTACTGACCACCAGCCTATTAGCCCTCGATTGCCCCTCTGCTTTGTCTGTATTTTGATGTGAGGCCTTTGATGAAACCGGTTTGGACACCCCTTTTTTACATGTAGTTGAAAGATTTTATTTTTATTTTTTTTTACCTGATAAGACCCATAAAAAGTGATATTCTTTCTGGGGATAGAAAAAAATAGCATCTTTGATTTCTGAAATATTTTCTTGATAACTCTTTTATTCAAATGAGAAGCCCTCAGGTCAAAACAATGCTTTACTGCCATCTAGTGGTTGATAAGCTAAATAACATGACTACGTTCACAATGAAAGCATAAGTTCCTCCATAAATTACATGTTGACATGAGTTTATGGTGTTTACCTTTTTTGGATCGTCATAAAACACTCCAATGCATGGCAGCGTAGGCCCAATACTCTGGGATTCCTTGAAAACATGGCTGCAATTCTTATATGGTCCTTGAATAAACTTGTAAACAATGGTGATCTTCTTTATTGGAGGGGATCCAGTTAATACTACGACTTCTGAAAGCAGTCCCGAGTAAATTAAGAAACTAGCAATTATAAAAACACTAAATACGGAGCCAATGGCACACAGATAGAGCCAGTCTGGCATTGTAAGCTACCGCTATTTCCTACCTCGTTGATTTCTGAACACCGTGTACTTTTGTTTTGATGCATTTGTCGCTAAATAGATTATTAGGTGGTTTCGATTGTTGATTATGACGCAAAAATGCAGTATTAGGCTAAACTATGTTACATTAATGCATATTAAGCATGAAAAGTAAGTAGTTAAGACTTTATTAAAGAACTTCCTGGAATGTACCATTTTAGCCGGCCAACGTGGTGGCTAAAGTCGTTAAAAAAACTTTTGGTCACATTTTTTTATTTTTTTTATTTTAGGTTTGGTTATTGATTTTACCCCAAAAATATATAAAAACACCTCATTTAATTCAAAGTAAGCCGTAGGAATCGTGTAGTATTCAACCATGTTTATTGTTGTAAATAAATACACAATATGCATCTCAAATGGTTACGTCCACGTTGATCAAGACGGGCATATTTTATTGGCCCTCCCATTCAAGGTACAGGACTGAGAGTTTAAAAGTTGTTTTGCTCTTTTGTGAGTCTTCTTGCTTCACGAGTTTTCAATAATGGCGGGGGCTGTCAAGAGATTTTATGATGTTACAGCGAAATTGCTGTCTGGAGAAACCTTGGTTTTCTCTGGACTGAAAGGAAAAGCGGTTCTGATTGAAAATGTGGCGTCTCTTTGAGGAACAACAACCAGGGACTACACTCAGATGAACGAGCTCCACTCCCGCTACGGCCTGAAGGGACTTGTCATTCTGGGTGTTCCTTGTAACCAGTTTGGGCACCAGGTAGGCTCTAATAAAGCTGTTTTGTGGTACCCGAATGTCTTCAAAATTAAGCAGTGAATGTATTTTCCTATCTCAAGGTTGCAAAATCTACTGTACAATATTCTTATGTATTCAATATGCCAACATGCAAAATGAAATAAAAATGTATCAAAAAATGGTGCAGTAAACAAGATGTACACATGCCTGGAGGAAGGATCATGTGTAATTATGCTGAGTCACTGTGAGTCTGTATTTCTAGATAGTTTAAACACTTGATTGTGGCACGTACCAGTTTATGTTAATGTGTTTAATACACGGTAACATACTTGTTTATAGAAAATATATATTTTTATAGAATGCTGGGATAATCCTGTTCTTGAGAACTTGTTTCATAATAATATGGCTCATTCATTATGCTGTTATCGGGCTGACACATCCTATTGTCAACTGATGTACTCAAAATGTGTTGCGTTTTTGTAGGAGAACTGCAAGAATGATGAAATATTGAGATCTCTGAAGTACGTCCGTCCAGGAAATGGTTTTGAGCCAAACTTTCAGCTTCTTGAGAAGGTGGATGTGAATGGTAAAGATGCCCATCCCTTGTTTGTCTATCTGAAAGAAAAGCTTCCTTTTCCGTCCGATGACCCCATGGCCCTCATGAATGACCCCAAGTCCATCATCTGGAGTCCCGTCAGAAGGAATGATGTATCCTGGAATTTTGAGAAGTTTCTTGTTGGTCCTGATGGTGAACCCTACAAGCGCTACAGCCGCAACTTCCTCACCATTGACATTGAGGCTGACATTCAAGAGCTTCTTAAAAGGGTCCAATAGTGTTCTTGTTATCTGTGTTTAAACCAAAGTGAGTTTTTAAATATTCTTTATCATTGTAAGACAATAAGGCTATCTCACGTACTATGTTCAACATACTTAATTGATGAGTCTGTTTACTTAATGAAGATGCTCTTTTAAACCGTTTGTACAAGGGGCTTCTGATGTATGTGAAAGACTAATTATGCCACTGTGTTGATAGTATTTATATCGGATAGTCTCTATTTTCTTCAATAAAATTCGTGGCACCTGTATTGTTTGTCATCATTGGGCAATTACATTACAACAGTACAACAACATTTATTTTGCTACAATTTATCATCGTAAACGGGCAACAGAAAGCAAACCCCATAATCAAGGTGACGCAATCTGGAAAAAAGCACAATTATTAATACTTAAACACAGTAGTTTTGTAATAAGTTGGTCGCGTACATGAAACACTGCTGTGCTGCTTCCTGATTGTCTGACACTTTCAACATGGCTGGTCAGGAGGACCCGGTGCAGAGAGAGATCCACCAAGATTGGGCAAATCGAGAATATATTGAAGTTATAACCAGCAGTATTAAGAAGATTGCTGACTTCCTTAATTCCTTTGGTAAAAATCATATGTCTTATATATTTGGTAGAAAAGCAGTGATGATAGAAGTGCTACGACGCTTGCTATTGCTGTCAGTGTTGATGTTCTCTTGCCACTCCCGTGTACCTTTAGCTGAAAGCTAACCGAAAATAGGACGTTTTTTGCTTTCTTTTTCTCATATATTGTTTATTTCACTTTGCACGCTTGGATGCCACACCAAAATGCCATTATAGTATATTTTGCTGTACTAGTTGAATACGAACATCAAGATATGTTGTGTCGTGAATGCTAACATGCTAACGCTAGTTATGGATTCCGTTCTCCGACCACAAAACCAAATATCATGGCATAATGTACTTTTGTTGGTGTCTTTAATCTGACTGTAGAGTGCTCATATCTTTGCCTTAACAATATGGTGCGATGCTATTTACATTTGCACTGGCGCTACATTACAGTGTGGTGCATTCATTATAACCGAATATGTTAATAATAACATTTTGGTCCTTAGACATGTCCTGCCGATCTCGCTTGGCCACCCTCAATGAGAAGCTAACAGCGCTGGAAAGGAGGATTGAATACATTGAAGCAAGAGTAAATAGGATAATTTCACTGACTGCATATTATATAATGCATAATAGTATAATCATTAAACTATATTTCTCTTTTTCATAGGTAACAAAGGGGGAGACACTGACCTAAACAGCACAATGCACCATAAAGCCACTTCCCTCCCTCCAATCCAACCTCGTTCTCGATATAAGTGTGATGGTTTCCAGATGTTTTGGTCCTGGAACTGTTTTGACCATTTTTATATTTAACAAGAAATGGGTGTTTTATTTTATTAAACATTTGTGTAAGAATAATGTTTTTGTTAAGATGAGTTAACATGGTGTCTTACAATGTTACAAATGTATTAACACGCTAATTACCATTTGCTACTGTGTGTGACATTAATGATCATAGATTTTAAGAAAACCATGTTTCTGAGTGCCAAGATTTATTTGTTGTGTAGTTTTCATCCCTAATATGGTTTTCCTTGTACATTGAATTGGTAATTATTGTGAGAATGATGTGATAATAAATATACAAATTATTAATGAGCACTGGTTTCTGAGTCATGTCATATTCATTCAATTGCAATTGTCAAGTACATCTGTCCCATGCATTTTCAGGTTCTCTGGCTTCTCTGTCTTGTCTTCTATGGACGACCAAAAATGACACTATACGTAATGAAATGATTAAATATAAGAATAAAAGTTGGAATGTATAAAATGCAAAGAATATTTTCTGTGAATAAAAATATAAAAGTGTAAATTATTATTATTATTTCTTCTTCACAGTAACGTTCAAATGGTGGTGTGATGGTAATTATTTTCAGCATTATATAGTTGTTGTTTTTTTATATATAAAATAGATTAAATACAATGTTTGTATGTACAGTAATAGTTTTCTCTTGCAGCTAACCAAGCTGTACTTTTGTTAATATCACCCAAATACTTAATAATCCTGGAAGGTAAAAATCTGGGTCAGTTTTTTTGCGGCGATCCACATTCCACACAGCACTATTGCATCTTGGGATAAAGAAGCTACTGGTCGAAAGTCATTCAAGAGGGATTGGACGTGAGGAGAATTCAATATCTAATAGTCACCGATAAAACATCGCATAAAGCAAAATATTGTTTGTACGATCCTGGTAAGATGTTTTAACGGGAAATCAGTACAGATTAGCGTTAAGAAGCTCAGTTTGTGCTTTCTTTCTGTCCGTGTTTGTGAGCTAACGTTATTTTAGCTAGCTGGAGGGTCCTTCGGACATTTTATTGCTGTGTGTTTTTGTATGTATAGACGTGTTTAGCGTGTTATTGCACCTCTGTTTGATTAATCTGTGTATAGTTAACCAAATTATAAATTATACGATTGTTTGTTTCACTCCAGCGCCTGTAGTTGGGAAACTGAAGAGACATGGGAGCCGATAAAAGGTAAGCTAATGTAGGAGAAATTGTGTAGTTAGCTGCAGCAGTGTTTGGCTTTGCACCATCATTATTATTTTAGAACTGTCCAAATTATTTAACAAATATGTCTGACTGTTTATACTGAACAGGATCAGTCGGACCGAGCGGAGCGGTAGATATGGTTCAGAACAATCTAGAGATGATTCGGACTGGCGCGACAGGAGAGAAAGAGACGCGGAGAGAGATGGCCGACGCTGGGCTGATGATCGACGAAGTGATCGCTATGAAGGGGACCGCCGTAGTTCAAGAGATAGTCCAGAGGTAAATACTCATTTCCTAATGTTTAAAGTGCATATGATAGGTGTTTGGTGTTATAGTGCATGTGTTATTATAATTAATTATAATAATAGTACTCCAGCTATGTGGTAGTTTGTGAACAAAAATTAAACAGCTGAACACTGCAGGACGTATTATTGAGTTCGAAAATGAAACTCCTGTCTGGCAGGCACCATACCCTAAATTTATTGCTGAATTCAAGAAACTGTTTTCTGACATATGGAACAGTAAGATGTTATTGCATATACTGAATTATAGCTGTTGTCTAAATTAAACAAGCTTTGGCCCGTGTTTACAGAAGGGCTGGTTGGTAACTTTTTATTTATAGAATTATTTCCTCATATCTGGTGCCCATTGGTGAAGTTAAATGATTAACTTAACCAAAAATAATAACCTAACCTGTCAAATGCACTTTTTAAGTTGTATGTGTTTTCATCAGTGCACCTTTTTAAACCCATCTTGTTTCTTGTCAGCCGCGTGAGAGGAAACGTCGTAACAGTGACCGGTCAGAAGATGGTTATCACTCTGACGGAGACTACCCAGATCAGGACTACAGAAGAGAACCTGGAGAGGAGAAGAAAAGTAAAACGATCATGCTCTGGGGTCTTTCTCCTCATATCACTGAAGAAGATGTAAGTTTACAAACACACCTTTAATCTTTCAATTTGTAAATCTTATTTAATAAGATATTTGTATATTTTACTAGATCCGTATGGCTCTTGACCAGTTGGAGGGCCCCCAGCCTGTGGATGTCCGGTTAATGAAGAAAAAGACAGGTGAGAACCATACATGCACAGGACACAATCTCCCTTTAGTCTGTCTGTAGGGTCAACCTGCTTCCATTCAAACCCTGTCTCATAGCGCTTTGATTGTATGTAATACTAAGTATTTGCTTGTAGTGCAAAGATGTCTTCTTAACATTTAAAGGTAAGTACTTTTGAGCAAGAGACTGATCCATCACTTAAGTGTGCGTCAAGCATATGCAGGAATCCAAGCTATAGTAAACTCAAGTGGCCAAGTGTT
Source organism: Odontamblyopus lacepedii (assembly GCA_034769755.1). Taxonomy (NCBI): domain Eukaryota; kingdom Metazoa; phylum Chordata; class Actinopteri; order Gobiiformes; family Gobiidae; genus Odontamblyopus; species Odontamblyopus lacepedii. The sequence continues at coordinate 19,866,150 of CM068346.1, read as the reverse complement.
TACTACACAAGGCCTGGGTTGGGAAGCAGTTTGTGGAACAGTTTGAATTGATACCCATGGACATCTAACTAACACGCCTCCCGTCTATATTTGAATGCTGTCTCTAGGTATAAGCCGTGGTTTCGCCTTCGTGGACTTTTATCACTTGCAAGATGCTACCCGATGGATGGAGACCAATCAGGTTGCTTCACAATCGCCAAGTTTAGTTATAATCTTGGGGATCTAGAAAAAACCCAAAAGGCAACCAGAATGTGATTTCTCCTGTTTCCAATACAGTGACTATAGGCACTGAAAATGACATATTTATTCGTAAATAAACCAAGAAATGTTAAACCCTAAAGCATCAAGGAAGAACACATTTCTGTTACCATCTGCTATTAGTATTATTAGTTCTTACTTTGAGTTTAGTAGATTTTTCTTTTTAAGTTATATTATTTTGGTTCTTCTGCTAGCAAGACACTTATTTTTTTTTTCTTATATTGTTTTTCTAAAGCCTATCCGGTTTTTACATAAATCACATTGTACACTTTGCTCCAGCACAGTCTGGTGCACTCGGGTCCCAAACACCTTTAGAAGCTTTATACATGACGCCCACACACATACAACATGTGCTCGTCTTAAACACAGAGGCTATCTGGTGGGGTCCCTCTCCCCATGCTCTCCCTTCCAATACTGCCTACTCAAATGAATAACAAACAATAAAAAGATCATTTGATTAATGCGTGTTTCATTTTTCACAGAATCTTCTAATCATCCAAGGGAAAAATGTGGACATGCACTACAGTAACCCCAGGAACAAGTTTGAAGACTGGCTTTGTAACACTGTAAGTTATACACCTGTATTTCTATATTACTTGCATGTTTATAAAATCAATATATAGACAAATAGATTACTAGCACATACAGTCTAAAATGCTAGCGTAGGATCACATGTTTGCTGCTGTTTCTGCTGTTAAATGTATGCAATGGTAAAGGTTAGGTTGTGTCATGGGTAAGTATGGTTTGCGTCTTGAGGCAGCACTGAGGTTTAGAAGGTGAATAATAAAAATGATGTGAACGGTTACTTGCAGTGTGGCCTGTACAATTTCCGGAGGAGGCTGAAGTGCTTCAGGTGTGGAGCAGCCAAAGCCGGTAAGTTATCAAATCCACAAGAGGCCACTGACTGCTGCCTTCTGAGCAACCCAGAGGCAAAGAACTCAAGACATGTAATCTTTATTATTGAATCTTAATATGACAACTCTAGACACCTGCTTGTATGCTAAAAAAAATACTGAAAATGAACACAGATCTGCAGTGAAATGAGGGTGGGGGCAGGGCCGGCCCCCCCATTAGGCAACATAGGCAAATGCTAAGGGCGCCGCCGCTCCACTAGGGGGCGCCGAGCGCAAAAATCGGCGATGGGGGATAAAATCCTCCACTGTCTAAAACATCGTCACTATGAACTGTTTGATTTCTTGTGAGTATCTGTACTCTGGCAGTATTTTTTATTTTTTTTTGCAATCCAAGGGGCGCCACCTGAAATCTTGCCTAGGGTGTCAAAATGGTTAGGGCCGGGCCTGGGTGGGGGTTAATAAAGTAGAAACTGTATGAAGTCAACATGGATATAAGGAAGGGTCTGTGCTTTTTGCACGTTTGTGTGCTGACATTAAACCTGCACTGTCTCAACAGATGGTGAGAATTCTGGTGCTGCTGAAAAACCACCAACTTTAGATTTTTATGGAGACAGTAAGAACTTGGAGTTTTAATTGCATACACATTTTTTGTATCCATGAGATCTGAAATGCGTATATCGTGTGTTTGCACAGCCCTCATCTTGAGAAATATTGCTCCCCTCACTTCAGTTGAAGCCATAATTTCAGCCGTTGCACCCTATGCCAATCTTTCATCAAACAACATTCGTCTCATCAAGGACAAGCAGACGGGCCAGAACCGAGGCTTTGCCTTCGTACAGTTGTCTTCACCTCTGGTAAACCTTTTTTAAAATGATAAATCTCCTACCTGGTAGTTTTTGGTGAGCATTTCTGATGTATGGTTTCTCTTACAGGAAGCTTCTCAGCTCCTGACTATATTACAAGGCTTGCAACCACCTCTAAAACTTGATGGCAAAACAATCGGTGTCGATTATGCTAAAAGTGCTAGAAAGTGAGTACCACAGTGGAAGTGTGTTTGCATTCCATTGAACACTGAAATATTGGTCAATTTAAGACAGATTTGACTGTAAATGTAATCATTCTTTTTAACCAGAGACCTTTTGCTACCTGATGGGAATCGTGTCAGCGCCTTCTCTGTTGCTAGTACAGCAATTGCTGCTGCTCAGTGGTCCTCCAGTCAGGTAATTGGATTGTTTCTGAATAAATGAGTCCGTATTTTGCATTGTGTGCAGTGAACCCACTCTCTTTTTAGCCGCAGCCAAGTTCAGATGGTATGTCTGAATACAGCTACCTCCAAGAAGGTTATGTCCCTCAGGTATGTTGGAAACTCATAACCTCAGTTATTTCAAAGAACACTGTAATGTTCTAAGCGTTTTTGGACTTATTGTTGTATAGGACTATCAAGCGTTTTACCAGGCCGCAGGGCCTAGCACTTCTCAAGGAAATGGGATTTTAGGAGGTATGATTTGGAAATAAAATTTTAACTAATCTAAATAATAGTGGTAGTAGATCAATCAAGTTTGTCTTAAGTCTAGTCAGTCAGTGTAGTAGTTTAACAAAATCACATAAGATAATACATCGCTCTATTTCAGCAGCCCCAGCCGTAAATATGGTTCCTACTGCAGCTGGTGTGGTCATTTCACAGACTCCTCAAGTTTACCAACCTCATATAATTGCTCAGCCCGCTGTACAGGCAAGACGAATAACAATTGTTAATTATGATGGTTCAGTTTTAGACATTGTTAAATCATACACATGCCCATACATTGCAGGCATTACCTCTTGCCCAACAGTTGGATACAAAGCAGCAAACAGGACAACTCACTGGTGTAGAAGCCATGGCTCTGCCTGTAGCTGTTGTCCAGGGAACTGCAGCAGTGGATGCTGCACTAATGAATACTGCACAGGCGACTGACCCCACAACTGGTATGCAACTTGAGCAACTTGCTAATTAGCTACAAAGAGTATAATGGTATCTGCTCTATTCTATCAAATTCTGAATATATATATATATATATATTGTTAGTTGTACCAGACACTTCCGCTTATCAGTATGATGAATCATCTGGTTATTTTTATGACCCACAAACTGGTCTTTACTATGACCCAAACACTCATGTAAGTACTACACATCTTCAAAATGTAGGGGTAAATTCACAGTTTTGTGATTTTTAATAATTTTATTTCTTATCTTCTAGTATTATTATAACCCTCAGACTCAGCAGTATTTGTACTGGGACAGTGAGAAGCAGAACTATGTCCCGGCTGACTCTAACGTTGAACAAAATGCTAATGCTAGTGGATCTACAGTAGCTAACAAGGAACCTAAAGAAGGCAAAGAGAAGAAGGAGAAGCCGAAGAGCAAAACTGCTCAGCAGGTAGGATGCATGTGTGTATATGTAATATATATCTAAATAGTGCTAAGTTTTGGGATTACATAAGACTTTTTTGTTTTATAGATTGCTAAGGACATGGAGCGGTGGGCCAAAAGTCTCAACAAACAAAAGGAGAACTTCAAGAGCAGCTTTCAGCCGATAAGTCAAGAAGAGAGAAGGGAGGCTGCGGCTGCAGATGCAGGGTTCACATTGTTTGAAAAGAAGGTATGTTCCGAGTAGACTCTTATGGCTAACCAAAGAACACACCTTAAACCGGTGGTGTGCAATGTATGTTTAACTTCTTTTCCTTAAGGTTATTTATTTCTTTTGTAGCAAGGGGGAGCCCTAGACAGACTCATGCCAGAAGAAGAGGAAGCCCCCAGCACCTCAGCTAACAGCAGCAAAGTCAGTTTTTGTTGTAGTGCTTTCTACTATAACTGAATATTACCGACTGTTTTACATTTTGTTTTATGGTGCTTACAGGGCCTGGTGGCGGCCTACAGCGGTGACAGTGACCCTGAAGAGGCAGGAGCAGCAGACCCCGAGGGTGGAGATGCCCAGGACAAACTCACAGACTGGAAGAAAATGGCCTGTCTGTTGTGTAGGAGGCAATTTCCAAATAAAGAGGGCTTAATACGACATCAACAATTGTCCGATCTGCATAAGGTACCTGCACCACTTGCAATTTGAAATATGGCCAAAATTAAAACTTAGTTGATACTCTTCTTACTTGGTTATTCTTGGTTTGCAGAAAAACCTGGAGGTCCTTCATAGATCCAAACTCAGTGAAGCTGAGCTGGAAGAGTTGGAGAGAAGAGAGTCAGAGGTTTGCCTTGAAACTAACATTTCTAATTTTCCGTATTGTATTGAACCCAGTTATTGTTTATTTATTTATTTTTTTGCAGATGAAATACAGAGACAGGGCAGCTGAGAGAAGAGAAAAATATGGTATTCCTGAACCTCCAGCACCCAAAAAGAAAAAATTCAGCCAACCAGCCACACCTGCCATGTATTTTTTTTTTACTACTTAAACAGTTTGTTAAATGTTGATGTTGGCTTATGTTTAATTCTTTACTTTTTTCAACAGTAACTATGAACAGCCTACAAAGGATGGCCTCAACAGTGATAATATTGGGAACAAAATGCTGCAGGCCATGGGCTGGAAGGAAGGCAAAGGACTGGGAAGAAACCAGCAAGGGATCACTGCTCCAATCGAGGTACTTAAATGTTTGGCAAACAGTATTAGAAAGTGATACCATGCATGGATTTTCAAACCTACATTGAAAAATAATTGGCAAATTTCCTTCAGGACTGTTAAAGAGTAGTTTACTACAAGATTAGATTATTAAAGGTCATTCTAATGGCCCGTTCAGACTGTAGCGTCATGGCATCCAGTTTACATGGAAAGTCTATTTGGACGTGCGTCGCGTCCTGCATTTTTGTGGCGCGTCTTCAGGCGTCATCTGGCGTTTCTGCGGCACCTCTTGAGTGTTCAGTGTCAGAAGACGCGCGTACAGGGCGTCGGCATCAGAAGTTGAAAAACCTGAAGTTTAGGCGTTGGATGTGCCACGTCAATCAGTCAGGGAAAGACTATCCGGTGACGTAGCAACGTTATTATCCGGAAGAAGGAGAAGAAAGAGAAAGACCCAACAACTGGAACTCGGCAGCTCGAAGCTGATGCGTTTTATGTAATAAATACACTAAAGACTCACTCTTGACCGGAAAAACAAGGCACTTGGAGACCACAGCTGATGTCCTGGACACACGTCAACAGGGCTCTACAGTGTGCCCATTTCACTCGCATTTGCGAGCAAATATTTCGGCGTGCAAACGAGGAAAACAAAACAGGCGCATCTGTGCGAGTGCTTCTGCAGCTACAATAAGGAGAGCTGCGCACAGACGCAACGTGACGAGTTAAACGTTCTAAATGTATCAAACATTAGGTGCGCACTCACACTAGGACTTTAGAACCGTGCCCAAGCCAGGATTGCCACTAAAGTGCGGCACGCTTGCTGAGCGCAACCGAACCGTGCCCGGGCGCGACACCATGGACCGCGCATGACCCCATCATATGAGCTCCGCGTGTGCGGCGTTATCACTCATACGAACAAACGCCGCTTCAAAACACACCCACGCCCACCTTAAACGAGGAGAGCGCACCGCAGCAGGACCCACACCTGTCCTACCACTCGGTAGACACCCCTGTGCCGTTGGACTTCTCCGCTAAAGTGATGGCTTTGTCTTGGTCTTGTCTCTCACTCAAGGTCTGAATACTGAGTGCGATTATATTTCATAGCGGCCACTGCTGTCAGCACTAAACTTGTACCTGTGTGCTGGAGCCCACAGACTTTCGTGGCCCGTCCCCACATGCACCCCCAGCGCTCGGCTTATCCACCACAGCGCGCACCCTCGTGTACCAGGGTGCATCACAGGGCAGGCTAAACATCCTACCTGTCCATCCGCCTCACGTCAATGCACCGCTCTTCACCTTTTCACGCTCTCTCCTCCCCGCTCATAGCGCACAGAGGCCCCTTCTCAATGAGCGCTGATTAGAAGAGTGAGACGAAAAAACAAATATGTCGGTGTCCACACAGAGCAGAGCTACGGCTACAGTAGTTTTTGTGGCTTATTTTAAGTCTAAATGAATGTTAATCAGATAAAATGGAGATAGATTTATAAAAACATTGAGATCATACAAGAAAAGTGCAGTCATAATTCTTTAGTTTTTGCACTGAAATAAACGTTAAAAACGAAAACCTACTTGTGCCCCAGTTTTTTTTTCTGTGCTCCTAAAAGTTTTAACTTAGGGGCACGTGTGCTCCTGAAAAAAAAAGTTGGCGTAGAGCCCTGCGCGTCAAGTTTTTTTCTCCTGTTTGTCCACGTGTCGGGAACGTCTGAATTTAAATGCAAAGGTGCCCAAATAGAGGTATCCAGGGCGTTTGTTGATGCTGCAGTCTCAATACAGCATTACTGAATCTTGACATTGTTTTGCATAATTTCAGGCTCAGTTGAGAACCAAAGGAGCTGGTCTTGGCATCAAAGGTTCAAACTACACCCTCTCCCCATCTGACACGTACAAGGATGCTGTTCGTAAAGCCATGTTTGCCCGATTCACTGAACTGGAGTAACTTGGATAACTTGGATAATTTATTTTAGTAACAACAGTCATTGTGTCATTTATACTTGGACATTTACAATTAGACCTCAGTGTGATTCTGTACCTGGGCATTATTGTGTGAATTATTTATCCTTTGTACATAGCGTCCCTTATTAACATGTTGGTTTTTGATGATTTTGATTGTGTCAAAACTTGTACAGTTTATGAAAGATGTTTGTACAGAAAATAAAAGATTCAAGTGAAGTACACTAGTATACCAGTGTTTTTAATCTTTTCACAAAAACACGCCAACAGATACTTGAACTCTGTATTCAAGTACAAAGATAGGTTGTCTAGTAAAAAAGGTTAGGGTTACTGCAGAACCTTAAGTCTTTTTTTTTTTCATTATTTTATGTGGAACCCTGAGTTTGAATTAACACAAGGCGAACTGAAAATTGCTATATATGTATGTATATATATGTATGTATATATATATATGTGGGCGGCACGGTGGCTGAGTGGCAACACTCAGGCCTCACAGCAAGAAGGTTGTGGGTTCGATCCCCGGGTCGCCCGGGCCTTTCTGTGTGGAGTTTGCATGTTCCTCCCCGTGTCTGGATGGGTTTCCTCTGGGTACTCCGGTTTCCCCCATCAACCTAAAACATGCCCGCACCCCTATGAACTAACATCAAGGACCATAATGTCCACCCTCCTGTGGGCTCACCACCTGCAGAGGGGTTCATAGGGGGGGTCAGGTGCTATGAGGATTGGGCAGCAAGCTGCCCCCGCGACCCAGCCGGATTAAGCGGGAGAAGATGGATGGATGGATGGATATATATATGTGTATATATGTATGTGTATGTGTATATATATATGTGTATGTATGTATGTGTGTATATATATATATGTATGTATATATATATATGTTTTTTTTAATATGACAAAATGATTGATTTATGAAGTATTGAACTATTATTATGAAATGTTATGAAAGAAAGACAACTGTGAAGTATTGCATGGTTTCAAAGTTACTCTGCTTTGCCAAACCAAAAAGGAAACTTAATATTTTACATTTTGGGTGACTGATATTCTTCCATGTGGTGAATGCACATGAAGTACCTACAATACTGTGTCAACAAAATGTGAATACATGTTCTTTGTCTTCCTGGATGTGTTACCCGTGGAGAACCATTTCTTTTGATTTTCCCATCTCTTGGAAAATGTTCTGCACCTCCTGCCTCTTCTGTTACATAAGTATCTTTAAACTGTGAGACCCGTCTCCTGTCGACAAAGGTGGGATCTCCCCTGCTTCATTCCTTTTGCTTTATTATTTTACTGCAAAATATGGGATCATGGCAGGCACACACTGAGTTCAGTCCCTCACTCCTGGAATAACTGCTAGCTTGCATAATGATTTCAAATAAACTTCTAACACCAGTCATGAATTTGAGCTTTACTTGAAACATAACACACATGTAACAGTGTGTATAAAGTTCAAGTGTGTTTGAGTTAAACAAAGATGGTAGTACAGATTAAAAAAAATATTCCTAGAGTTATGGGAAAAATTGGCCTTATGTCACACTGACCACTTTTGGTGTAGCTATGGTTTTGTCAGTGTTGATATGACATGAGGACCAATATAAGATTAAAAGTGATTAATCCAAGCAGAACTTCATAGAATAACAAAACATTTACTAAAATAGAAGTACAAAGGGAGTAAAAGCAACCGTGTGTGTGTGTGTGTGTAACATCTGAATTCCAATTTGTAGTAGTAGTAGTTGAGGTAACTGAAAGGACATGACAGTACATAATGCACTTCTCTCTTTCTCAAAGGGTAGAGCTCAAAAATAACAAAACAAAATCATATCTTAAGAAGTGGCATAATAATAATAATAATAATAATAATAATAATAATAATAATAATAATAATAATAATAATAATAACAATGTCAACATTCAGCTTTTGTCATAGTAGGAAGTGTAACCCTTTTTTCTTTGCTGTTGTTTTATTTTAACTTTACTTAAGTAAAGTAGATGCAGACAGTAAAACGAAGCTACCTTTTTAGGCCTTTTGTCTCTTGCCTTACATTTTTATGGGCTCTAGATGGCGCTAAATAGATGAGTTGCACAGTATACATAAAACAGCTGTGAAGCTTTGCTACCATCAACTCCCAGGGAGTGACTACATTTTCTAAGAAGTTTAATAGTCTATTGGAACAAAAAAAACTTTATCATAGTTGCAGTGACTTTCCCAGCAAAATATAAAAAGTTACATCTGTCTTTTTGACTAAAATATAAATGTGCTGACATAAATCAAACATCATAAATAAATATACACAGACCAGATCTAATTCCCCAGCCTCAATGCCAAGTCAAATGTGGAGTTGTGCAACCGGTGGTAGCCGAAAGGCCACAGCTTTTTCCCTATCATTCCTCTCTCCACTAAACGTGGAAAAGTAGCTCGGAGCAGACATGTGATGAAGCGGGGAGGGGTGGAACAAAAGAGGCGGACCTTAGAAGCTACGACCCCCACAGTTCAGCTTCTGGGGGGATACTATGTCCACAGCGCTTCTAAAAGCGCAAATTGAGCCGCTGACTTGGTGAGGTAGACGCTGCGCCTTGACTGTAGAGCCTTTAACCGTGGAAAAACGGGAAGGCGTAGAAAACTCCCACAGTGTGTGTGTGTTCACCACTTACCTCGCCTGTGGATTAAAGAAACCAATCAAGCGCGTTTAGGTAAGATTTAACATTTATAATCATGTTTGATTGAATGGTTATCTTATAGTGTCAAGAAGACTAATCGTGCTGCTGGTTTTGCGCATTGGACAAGAATACGGCCATAGATACGGTCAATTATGTGGCCAGAGAGAAAACCTGACCATTTAAGCTACATTAAATAACCTGTATGGTGTCATGGTCGAAGAAACGGGACATCTGCCTTTGTGTTGGAGAGCGTTATTGACGGGGTGGCACGTTGTTCACGCGCCAATCCAGATGTCACGACCATGTGCTTGGAGGAACAGCGAGCAAAAGAGTAGACAACTGTTGTCCACCGTATTTCTCAAATGAATTTCGTACAGAATAGTATTCGACGAAATGTACACGAGAGACCACATGGCACAATGTAAACCGCACGCGTAAAGCTCGTTCCTCATACCATTTTAAAGCTATTAACGAGACCTGAATTCATTTCTAATGGCTTAGACCTCACAATAGTTGTACTTTTTAGACGTAATTGTGATATTTGAGACACAAGGCAGTCATCCGAAGCGCTGTTCTTTTGTTATTTGACACGCGGAGTAGGAGGTGCTGCGCGCAATAGTAAAAGTTGTATCACTTTTTGGCCTCCATTGGTGTGGTGACTGGCACTGATATGAGAAATAGTCAAGTTTAATTCACATCCTATATCGAAAGAGGATACCGTGATTGACCTTTTTACTGCTGCAAGAGTCTGTAGTTTAAAATGATAAAATCACTATATCAACGATTGACAGGACATTTAAACACTGGGCTCAAATATAATTCTTCCTATCAGTTTGAATGCATTACCCTTTGCAGACAATTACATGTTTCTTATATCAGTTATTACTATTTAATTACTTGTTTAATATAGTCGATGGCCTATGTAAATTTCCGTCGTCATTTACCTTTGAATTGACAAAAACATTACTAGTTTTTGGCAGATCAGACCTACACTATACAACATTATAGGCCTAGCATTTCTTCGATTGCTATCAGTGTTCAATGAGTGAAAAAAAAGCCAAATTGGTGTGGACACATTAAACAGTTAAAAATCGCATTGTGTGTGAAAATACTGCAGAGGAGCAACAGTAAGACCCTCTTCACTCAATGTGGGAGTTGAGTGTTCAGTTACCATGACACAATGCAAGTGAACATGCAATAGTTGAATACACTGAATACAGTTTATTACATTGCATTTAGATGAACAAGGGAGATGGATACCTGTCTTTCCTCATCTATCTATTATTGTGTGGGTGACTGGGCCCCTATTTAAACAAAGTGGTTCTGATCCAGAGTTTGTCACATTGGACAGTGAACAGATAAGGTTTGGCTCACAGAGGCTGTTGACCTCATGATCAGGAAGCACTGGTCTGTTTGCATTTTGGGCTGGACAGGTGTGTGGAGGAGGTCAGGGTTGTAATACACTTAACATTAAATCTGATAGACTGTCTAGTGTTAAGTGTCACATACTTCGAAAGCTATTTCAAATATATCATTGTCAAGGTTTCCTCTAATCTGCAACCATCCTGTCCTGACCTTATCGAGTGCGTTGGTTTGTTTAGATGCAACTTAATCGACTTTATCTTATAGCTTGTTAATTAATGTGAAAATGTGTTTTGTATATTTAATTTCTATAAAGGTATGATGTTACAGGTCAGCTAATCCTGCCTTCTTATGAATGCAGGTAAGCCTACAACCGAGCTCATATCAAATGATTTTTCTGTTAAGTTCTTGAAATTCAAATCACAGCTGCTTGTTTGAAGCTCATATTTCAATAGCAGAAGACATATCCATGTATCATTAAGAGAGAAATCTGAAAGCCTCTCCTTGGTTAATCGTTTAGTGTTTTGACTGTCAATTAGACACAAATTTGAGCTGCTTCTCCTTTTCTTTTCTTTTTTTTTGGTCTTTATTATGTATAAGTTCAGCTGCCATGTTTGTTTTGACAAACTGCATTGCTCTCATTTATTGATTTACCATTACTTCCCTCAAAAATTGAAATTGTAGTCATGGTTTGGCTAACGATAACACATTTTGAAGAATGATATATTGCTATAGAGATATACTGCAGTAAATCGTAATATTGAAATTACTTTCTGTCACTGACACAATAACAATAATACAAGTTAATTCTTGTAAACCATTTTACATAGACAGTATCTTTAAGAGACACGAGCTGTCTGCAACAAATAGATATCAGAATGAAGCAATAATTAACCACAGAAATTATTTTTTCAACTCTCTACAGCTCAAATCATATTGTATTACAATATACGGTACTTACTTTATCACTTGGTCTTTTATCTTTTAACTTCAGTGTGTCCATCTATTATTGACTGTATGATATGTGGTATTGATGTCCCATTTCACCTAGTTCAAGTTCAACTGAATTCACATTTGGACTATGACTTGTTGAAACTGTAGAAAAGATTAAAGAATTAGGTCCCAGGAAAAACGTATGCATTTGGCTCTTGACCTGAAAATGTAATAATCAAATATTTATTCTGCTCTATTGCAACTCTTAGTTCTGAGTTCTTCATTGAACGTGTGCAGGTATGTAGGGATACTGACCAAACTAGGGCTGCAGCTATCGATTATTACAGTAATCGATTATTCTGTCGATTATTTTGTTCGAATAATCGAGTAATCGTTTGTTATTGTTGCGTCTACTTTGCACATGTTAAGTACACACCACATGCATTGACAGATACACGTGTTTTGGACATGAAAAACGTAATTATCGCTGGGCTAAGGTTGACTTACGTCGCGGTTTCTTTTCCACTTGATGTAATGTACGGGTGCTTTCTGTTTAGATGTTGTAGCATCAGTGTTGAGAAGGTGACTTTTAAAATGTTCCCCTACAGATTAGATTACAGACCCCAAAATGTAGTTTGTGACGTATTCAAATTAAATTACTTAAAGTGAGTAACGTAATCTGAATATTTTGGATTACTTGATATTGTCATGATTTTTAAAACTACATAAATGTAGCAACCACCTCCTGCAAATTCTTGTTTGGTTTTAGACCTGGATTAGTCCTGGTTTTAGATCTGGTTTAGACCTGGTTTAGACCTGCTTTA